>CM055728.1:11326972-11368352 GCA_029465975.1 Dallia pectoralis | reverse complement strand
CACGGAAACCCAGAAAGCCACGCACTCCAGCAGCCTCCGCTCCTGGTATGCCAGTTACACACACCCTCTTTAGTCCTTATCTTTCTAACGCCTCTACCTGCTTCCGTTCTTGTAAAGAGTGTGTCAGAAATTATGATTTGCACTGTTTGAATTCTTTGGTTTCTGTCTATATGCATTTTTTTTTCCACGGAGGTTATAACAGGCTTTATTACCAACAATCTTTGTAGAGGAGCAGAATGCACACATTTTTCTGAATTTTTATTATCACTCCAGTTCCCCAGGTCCCCGGGCAAGCACAGCGGAAGTCCGCTGTTAAAACTCCGAAGGTGAAGATAAAGGTGGAGAAGATAAAGGTGGAGAGAAAAAAGAAGAAAGGAGAGGTGACAGATAAAAAAGAGAAGGGGCCACCGAGGAAAAGAAAGAAGAAGATGGAACCAATATCCGTCACTGTGGCGTCTGAACGGTCTGCTGAAAGCCTGCTTCCTGGTCAAAATGAACCAATCACTACCACTGGTGAGCCATCGCTGACCAGTGTCGAAACCCCAATGGCCGCCAAACCCAAGAAGGTTAGGGTCAAGAAAGCCAAACCTCTAGAGCCGAAGCCACCCAAAAAAGCAAAAATGGACACTGACACTAAACCTAATGATGATGACCATAACGATGGCGATGACAGTTCTACAGCTGGTATGGAACAAGCTAAGAATGTGGATGCTGAAATCAGTATGTCTGAGTTTGTCATTTCGATGACACTGCTTTTTTTGTACCAATTAAGTTCTCATTATATTTGTACAGGTGACACCCCAAGGAGGAGGGTAGCAACAGGGGAGCAGGTCCACTTCCCTCTGCTCCATGGGTAATGTCACGTTCTTTATGATTCATGCAGTCTGCTCACTCAGTGTATTCCAGCACTTATATGAGGAATTTTGACTCATCTCCCTTTGGGGTACCAAAAGTATTTGCACAATTTGTTTCACACGCCGGTTTGTTAGTGGCATGCTAGTTTGCATTAGAGTGGAGCGGTCGATGTCGAGTTGTGATGGTAGGCTTTCATTTGCAGTTATATGATCTTAATGCACTTTAACATGTTTTGCCTTTTTGTCGATATCCATAGACACTTATTTTGGACAATCATTACATCCAGATTTCATGTGACTGTACTGAGTACAAACTCAGTTACTCAGTTGTACACAATGTATCGGTCTAAATAGTTTTGGTTGCCTAAATTGTATGCACAATGTGTAATAATTTCTTAGTCATGGATATAAATATTCTGCACTTTAGTGCAGAATATTTATATCCGTAACTTTCACTTGATAATCATTGATTATATCTATGCTGCTTTATGTGCTGGAATGCAGAGACAAACGTCTGGCAGTCCAAATACTTCAGAGGTTTACTGTGTTTGGGGCTCACTGCAGGGATGTGCTACTAACCAGCTTTCTATTTCTCAATGCTTTAGATGGAGGAGGGAAATCCGAGTCAAAAAGACTGAGGACAGGCTGAAGGGGGAGACCTGGTACTACAGCCCATGTGGGAGGAGGATGAAGCAATTTCCTGAAGTCATTAAGGTAAATGGCCCTGAGTGACAACAGAACGGCACCAAGGGGACGCATTTCAGCTTAACTGCAAACGTTTGGTTATGTGAACTGAGGCATGGCATGTACTTGTGTATATAGCCCTTCATTAGGCAATGTCTTTCCCTCAGGGCATACAGTTACTGTGGGAGACCAACATAATATGGCCTGTTCAATCACATCAGCTGTAGCATCCTCTAATTTATTCAGTTTGCCCTGTATGTCTGTATGACCTCTGACCATGTGTTTTTTTTGCCTTCTCCCTCAGTACCTTAATAGACACCAGGACACAGTTGTGACCAGGGAACACTTCAGCTTCAGCCCGCGCATGCCTGTAGGGGACTTCTACGAGGAGAGGGACACTGCTGAGGTGTGTGACCTGACCGTTACCTATAGCCACAGCTTTTGTGCTGACCTACTGTTATATCAGAAGGCACATTTCCCATAATTCTTTTCACACGTTCCCTCACAGGGAGTCAAATGGTGCCTCCTGGCTAACGAGGAGGTGCCCTCCGTCATCATGGCCATTACGGGCCGACGTGGCCGACCTCCGAACCCTGACAAAGAAAAGCCCCGTCCTCGAGTTCGCCGCACCAAGGGCAGTCCTGTGCGAAAGCCTGGCAGGCCACCCAAACCAAAGATGGTGGACCTGCTCAGCAAGGTGGATGCCAGAATACTGAAGAGGCTGGAGGCCAAAGGTGAGTTGGACATAGTCTGGTCACTAGGTGGAAAGTTATCAATCAAATGCATTTTATAAAGCCCTTTTTACAACAAAGTGGTCACAAAGTGCTTTTACAATCACTCTGCCTAAATCCGACAGCACACATCGGCAAGTTGAACAAGAATAACAAGTTGAACAAGTTAATAAGTTATCTAGTGGCAAGAAATAATTTAAAACATCACCATAGAATCTCGAATTACACCAGTGCCACTAATGTCCTGAATGTAAACGTGCTGATGTCTGTTTTTAGAAGCTCTTACTGAAGAGGACAAGGAGAAACTTGTCAAAATCAAGAAAAAAATGAAGAGAAAGGTAAGGCATCTCAAACGTAATGATCTGAAAACCAAATGTTTATCGTGCTGGTGTATTCAGGGTGCCTCCAGCACATTATGTTAGCTGGTTCGTTCCTCTATTTCAGGCCAGGATGAAGAGAATGGAGGATAACAAAAATAAGCTAATTCGACAGGCGAAAAAGCAAGCAAAGGTAGGAAGTCTGTTTTGTTTATTCCCTAAACGCGTATCAGCCTTCCTCTTCATCTTTTTCCCTAACGCGTCCTCTGTGTTCAGTTTGACAAATCCAAGGAAACGCAGGACCAGGAAGACGTGAAGACTGAACAAGCTGACCAAGAGCCCCTGCTGCCGGCCCTCCCGCAGCCGGCCCTCCCAGAGCCCAAGAAACGTGGCCCTAGGAAGAAGAAAGTTGAAGCGCCTCCCGCAGTGGTGGAGACAGACCAGGAGAGGGTGGCCCAGGGTAAGAGGGTGCTAGGAGCCAGGAGTAAGGCCAAAGCCCTGGCCAAGGCCCAGGCTGAGGCAGAGGCTGCAGTCCAAGCCTCCCTGGTAGCAAAAAAGCAGGCGGAAAGGAGGGCACAAGCCCAGAGACGACTGGAGGAGAGGAGGAGACAGCAGATGGTCATGGAAGAGCTGAAGAAGCCCACTGAGGACATGTGTCTGACAGACCACCGGCCTCTCCCCGAGCTGTCTCGTATCCCAGGCGTGGTGCTTTCCGGCGTGGCTTTCTCCCACTGCCTGGCTGTGGTGGAGTTCCTACACAGCTATGGTAAAGTGATAGGACTTAGCGTCCCCAGGGACGTCCCGAGCCTCGGCACTCTGCAGGAGGGCCTCCTGGGCCTGGGGGACAGCCAAAGCGAGATCCAGGATCTGCTCATCAAGCTGGTGGAGGCCGTATTACACGACCCAGGCTTGCCGCCGTACTACCAGGTGTGTTCTGGATGGAGGAGCAGCCATCTATAACTCTGTAATCTATATCCATCTATAATCTGTTTGCCAATATGTTGAAATACAGGAGTTCAATCTAACTTCTTTATTCTCCCTCACCTTCCATTCCTTTCAGTCAGTTAAGATCCTTGGCGAGAAGCTGGCGGATGTGGAGTTAACTCGCAGCACGGTGTCCGAGGGCCTGCGGATCTTCCTGGACTCCCACGGCTTTGACATGGAAGTGTGCAACGTGCTGCGGACCAAGACCTTTCACGCCCTCAGCCCAGACACAAAGGCTGCCATCCTGGCCTTTCTGGTGGAAGAACTCAATGGCAGTAACATCGTCATCAGGTCAGGATGACGACACAAGCAGCTAAACCAAAGCACTACTAACGACTATAGTTCCATCATTACTATTGCTTTTCTTAGGTGGTTAATGAAGTTGGATGGCAATAAATTATTTTACTGCAGATCTTTGGCAAAAGACACGCCTTCTGAAAAGGGTATTCCACGTTTTAGTCAGACCTGTCGCTCTTTTTTTGTTTATTGCAGTGAGATTGACAATACTTTGGAAAACATGGCTACATACAGGAAAAACAAGTGGATCATAGAGGGGAAACTGCGCAGGTAAGACCAGTCACAGCTCTGTGAAATATCGACTTGGTATTGGTCGCGGAAGGAAGGTGATGTCTCTAATGTCTGTGTGTTCCCACAACCCCTAGGCTGAAAGCAGCTCTGGGGCGTCGTACGGGGCGGTCTGAAGAGGAGCTGTGTCTAGAGGAGAGGAGGCGCAGTTCCAGGGTGGCAGATGAGGATAACCTCAGTCTGGAGGAGGAGGGTCACACAGAGAGGGGCAGCCGCCGGTGCACGCCCAAAGAGGAGCCCAAGCTCAGTGACGTACGGATAACTTTCCAGACTTTACATTTTCTTTTTATATTGAGGATGTCTGTGATATACTCACGAAATGTCCTTTTTCCACAGACTGACAGCCCCACCAATGCCAGCATTCCGGAGTTGGAGAGGCAGATCGATAGGCTAACCAAGGTAATGCTAACGTCCTTCCCGTTTAGTTTCACTGTAGTTTTTACTCTGTCTATCTGTAGTGTAACTATGTTGTCTGTTTTGTGGTGCGCTGTATGAAATATCAACTCATGTTTGATCTCCATAGCGGCAAGTGTTTTTCCGTAAGAAGCTGCTTCAGTCGTCCCACTCCCTGCGTGCCGTCTCTCTGGGCCAGGACCGGTTCCGTCGGAGATACTGGGTTCTGCCCCACTTAGGAGGGGTGCTGGTGGAGGGGCCTGAGGAGATCTTGGGTAAGTCATCTGCCCTTTGCTAGCCAGAGTTTTTCTTTCATTTATTTAGTTGGTAACACTCAATGAACTAGTTGTTTGTATGTATATGTGTACACAGATGTGCAGATATAGTACAACCAGACAATTTGGTCCACATCCTTTAAAATGTTATTTCCAGGTAAGGGGCTAGGTTTAAGGGTCAAACTTACATTTGGATTTAGGTTTAGGTATGGAGGTTAATTTATCGAGAATAGAGAAAAAAAATCCATATTTAATATGGACATCAAATATGTCTCGCTCTCTCTCGCTCAGCATCAGAAGATATCCTGGTGAAGGAGGTCCCCATCACACTTCTGAAGAGGGAACCCAAAGTGGAGGAGACTCCCACTCCTCTAACTGCCCCTGTCCTGAGCCCTCTCCCTTCCCAATCTGAGACCGCCTCCCCAACCGAGGAAGACCCCCTCCCTGGCACCGCGTCACTCATGAGCAGCCCCAGGGCCCGGGGTCGCCCACGCAAGATCAAACCAGAGGTGGAGCTACACCTCCGCACAGCCAAGTGTCGCCGGCGACGCCGTAGCAACAAGTCCGTTGGCGAGTGGTCCAGTCCAGGCTCGAAAACCTCCAACGGGATGCAAGACCTCACACAGTCAGCTTTCCACAATTGGCTCAGCCGGTCCCAGGGTGCGGTCAGTGAGGGGGCGGAGCCAGCTGCGGCCGGTGGTCTTGAAGGCAGCCAACCGGATGACAGCGTGAAGGAGATGGCGGAGAAACACGGACAGTGGTTCAACCTGCTGCCCAAACAGCCCTGTGACGACACCTCTCTGACTGAGCCCCAGACACCCCCCGGGACCCCTCCCAAACGCCTCACCCTGACACCCAGTAGCCTGCCTGCCCTTGCTGCTCCACTGCTACAAGTGAGCACCCCCCCCTCCAGGACTTTCTTGGAAGAGAAAACACTGCATACATTATCTCTGACAAAGACTACCTATATTCTTCTATTTAACAAGCTCTCTTCCGTCTCCAGTCTGTCCCGGCCTCCTCGGACCCACCAGCCCAGGTGACCCCCACCGTGAGCCCTGTTCCAGCCAAACCAGTGCGCAGACGGAGGAGGGGCAGCAGTCCTGCCCGTAGGATTGGAGGGAGAGGGGCTGCAGCGAGACGTCGGGGTCGTCCTCCCACAATGCTCTTCCAGGAGATTGAGCAGCAGTACTTCACTCAACTTGTGGTCAAGCCCATTCCTGCATGTAAGCCTTCAGTTCAGTCCGTGCTGTTCAGGAGAATTTCAACAAACCTCAGTGGTTAGACGCGTCACGTTTTCACTCTGTGGTGAACTATTGCTGTCAGCAATTTGAACTATGTGTTTGGCTTTGGTCTACATGTTACCTGAAATCTCAAGCGTCTTCCACCAGTTTTGTGGTGAGCCATTATGGCTAACCATGTTAGCTCACACACTTTGCTGTAGCTGTGATGCTGGTGTCTAATATATATTTGTGTGTGTGTGTGTGTGTGTGTGTGTTGTCAGCAATGGTACGAGGCTGGTGGTGGATCAAGGAGCCAGAGGAGCTGACAGCCACCTTGCAGGCCCTCCACCCCCGAGGTATCAGGGAGAAGGTGCTCCACAAACACCTGGCTAAACACATGGAGTACCTGGCTGAGGTCTGCACACGGCCCATCAACGGTGAGGCAACATCGATGTCTGTGTACGACATAATGCGGAGCTTCTTAAGTCATCAACAGGAGTTTAAATCAAAGTAGGGTATTGTAATGAGCGGAGCTAATCTGACGGTTCTGTCTACTTTCTGGCTCCCTCCTGTCGACAGACCCTATATTCCAGGTGATGGTGAAGGCTGGCGAGGCCCTCCTGGAGTCAATAGAGCAACCGTGGCAGGTCCAGGAGCGAGCCCTTGAGACGGACGTCAGCGCCCTCCGATGGGTGGAAGACCTGGAGCAGAGGGTCATCGTTGCCGACCTGCACCTCAAGGTGAGAAACCTGGGATACAGAGGGGTGCATCTTAACAGTCTGCAGCGGCTTCCCCTCGCGCGTATCTTTTCCCAGAAACGGTAATTAGATCCTAAATACAGAGGCCGGGAGGACGCTGTAGATTGTTTGGCCGTCCCAGGGATGACGTGTGTGGGATGGCTGGTTGTTTGTAGTGTGATGTGCAATGTCTGGAACCTCATAGCTTTAAGTTTGGCTGCTGTTGCACTAAATGTCCAGAGGATGGCGTTAGTGACCTGTGCTGTTGCATTTTGTAAAGTAACTGTCCCTCGCTTCCTCACAACTTGTCACCCTCATCACATCACATGTCCATGACTTGTATTTCAAGATGGCTCCCCAGAATGGAAGGAGCGACTCTGACAATAGCACGGAAACGGCAGACGCAGGATTCCAGGTACCAACCAGGTTTTAGAACTACCGTTCACACATCCCCTGTTTAAACATCCGAGTCATCAAGTTCTCCCTCATGGAATTATTTTAAAATCGGTGCCAACACTCCTGTGCAACCTTTGTTTCCTAGGACTCAACCTTCTCACAGCCCGGCTTCTAGCACTGTTTGAAATGAGTTGTGTGTCTGTGTACTTTGTGGTAACTTGCTGTTATGTCATTTCTAGTACCTGCGGCTTTACACATTGTATGTCTGCACTCGCTTACTTTACCTCTCAATCGTTTGTGTGTCTCCTCTTTCAAAGCCATTTGTTAACTGCTTAGTTATTTGTCACATGCTCTAATATCCCGTCCTTGTTCCCCAGCCCTACACCGTCCCGGAGGCGGACTCCACCCGGGACGACTTGCAGTACTATGAGCATGACGCGAACCCCCGGGACGACTGGATCGTCCGGACCAAAAAGGAGTGGTCAGACCTGCCTCGTGTTGCCACCCACCCCTTGGACCTGGCCGTGCTACGTCTGGCCAACCTGGAGAGGAACATCGACCGGCGCTACTTGAAGGAGCCCCTCTGGAACCTGACCGAGGTGGTGCGTCTCGCGCCCCTCACCCCTGAGGAGAGCCAGATGGGCCAGATGGACGTCATGAGGTGATTGAGAGGGTTTAAATGGGCGGGGCAAGCAGGATTTGACAAGGCAGGGGTTTTGATTTTGTTTTTCGAGTCTGCCCCTTCGGCGTTGTGTTAATAAACCTCTCCTCCTGTGACCGTCTCATGCAGCCTGGAGAGCGAGATCACTCCTAGGTTGCGGACGTGGCGGCAGGCCCTGGACCGATGTCGCAGCGCCCCCCAGCTCTGTCTCTGTCTTCTGCAGCTGGAGAAGGCCATCGCCTGGGAGCGGTCCCTGGTCAAAGTGGTGAGGACCCACCTGCCCCATACATTCTCTGACACTTACGTCATCTATATTTAAAGGAGAGCATGCTAGGCTTTAAGGGAATCTTTAGCACATTTTCATTGGCAGACATCCTAGTAGTGGATTGCCGATGAGACCATTTTGCTGACACTGTTATACAAAGCAAAGACGGCTGCGGAAAGTTTCTCTTAAATACTTTGTGTCCCTGTGTTGCTGCCGTAGACGTGTCAGGTGTGCAGGAAAGGGGATAACGACGCGTATCTGCTGCTTTGTGACGGTTGCGACCGTGGCTGCCACATGTACTGCCTGAGGCCAAAGGTCACCCAGGTGCCTGAGGGAGACTGGTTCTGCTCCACCTGTGTCTCTAAGGTGAGGACTGGCATCGGCTCGTCGACGGTTATGGGCCAGCGTTGGTGGACTGGGGACTTTTCAGAGTGTTGCAGATGAAATGAGAATGTGGTTGAAACCGAAACGCACGCTTTAAATAAATGAAAAATAGAAATCCAGCGTAAAGCCCTGTTGACGGCCGTGTGACTTGACCAGACCGTTCTAGACTCACTGTGTCCCGTTCTTTCTCAGTCTAGCGACGGGCAGTCACCACGAGGCAGCCTGTGCTCCTCCAAGCAGAGGGCTCGGGTGAAAAAGCGGAGGTACGAAGATGACAGTTCTGACGAGGAGACGGCGCCGGGCCGACGCAGTGGCACGCGGCACAAAGACGCCGGCCCCACCTCCTCCTCTTCGTCCTCGCGTTACTCTGGAGACTGGGGAGGGACGACAGGCTTATCGCCCGCCAAGCGCCGCCGCATGACCACTCGCAACCAGCCCGACCTCACGTACTGCGAGTGAGTCGTTACCCCTTTAGATCTGTCACACTGATGCCTGAAGGGCCGAGAGGCGTTGTCCTCACTAGTCTGTGTAATAGCGGTCCAGTTTCTTACGTCCTGCGTTTTGTTCTAGAATCATCTTGATGGAGATGGAGTCGCACCCTGACGCCTGGCCCTTCCAGGAGCCAGTGAACCCTCGTATGGTGCCTGGTTATCGACGCATCATCAAGAACCCCATGGACTTCCTTACCATGAGGGAGCGGCTGCTACAGGGCGGGTACGGCACAACGCCTCTGTGTCTCACTGTCCAGTTTATAACTTTTGTAACCTTGTTACTAAAACATGTAACCATAATTAATGAATTGACGTTTCTTTCTCCAGGTACTGTAGCTGTGAGGAGTTTGCAGCGGATGCCCATCTGGTGTTCAGCAATTGTGAGCTGTTTAACGAGGACACGTCCGAAGTGGGCGTCGCCGGGCACTCCATGAAGCGCTTTTTCGAGAACCGCTGGGCTGAGTTCTATGAGAGCAAGGACAAGTAGCAGCCTAGGACACTTGTGCGGGGGGGCTAAGCCCATCGGCTGATGCTTCGGCTACCATTTACTAATAAGACTTTCAGGGCTGGAAACTCAGTTGGCCCTATGTATGTATATGTATAGACGTATGTATAGTTTTGGTTATTTGTCTGTTCTTGTATTCCTTTTTCTGCTTCACCTTTCTTAAACCTTATCCCATTCGAGTAGATATATTCTCTGTGTCAGAGAGGGGGATGTTTCTTTGCTCTCCTCATCTCTCCCTCTGTTCCTGACCACCCGTTTTGGAAGTCTTCTTAGTCACACTCCACTATCTCATAACAAGATCATGGTTTTGGTCCATTCCTTCCCCTGGGTTTTGGAGGAGCTTCTGAGGCCCTAAATGGATTAGTTCTTAACCTGTGATGGTCGCTGTCTGTCAGGTCGATGTGACCACTTTGCTGCCGACTGGACGTGCATCTTGTTTTTTGACCACAAATGGATCAAAATCCAAATGTTCAGTTTGAACTCCTTCTAATGGTTTGGGATTGGCTCCTCATAACTGTTCAATGGAAACGTAATGTAGTGTGGTCTTACACCTAGAACCAATTTTTCTCAATATATTTTTTATTATATATTCTATATATATAAATATATATATAAAGAGTACAATAGCTGGGATTATTTAATAGCAATAGCTTGTAGTGACTGTACATACTACATAGTTGATGTGTAGATGATTTATGAAGATGGCCAGTAAAACAAAGTGGGACTTTTTTCTTCCTCAAGATTCACATTGTTAGAGTTTAATTGTGTAACATGACCTTTAACCCAACACACATGCGCGCACACAGGCACACACACGATCCTCTACAGGCTTACATCTACACACCTGCTGCTTTGTGAAGGACAATACTTTCAGCGATTGGAGTCTTTGGTGTTTGTTTTCCGTCTTTATGTGTGTGTTTTTGGTCTTGTCTGTGTGTGTGCGCGTGCGTGCGTGCATATGTTCAAGGCTCCATAATCACAACCCAGCAGTGGGAATTGACAGGTGATGTGTGACAGACTGTGTGAATTTGATTATCTTTTGTTTTAAACACTGTTTGCTTAGTCGTTGCAGCTCTGCAGCTCTTTACCATATTGGTCAAATTGTGCAGAAAATCTTTGCATTATTGGTTGACTGTTCCGTTACTAAATAATTTCATATTTTTAACAACCTTTCATGGGAATTGTTTTGAAATTACAGGCAATTGTCCGTCAGTATTTCCTTGCTACTTTCAAAGATCGTAATAGGAGTTTGAGATATAGCGGAAATGTTTAATCAATTTGAAATTAACAGAAGCTTGATTACTTCATGTAACAAAAGATGCAATAACTCCTTTAGTATGCTGCAGAATTACAGTAAATGTGCATTAAGAGTTTTTAGGGTAAATGTGCATTAAGAGTTTTTAGGGTAAATGTGCATTAATTCCATGCTTCTGCGGCATGGCAGTCGAAAGCAGGGACAGACAAGCTTGTGTGTAATGAGACATATTTTAATCTAGATTGCTACTGATAAAATATGATACATAATTGTGCATATTTTGCTCATCTCACATTCCTCTTATGAATCAATTTCTCTGTAAAATGGCCTCGTGCTCCATTGTGTGTTATCGGGAAGGCGTGAAGACAGCAGGACACTTCTGCACAATCCAGATCTTATTTAAAGCCTAGTTTCTTACACTGAACTCAAACCAGTCGCTAGGAAGCACATTTTGTGTTCTCTGGTACATGTTCTTTTTACTATATACATAAAAATAAAACCAAACGTGGTGTTAAGTGAATTTTTAACAATGTACAGTTTGTGACTTTAAATTTGTTCCTTTCTATATTTTTAGGACCAGTATATAATTTTTATTGCAAGCCCATGTTGTATCGAGGTGATGTAACACGTGTGCATTTGTAGAATGTACTGTGACTTGAATAAAAACCACATCTAGTAGAGAGACTCCACTCTGGGTCATTCCCCGGGTCCTCGTTTCACTGTCCATTTGATGGATTATCATCGTTGGAAAGAAGTAGGACATTAAGGAGTGTGCCACCCAACTAGAACTGTAGAGGGATGAGCTGTACGCTCCGTTACAGACCGACCTATATACTTCCCCCGGGGACACCAGACAGGCTAAGGCTGCAGGGGAGACCCAGCTGTCACTGACAGGCTGCCCCGCCTAAAGAAAACCGAGTGTGAGAGGTCTGGGAACAAGATAAATTAGCCCTGTTACACAGAAAACAATATGGGCGTACAGACTTATGATTCACATGTTGGTGCCGTAGTAAAACTGTTTGCCGCTTTTCTTTTTTCTTTCGTCCCTCATTTACATGTTTTCCTCGCCTTCTCGCTCTCCTCACACCTTGTATCCCTTTGCTGGGGCTTTAGGTTGTCATTTTCGGTTTCCACCTGTTGTGGTTCTAAGTGGTTGTCTCAGTGTCAGCAGTCTAGATGAGCAGGGGTGAAAACTACCCTTACCACCGGGTTCCACTTCCTGCCCCCCAGCTACGCATCTATCCTGCCCCACACAGAGGGGCTTAGCATCACAAAAGGGGGGTTTACAGCATCCAAAGAGATGGGTAATCTACCCTATAATGCTGCTCACCAACCAGTTCATTCTGGAATGGGCCTCTGAAGTCTAGGAGCTATCAAAACTAGCTTGCTTTGCAACTTGAACAACATCCAATTTGGTTCATAGCTTGACTTAATTTCCAGGGTATGGTTAATGAAGTAGATATGAAATACTTGATATAATAAAAAAATGTGATTATAGTTTTATGGTTCAGAGTATCTCTCTGATGTTTGTTTCATATCAAAGAGCACGACAGAAAGCTTCCACTGAGCCAGCATCACAATAGGTGTCATGGCAACTGCATAACGAAAGAGACTGTCTCCATGGTGATTTGTACAGCACCTCAAATAGGTTGATGAAAGAGGGGAAATGAGGGGATCAGTAGAAGTCATAAATATTTAGAATATTACATTACTAATACCAGTTAGATCCTAATGTAATATTTGGTATTTATACTGTGAATACAGTTAATGATGCATTTTATTCCCATTTTGAGCTAGATATGTGCAATATGTTGTTAGATATACAATAACGTCTAGAAATAATTTGAATAAAAATATCGGCTAGAAATAATATGTTAAATTACTGGCACAGGTTTTGTTAATTTGGCTGTTGACCAAAATACATGTACAGGTAAATAATGAATATGGGTTAAAAGTTAAGTTTCTTAACTTTAATTTGAGGGGTATTTGTATCCTAATTAGAGTAAGGTTTTGGGAATAACAGCACTCTAATATGTAGCCCTGTTATTTGTAAGGGAAAAAAGTAAAATACAATTGACTTATGCTGTTTCATGGACAGATGTGGGCCATTTCTTCATTTCATCAATTAGGTAAAAGTTCTGTAGTTGATTCCAGGCGTGTGTTTGCATTCGGAAGCTGTGTCTGTGATCACACAACATGCAGGCCAAGAGTCTCTCAATGCAAGTAAAACTGGTCATCCTGAGGCTGCACACAAATCCATCAAGAAGAACATTAGGAGTGGCCGAAATCAATAGTTATTCAGAGAGAGAAATAACCCTGCAACACTAAAGACCTGGACATCCACGGAAAACAACAATGGTGGATGATCGTAGAATCCTTTCAATGGTAAAGAAAAACCCCTTCACAACATCCAGCCAAGTGTAGAATACTCTCCAGGAGGTAGGTAGGCATAGTCTACCATGAAGAAAATACTGAAGGTTCACCACAAGGTGCAACCCATTCATAAGCCTATTAATATCTGAAAAGCCAGACTAGTTCTGGAACTGCATTCTTTGGAAAGGTGGAACTAAGATCAACTTGTACCAGAATGATGGGAAGAAAAAAGTATGGAGAAGGCTGCATTCATCTTTCCCTCGTTCCTGACTTGTCCCCATGTCGCTGAAAAACTTCTCCATAGCATGATGCTGCCGCCAGGCACCATGCTCCACTGTAGGGATTGTATTAGCTAGGTGATGAGCGGTGCCTGTGTTTCTTCCAGACATGACGCTTGGCATTCAGGTGCCTTTTAGCAAACTTCAGACTGTCATGTGCCTTTTACTGAGAAATGGCTTCTGTCTGGCCATTCTACCATACAGGCCAGTTTATTGGAGTGCTGCAGAGATGGTTGTCCTTCTGGAAGGTCTCTCTTCACAGAGCATCGCAGGACGCCTCCCTGACTAAAGCCATTCTCTCTTGATCGCTCGGTTTGGCCAGGCGGCCAATTCTAGGAAGAGTTCTGGTGGATCCAAACTTCTTCCATTTACAGATGATTGAGGCCACTGTGCTCATTGGGACCTTCAATGCTGAAGAAAAATGTCTGTACCCTTTCCCAGATCTGTGCCTTCATACAATCTTATCTCGGAGGTCTACAGACAATTCCTTGGAATTCATGGCTTGGTTTGTGCTCTGTCATGCACTGTCAACTGTGGGATCTTAAATAGATAGGTGTGTCCTTCCAAATCATGTCCAATCAACTGAATTCACCTCAGGTAAACTCCAATCAAGTTGTAGAAACATATCAAGGATGATCAGTGGAAACACTCTGCACCTGAGCTCAATGTTGAGTGTCATGGCAAAGGCTGTGAATACTTACAGTGAAGGAAGAAATTATTTGATCCCCTGCTTGAGTTCGCCAATAATTTCCTCTAATTTATTTTTGTGCCTCTATTTCTCTAGCTCTTTTGTTCTGCCACTCTCCTCTGATTCGCTCTATAATAACAGTGTTACCGGTATCTTCCTAAAAATAAATTTTATTTCATCCATTGCCATTGTGGAGAGATTCACCTGATCGATCAATTAATCCCACTATGTGAATGCTGAAATTGTGTTGAGTGATGAAATAGCTTGTTTATCATTAAACCTGGATGTCATATAAACATACAATGATACAGACTGACTATGGTATAGCTTGCTAATTATAAAAGCCTGGTTAAGATAGAGCTGCTCCAGTTCTCTCCATTCTCCAGTCAGTAATAGGCTTCTCCCCGGGTCATTGATATGAAAATGAGCCTGAGAATCTCTGATGTGGGCCAGGTGCTCAGGACACTGCTGCAGATTGCTCCTAGGCTTGGTAACATGCACTCATACTGCTGGATTGGGAGGGCCATTGCTGGTCATATACACACGGAGAATCTCTTCACTTTAATCTAAAATCTCAGGTAAGAGGGAGGAGTGTGAAGAATTCTGAGGATGGCTGCCGAGAAGTGGGCTGTCTTTTGGGGTTCTATCAGGGCCACTTAGACTCCAGGGAAATCGCCTCTGATCGCCAGGCTAGAGTCACACAAACAAATAAGACGGACAAAGGCACACACCGGCAAACAGGGAGAGAGAAGAAACCGGCAGATTACCAGGAACGCCGAGCGACGGAAGAACAGACAACTACGCACTCACCCTGTTCAGCATGACCCTGCGTGAGGTGCAATTATATATTTTACCTATCTTTATATTCTCATAGCAACAGAATGCATAGACTTTATAGAGCATTCACATCTTCATTACCCTAAAACCATATTTAACCTAAAGCAACTAACGTGGTCCACGATCACCAGTTAAAATCGCTAACTTGTGAGGAGTGTGTGGCTGAGTTTGTCTGAATGGTTTGTTTCACTAGTCGTCGTCAAAAAGTAATTGGACATCAGTTAGGTGATGTTAATAACCTAAACCTTAAATCAATGTGTTTTCTTAGGTCTTCTCAGACACAGATAATGATTAATCCACAGATTACAACTAATAATTTAAAGACGCAATGTACAGTTTTGGGAAACATGACCTCCTAGGCTGCGGTGGGAATTTAAATAAAATGTCTGCAGCCTGGAGCGTGTTTTTGCAAATACTCCTTAGGCTACATGTTAATTAGAGTCTGACCCAAACTCTTTCAGGCTTGGATTAATAACCAGAGTAGAGGATGAACTTAAAGATAGCTTGGCCGGATTAAATTTGCCATTTCCCTGGCAATCGCAGACTCCATCATATCCATATATATTTCTGGATATAAAAAAACAACAAACAAAAAATATTTTTATAAAACGAAAGAATGCAACACACTAGTTGCCTTAAATTAGCATACCTGTCAGGTAATAAAAAGGCTAGCTCCTTGTCTGTGCTAAATCCTTTCTGCTCATTTAACTCCATCGATTGAAGGCTGCTCTAAGAAATTATAGAATAATTTTTTTGCACATTCTTTCTCCATTTTCTTTTTGCCACTGTATTTTTTAAGGAGAGAGTTTGAGGCAGTTCTATAAATGACCAAAATCAAGTATAATAGTCATCTTCACCAAGGCAAGTTTGGCAGCATGAGTGAGGGAGGTCCTGTTGTGGAATAGGAACAGATTATAAACTTTATTTTAGATTTGAGGATGTATAATTAATAATATTAATTATTAAGCTATTTATCAAACCTGATGCTAATAGGTCTAGCATTGTAAGTAGTATGTGAATAGTTACCGAGTAATGCTCGGACAAGAATCAATAAACTTCCATGATTTATATTATTCAACAAATTTGTTATTCTCCATGATATACCAATTTCTGGTTGCATATTTGAGAAGAACCTTTTTTTCATTTGATAATGTGAAATGTTTGGCCGCATCTTGTCCGCTCTAGCTTCTCTAGACATGGGGAAAGTAAAGTACGCACTGAGGTTTGGAAAATCAGCAAATCACAATGTGGATGCGCAGTGCACATTATGGTACATTAAAACCAGCTAAATACTGTATATGTTTATATATTATATATATTTTTCAATATCAGCTCTATCTAATATCTATATTAAAAGGCTTTTGCTGACAAAATGTATTGTAGTGTAGCCTACTATTGCAAAGTGTTGTTGCAAAAGAGTTACAAAAACAAAGCTTCCAAATACTGAATTAAGATTTGAATACCAACGTTAATGAACAAATACTCAATTAGTCGAAGTCTAATCTAACTCTGGACCAAGTGGGGCATTTTACTTGGATCTTCACACATCTTCCATTTTCTGTTGATGTGTTTTGAATGAACCAAAGGGGAAATATCCTGAAATGGGACCAAGTAATCATTTTGTACGTCCTTGAGCCCAGTCCCAAGTAATGAAGGGCAAGTCTCAAGTAATTCCCAAGTTCCACAGCACAGATTCATTCAAGTCACAAGTCCCTTTATTTAGGTTTCACTTCTTTAAGTCAAAGGAATATGTTGCTTATACCAGGGTGATGATCAAACGTTTTTTAGTTGTTATTGAGATCATAAATTATCTTTAAGAGCTTACTGGAACATAATATTTTTCATTAAAGTGTTCTAAGTATTTATACTGTATGTTGTCAATTGTGTTTGGTAGTTAGATATTTTGGTGGAGTTAACCATTAACTTGAAGCCTTTGTAAGGACGTTAAAAACAAAACTAAACAGCTGTCCACAATGCTAGGGAGGCATTGCAAGCTAGTGAATTCTAGAATATTCTAGCTAATACCTAGCTGAAGCAATTAGGAGATGCCAGGGGAAACGTCCTGTATAACCGTCCTGTAACAGACGGTTGCTAAACTAATCAACAGGAAATCCATCTCCCCAGTTTGCTGATTGCCAGATTCAGTAGTTATTTCTGACCTTACGCTAGCTAGCTAGGCACAACACAGAGGTGAATTCCTTCTTACCTTTTCTCTGTGGGACTTTTTCTCCCACTAATGACATAGTCGAGGAATCCAAATGTAACGATTTCTTGGCCGGTCTGGATGTTAGAATTCTAGTTCTTAATCACATCCAACTTGACCACCCAACGTTGACAGCTGCACCCAGGCAGTTCGAGTGGCATCGAGAAAAGGTCCACATCAAGTCGAATGTTAAGTTGTGTTGCCCCTCTCTCGTCTTAGCGTGTTGTTATGCGTGTTGATAACGTTGAAAACGCTCAAAAGATCTGTGAGCGCGGGGCAGCAGGTAAGAGAGGAAGCTAGGGAAATCTAAACAAGTCTCTCAGCTTACAGCTTAAGTACAAGTCATATACCACAAGTCATATAGCCATAAGTCGAAGTCGATTTGCCAGTGTTGTCTCTTTTAATCAAAATATGTCTTGTTCGTACTCAAGTAATGTGACGCAAGTCCACATGTCACTCAGGTGTGTAGAAAGTTAAATATGATTGTTCAAGACAGAGAATTATTTACAGTGTTGGCTGATTGTTTTCATATATAGCATATCTGATAAAACATTTTTGTGGCCTCCTTGAGAAGCTGCGTAGTCGTGAGTTCTGGAGGGCAGTGCTGGCAGAGCTGATGGGTTCCTTGATATTTGTCAGTGCGGTCCTGGGGGCCTCCGTGCCCGGCCCTGGAGGAGCGTCAACTGGGCCACTCTACCCAGCACTGGCCGCAGGCATGGTGACTGTGGGCCTGGGACACTGCTTTGGTGAAATCAGCGGGGCACAGGTAAACCTACCTTCGTGGTCTTGTTGGTTGTCTTTGTGTGAGTATGTCTCTAACCATTCTGTATTATATTTGTTGTTTATTTTATCTCTATTCTGTGTGTCGCTGTGGTTCAGGTGAACCCAGCAGTGACCCTGTGTATGTTGGTCACTCGGAGGCTGGACATGCTGAAGGCCCTGGCATATGTGGTGGCCCAGTGTCTTGGGGCCATAATGGCTTCGTCTGCTCTGTACCTCGCTCTGCCCCTCAAAACCACAGCTGACTGCTTCCTCAGCATGGTGAGTGTGTGGGTCAGTGTGAGTGGGTCAGTGTGTGTGGGTCAGTGTGTGAGACAGTGTGTGGGTCAGTGTGAGTGGGTCAGTGTGTGTGGGTCTGTGTGTGAGACAGTGTGTGGGTCAGTGTGTGGGTCTGTGTGTGAGACAGTGTGTGGGTCAGTGTGTGTGGGTCAGTGTGTGTCAGTGTGTGTGGGTCAGTGTGTGTGGGTCAGTGTGTGTGGGTGTGGTCAGTGTGTGGGGTCAGTGTGTGGGGTCAGTGTGTGGGGTCAGTGTGTGTGGGTCAGTGTGTGTGGGTCAGTGTGTGTGGGTCAGTGTGTGTGGGTCAGTGTGTGTGGGGTCTGTGTGTGAGACAGTGTGTGGGTCAGTGTGTGTGGGTCAGTGTGTGGGTCAGTGTGTGGGTCAGTGTGTGGGGTCAGTGTGTGGGTCAGTGTGTGGGTCAGTGTGTGTGGGTCAGTGTGTGGGTCAGTGGTGTGGGTCAGTGTGGGTCAGTGTGTGTGGGTCTGTGTGTGGGTCAGTGTGTGGGTCAGTGTGTGTGGGTCAGTGTGTGTGGGTCAGTGTGTGTGGGTCTGTGTGTGAGACAGTGTGTGGGTCGGCGTGTGGGTCAGTGTGTGTGGGTCAGTGTGTGGGGTCAGTGTGTGTTGGTCAGTGTGTGTGGGTCAGTGTGTGTGGGTCAGTGTGTGGGACAGTGTGTGGGTCAGTGTGTGTGGGTCAGTGTGTGTGGGTCAGTGTGTGTGGGTCAGTGTGTGGGGTCAGTGTGTGTGTGGTGGGTCAGTGTGTGTGGGTCTGTGTGTGAGTGTGTGTGGGTCAGTGTGTGGGTCAGTGTGTGGGTCAGTGTGTGGGGTCAGTGTGTGTGGGTCAGTGTGTGTGGGTCAGTGTGTGTGGGTCAGTGTGTGTGGGTCAGTGTGTGTGGGTCAGTGTGTGTGGGTCTGTGTGTGGGTCAGTGTGTGTGGGTCAGTGTGTGTGGGTCAGTGTGTGGGTCAGTGTGTGTGGGTCTGTGTGTGAGACAGTGTGTGGGTCGGCGTGTGGGTCAGTGTGTGTGGGTCAGTGTGTGTGGGTCAGTGTGTGTGGGTCAGTGTGTGTGTGTCAGTGTGTGTGGGTCAGTGTGTGTGGGTCAGTGTGTGGGTCGGCGTGTGGGTCAGTGTGTGGGTCAGTGTGTGTGGGTCAGTGTGTGGGTCAGTGTGAGTGGGTCAGTGTGTGTGGGTCAGTGTGTGGGTCAGTGTGTGGGTCGGCGTGTGGGTCAGTGTGTGTGGGTCAGTGTGTGGGTCAGTGTGTGGGTCAGTGTGTGTGGGTCAGTGTGTGTGGGTCAGTGTGTGTGGGTCAGTGTGTGTGGGTCAGTGTGTGTGGGTCAGTGTGTGTGGGTCTGTGTGTGTGGGTCTGTGTGTGAGACAGTGTGTGTGGGTCAGTGTGTGGGTGAGTGTGTGGGTCAGTGTGAGTGGGTCAGTGTGTGTGGGTCTGTGTGTGAGACAGTGTGTGTGGGTCGGCGTGTGGGTCAGTGTGTGGGTCAGTGTGTGTGGGTCAGTGTGTGTGGGTCGGCGTGTGGGTCAGTGTGAGTGGGTCAGTGTGTGTGGGTCAGTGTGTGGGTCAGTGTGTGGGTCAGTGTGTGGGTCAGTGTGTGGGTCAGTGTGTGGGTCAGTGTGTGTGGGTCAGTGTGTGTGGGTCAGTGTGTGTGGGTCTGTGTGTGAGACAGTGTGGTCTGTGTGTGTGAGACAGTGTGTGTGGGTCTGTGTGTGGGACAGTGTGTGGGTCAGTGTGGGTCAGTGTGGGGTCAGTGTGTGTGGGTCAGTGTGTGGGTCAGTGTGTGTGAGACAGTGTGTGGGTCAGTGTGTGGGTCAGTGTGTGTGGGTCAGTGTGTGTGGGTCTGTGTGTGAGACAGTGTGTGGGTCAGTGTGTGTGGGTCAGTGTGTGGGTCAGTGTGTGGGTCTGTGTGTGAGACAGTGTGTGGGTCAGTGTGTGTGGGTCAGTGTGTGTGGGTCAGTGTGTGGGTCAGTGTGTGGGTCAGTGTGTGTGGGTCAGTGTGTGGGTCTGTGTGTGGGTCAGTGTGTGTGGGTCAGTGTGTGTGGGTCAGTGTGTGTGGGTCGGCGTGTGTGGGTCAGTGTGTGTGGGTCAGTGTGTGTGGGTCAGTGTGTGTGGGTCAGTGTGTGTGGGTCAGTGTGTGTGGGTCTGTGTGTGAGACAGTGTGTGGGTCAGTGTGTGGGTCAGTGTGTGTGGGTCAGTGTGTGTGGGTCAGTGTGTGAGACAGTGTGTGTGGGTCAGTGTGTGGGTCGGCGTGTGGGTCAGTGTGTGGGTCAGTGTGTGTGGGTCAGTGTGTGTGGGTCGGCGTGTGGGTCAGTGTGTGGGTCAGTGTGTGGGTCAGTGTGTGTGGGTCAGTGTGTGTGGGTCAGTGTGTGTGGGTCAGTGTGTGGGTCAGTGTGTGGGTCAGTGTGTGGGTCAGTGTGTGGGTCAGTGTGTGTGGGTCAGTGTGTGTGGGTCAGTGTGTGTGGGTCAGTGTGTGTGGGTCAGTGTGTGGGTCAGTTAGTGGGTCAGTGTGTGGGTCAGTGTGTGGGTCTGTGTGTGGGTCAGTGTGTGGGTCAGTGTGTGGGTCAGTGTGTGTGGGTCAGTGTGTGTGGGTCAGTGTGTGTGGGTCAGTGTGTGGCTCAGTTAGTGGGTCAGTGTGTGTGGGTCAGTGTGTGAGTCAGTGTGTGGGTCAGTGTGTGGGTCAGTGTGTGTGGGTCAGTGTGAGTGGGTCAGTGTGTGTGGGTCAGTGTGTGGGTCAGTGTGTGGGTCAGTGCCAGGCACATGAAGTGCGTGTGTGTATTCAAGGTATTTTTTATTCTTATTCTAAGTATTTTTTGTTGAATTGCCTTGCTCAATGACAGAACAATAAATGTTTTCACCTTGCTGTCTCTGGAAATGAATTTACAAATTGGTTATTATTATTTTTAGTCATAAGAAGAGAACTAAGGTATTTGGGTTTTTGTTTGTTTGTATCCAACTCCATTAGGTTCCTCTGGAGGTGAATGTGGTACAGGCTCTAGGGATGGAGGTTCTGTCAACATTCCAGCTGGTCTTCACTGTGTTTTCTGTGGAGGACCAGCGTCGGAGGGAGAACCCAGAACCAGGCAACCTAGCCATCGGGTTCTCTATCAGTGCAGGCGTGTTCATCGCGGTCAGAACACATCTCTCATCCTCTGGTTTAGTTTAATAGCACAACCTTGTTTATTTGTTTAATAGCAGTTTTAATACTTTAACATAGCAATGGTAGAAATGGCCAGCATGTCATGGTTCTATTAGATGAAGACAATATGGTACACAATGTATCGATACTCATGCGTTTTGTGTAATCCACTAACATAATGTTGTTTTGTGTAGCTGAGTGGTGTATTTGTGTGTAGTGTAGTTTTATGTGTCTGTTTATCGTAGTTTAGTTGACTATAATTTTACCGTATTCCTGTACATTGGGGTCTCCTCAGGGTCAGTTCTCTGGAGGCAGCATGAATCCGGCACGTTCCCTGGGTCCTGCCATCATTACCGGATTCTGGGAAAACCACTGGGTAAGACTCGCCACATTTATTCAAATTTGACTTTGAAATGCATGCCATGTCCCTCTCGTTGTTAATTCCCCTCTCTCTCCACCGTATCCTCGCTACCCAGGTATACTGGATTGGGCCGGTGCTGGGAGCAGTGCTTGCCGGGATGTCCCATGACTTTTTTTTTGCCCCTAGTGCGTCGAGGCAGAAGCTAATTGCATGTTTGACCTGTCGGGACATAGAGATGGTAGAAACAGCCAGTGTGTCCCGGTCCTCTCTGTCAACAGTTACCCAGAATGCCATGAGGGCTAAACAAGTCAACAAACAGGAGCAAAACTAGACATAGACACAAATACAGATGCCATAGCTCACTTATATTGCCCTAACCCAACTTTTAGTATTATTAAAGATTGTAATAATATCCACCCTAGAATGAAATTCTTGATCTTCCCTATAATGGTAAACATATATAAAAAAAATATATTGTTTGAATATAATACACATACAAAATTCACATTTGCTTTTTCTTGAGGTTATCTTCATTGTTGTAGCGAAGGCAATTAAATGAAGATTTGGCATCTGCAGACCATTGTTCATTGTTATCAGTGATGTATTACGAATATCACTATACATCAATATTATTTTGTAACACAGAATTATTTATTTATTTTAGCATCAATGTCTGCGACTGCTTTGAAATGCTAAACATGCAGAAGATGCTAGAGCACATTGGGCTCTCTCACCTGAAAGGCTCTGTTCATTAATGTCTAATAGGTCCTCAAACCAAAACCATCTAATGACATGAATGTCTGAATAGATTTTAGGAGCAGCATTTAACTGGGGCACTCCCTGCCCCTTTCTTAAAAGACTAGAATATTGTTTGTGTATTTAGCTATTAGCAAATACTTCAGTTTTGTAAATGTTGGAGGAAAAGATTTAGGGGATATTATATATAGAGCCAAAACATTATGCTTTATAAGCTGGTGATCCTTCTCGTAGCGCTAAAACAGAACCGGCCTGCCAAGACATGGACTCTAAAAGACCCCTGAAAATGTCTTGTGGTAACTGGCACCAAGTCCTATATGTTGCCGAGGTGGAGCCACCATAGATCTGGTTGGTTCAGCACATCCCACAGATGCTCCAACACCCTGAACTCTTCATCATGTTCATCAAACCATTCCCCAACAGTGTGGCAGAGTGAATTATCCCGCTGAAAGTGTCCCCTGCCATCACAGATTACCATTGCAATTAAAGAGTGTACCTGGTCTGCAACAATGTTTAGGTAGTTGGCACGTGTCGAAATGACGTCCACATGAATACCCGGAACCAGGGTTACCCATCAGAACACTGCCCAGACCATCACACTCCCTCCCCCGGAACTAGGGTTACCCATCAGAACACTGCCCAGACCGTCACACTCCCTCCCCCGGAACCAGGGTTACCCATCAGAACACTGCCCAGACCGTTACACTCCCTCCCCCGGAACCAGGGTTACCCATCAGAACACTGCCCAGACCGTCACACTCCCTCCCCGGAACCAGGGTTACCCATCAGAACACTGCCCAGACCGTCACACTCCCTCCCCCGGAACCAGGGTTACCCATCAGAACACTGCCCAGACCGTCACACTCAGCTTGTCATCTTCCCACAGTACATCCTGGTGCCATCACTTCAACAAGTACATGGCTGTCTGCATGATGAAAATGGACTCTTATCGAACCAGATTACCCTTTTCTAGTGCTCCACGGTCCAATTCTGACTCTCATTGTACATTTGTAGGGGCTTTCGACAATGGACAGGTGTCATCATGGCGACCTGACGGGTCCACGGCTACACAGCCTCATGCTTGAGTTGTCACACATTCCTCCTGAGACCATTATTAACTTGCATCTCAGTAGATCAGTTAGGACCAGACAGGATAGCCTTCTTTACCCTTGCACAGTCACCTGTGACTGGTCATAATGTTCTGGCTGCTCAGGGTAGGTTCTAAAAGTCAATTATGTTGGAATTCCATTAATTTAATTTCCAGCTTTTTTGTCTTTATTTACCGTAAATATGTTTTTGTATATAGTTCTGTCTTGTTACACTGTTTTTATATTTTATGTGAATTATGAAGCTCTCCATGTTTTAGCAAATTGAAACAATTGTTGAAACAATTAACATACATGCATCTTTAATTATACTTATTCAAAGTTTGTTTTTAAATGTTCTTAAATCATCCCTAACCTTAACTCTAACCTTCAACACAAACATCATTGTAATTGTACTTGTAACCTAAACCCCAACCTTTTTATTGCATTTTTTGCAATGTGTAAGAATAGGATTAAAGACTTCGCTAGGTCACAGTAATAAACATACACAAGCACATGTCAAACAACCTCACTAAAATGCCCATGCACACTTCCGTCCTCATACACACTCATTTGCACAAACCTACCCTTGTCCATCAGCTCTCCAATCTACCCATACATAAATACTTTGTGCAGCCAGCATTTTGCATTGTGAGTGAGTGTGTGTGTTTTTCTGTGTACAAATGGGAGTTAAAATGGCAAGTTCAGCGTTGTGCATTCATGACCCACTGTGAACAGTGACACCTCTGCACTGTGATGTTCCAGCGTTAGAGTTCATTAACACCCATTTCCCCTCTTCCGACCCCCTGCCCTGTCCCTACCACCGGTACCATAGAGGGATTTTTGGGGGCTTTGGCCATGCTGCCTCACAGCCCTCTTGCCCAGCTCACACACAATGCAAACCTCTACCTAATCAGTTCTTCACTGAGAAGCCAAGCACCTCCTAGAACACCAGAACAATAAACTTGATATATATGTATATGAACCTCAATTTCTCTCAGTTTTTATTGTTTGACGTCATTTCTTATTATTTTTTTCAAGATTTCAAAGCCTTTGAGGAAACTGAAATAATATAAAAATGTAGCATGTTTAATAACAGTATTTGGATTTAATGTCAGTAATAAAAATCTGCTGTGTACAAACGATCACTTTCCAGTTTTATTTTACACCAGGCTGACCAGGCCTGACTGATTTGATTATTAACATCAAATGTTCATTGTATCAGCTTGTTATTCTTGTTCAACTGGTTGTTGTGTGCTCTGTCGGATTCAGGCTGAGTGATTGTAAAAGCACTTTGTTACAACTTTGTTGTAAAAAGGGCTGTATAAATACATTTGGTTGATTGATTGATTCATTGAGCAGGCAAGCAGACACTAATTAAATAACATATATCAAAAGCAGACACGGGAGCAAATAATGTTAATCATTAGTTTTGTTTTACAAAATGATTGTGCAACAGCACAGTTTTTCCCTTATGTTACGACTCATGAATAATAAGTACAAACATGTTTCTACAATCCAAGCGGTTCCACGGTTCGCATTCATGCTCAACGCTAAGACAATAGTTCTACAAGGTCAGGCATTTTAGAGTATGGTTCAGTTCTGCACACTGTTAGTTTTAGGCTCTTCCGTCTGGGGCCTCCCATTGATCACTGTATTTTCTGTGTGTGTGTATGTGTGTGTGTGTATGTGTGCGCATGTATTGGTGTATGTGTGCGTGTGTATGTGTGCGCATGTATTGGTGTATGTGTGCGTGAGTGTATGTGTGCGCTTGTATTGGTGTATGTGTGTATGTGTGCGTGAGTGTATGTGTGCGCATGTATTGGTGTATGTGTGCGTGAGTGTATGTGTGCGCTTGTATTGGTGTATGTGTGTATGTGTGCGTGAGTGTATGTGTGCGCTTGTATTGGTGTATGTGTGCAGGTCCTCTCTGTGTGTCCATTCTATGCCATCAGCAATTGTTCCAATGGTTGTCATGGAGATGATATGTCAACAAAACAGAACTTGACCGCTCCTGGTCGCTGGTCTGGGGTCCGTCCCTACGTTACCTTAACAGTCGCATCTCTTCATCTCTCCTCACAATCACTCTTCTCGATCCTTTTATTGTACATTTGTGGGTGGCAACAAAGGGGTTAAGTATTTTGATTTGGGCCATCATAGGTGTACCGCCTCCCTCCCCTGACCCACAGGGGGGATTATAGCGTCACTTGGGGCCCCTGGGGTGTGTTATAAAGCCCCTGGTTGGCCCTTTCCCCTTCGTTACAGAGGCTAAAACGTCCACAGAACACTTTATCCTGCAGACTCCAGAACCACCCCTGCAGCATCCATGAACGCCTCATCTTGACAGCTATTCTGAGATCGAGACACGCCCACAAACACAAACACCCCTATGTCCTCACAAAAGGCAGCCGATGGAGGCACGCAAGCACAGCTAAGTTGATGTTTGACAGTCGACGCGCCAACTCACGATCGTCCGTAGCGTAGAGATCGATTTTGTTGTTGGGTGGATTCCTGTGTGTTGACTTGTAAAAAAGATTGTGTTTACACTGATTGGCACAGAGATTCGGGAGAGACCAGCAAGCTGGGGAATTGTTAAACGAGCCTCAAGTTTTTTGTAAAACAACTTTTTTCTAGAACAATTTCTGCTCCGAGGGACATCCGGTGAACAGCCAATATGTGGGAGTTCCGATCGGTGACGTTTTGGCGGGCCGTCTTTGCCGAATTCTTTGGGACCATGTTCTTTGTGTTTTTTGGCTTGGGCGCCGCACTGCGCTGGACCACTGGGCCTTACCATGTCCTACACGTGGCCATGTGCTTCGGCTTTGCGGCTGCTACGATGATCCAGTCCATCGGTCACATCAGTGGCGGCCACATCAATCCGGCCGTCACCTTTGCCTATCTGGTGGGCTCCCAGATGTCCCTGTTCCGGGCCTTCTTCTACTGGGCTGCCCAGTGCCTAGGGGCCGTTGCTGGCGCTGCCGTGCTTTATGGGGTCACCCCTAACAACATGAGGGGCAACATGGCCCTGAACACGGTAAGTCTCCACCCACCCCAGCAAGCCCTATACACTTGATTCCATTTTGGTGCCCTGCTAAAGAAGTACACTACATTGGGAATAGGGTATCATTTTGGACTAATACTTTAAATTTGAAAACATATCCACACTAGTCCACAATGTCCATGAGGTTTGATACTCCTTTCCGAAAGGGTTCTTGGCAAGACTCTTCATTAGCCCTCAGAGAACCGTTGTAAGTACACCTGGAACCAAAATAGGTTCTTAAAAGTGTTTATCTGTGAGACTATCGACTGGCTTGGTTTTGGCTGTCCTTGATCTGACTTATACCAGACCTTACGCCCATATCATACCTAGTGTAATTGCATTCAATAGCATGCATGCATCATATCCATATGTTAAACCTTCCCATTTTGATGGTATCTCGGTCAAGACGCTGTCACATACAACACTGTGTATCTAAAGTGTGGGTCGAACAGAACACGCTGCGACAGTGTCTGCAACAGAATGCTATAAGACGAATGCGCCGCTCCGTTATATTTCACAGGTACCACAATGAGGCTTTTGGTGTTGACGGTCAACAGTGTTTGTGCCTCACCGACATCTCTTGGGATGACATTTGTGTCACACTTCAGACGACAACAATTTATTGAGCAAATATACAATTCAAAGTAACTTGGTCATGAAGGGCCTGAAGTGTTGAAAGTGTGTGTGTTTGTGATGTTTCCGTCAGCTTCAGCCTGGCATCAGTCTGGGCATGGGCACCACCGTGGAGGTGTTCCTCACCATGCAGCTGGTCATATGTGTGTTCGCCGTGACGGATGAGAGGAGAAACGGGCGCATGGGCTCTGCTGCCCTCTCCATCGGCTTTGCCGTCACCGTCGGACACCTAATGGGGGTGAGCAGCACACACACACAGGCAGAACACACACAGGCAAAACACACACAGGCAAAACACACACAGGCAAAACACACACAGGCAGCACACACACACACAGGCAAAACACACACAGGAAAAACACACACAGGCAAAACACACACCGGCAAAACACACACAGGCAAAACACACACAGGCAAAACACACACAGGCAAAACACACACATGCAAAACACACACAGGCAGCACACACACACACAGGCAGCACACACAGGCAACACACACAGGCAACACACACACAGGCAAAACACACAGGCAAAACACACACAGGCAAAACACACACAGGCAAAACACACACAGGCAGCACACACACGGGCAAAACACACACAGGCAGCACACACACACAGGCAGCATACACACACAGGCAGCACATACAGGCAAAACACACACAGGCAAAACACACACAGGCAACACACACACAGGCAAAACACACACAGACAAAACACACACAGGCAGCACACACACAGTCAAAAACACACACAGGCAAAACACACACAGGCAGCACACACAGGCAACACACACAGGCAACACACACACACAGGCAAAACACACACAGGCAAAACACACACAGGCAAAACACACACAGGCGAAACACACACAGGCAGCACACACACACAGGCAGCACACACGGGCAAAACACACACAGGCAGCACACACGGGCAAAACACACACAGGCAACACACACACAGGCAACACACACAGGCAAAACACACACAGGCAACACACACACAGGCAACACACACAGGCAACACACACAGGCAGCACACACACACAGGCAAAACACACACAGGCAGCACACACACGAACAGCACACACACACAGGCAGCACACACAGGCAACACCCACAGGCAGCACACACACAGGCAAACACACACACAGGCAAAACACACACAGGCAGCACACACACAGGCAAACACACACACAGGCAAAACACACACAGGCAAAACACACAGGCAGCACACACACAGGCAAAACACACAGGCAAAACACACACAGGCAGCACACACACAGGCAGCACACACACAGGCAGCACACACAGGCAAAACACACAGGCAAAACACACACAGGCAGCACACACACAGGCAGCACACACACAGGCAGCACACACAGGCAAAACACACACAGGCAACACACACATGCAAAACACAAAGGCAACACATTCTGACTGTCCTGTTGTCCATATATCTGCTGTAGATGTACTACACTGTACTGTATTCTGACTGTCCTGTTGTCCATATATCTGCTGTAGATGTACTACACTGTACTGTATTCTGACTGTCCTGTTGTCCGTATATCTGCTGTAGATGTACTACACTGTACTGTATTCTGACTGTCCTGTTGTCTTCGTATATCTGCTGTAGATGTATTACACCGGTGCTGGGATGAACCCTGCCAGGTCTTTCGCCCCTGCTGTGCTCTTCAGGAACTTTGTCAACCACTGGGTAATAGACACATTCACACATATATATATAAGATAACTAAGTGGTGGATGTTATGGTCATGTAATAATGCAGGTTATAGCAGATTCTAACCCATATCAGGCTATATAATCCGCTGTTCGTGCTGTATTGTCACCATAAACTTTGTGTGTTGTCAGGTGTATTGGGTGGGTCCAATGATAGGAGGCGCTATGGGAGCGCTTCTCTATGACTTCATGCTGTTCCCCCGCATGCGCGGTCTGTCAGAGCGCCTCGCCACGCTGAAAGGCAGCCGACCCCCAGAGACGGAGACCCAGCCGGACACTCGAGGTGATCCCATTGAGCTCAAGACGCAAGCCCTATGAACCTGCCCCCATCTGTGGGATGAAGGGAAAGGCCCTGTGTCCGCCAAACCTTAAACCGCCCCCATCCAGTCATCTACACACACACACACACACACACACACACACTCACACTCACACTCACACTCACACTCACACACACTCACACTCACACTCACACACACTCACACTCACACTCACACTCACACACACCCACACACACTCACACTCACACTCACACACACTCACACTCACACTCACACACACCCACACACACCCACACACACACACACACACACACACACACACTCACTCACTCACTCACACTGAGGCAGACTGACTGACATTGAGCTATTGATACACAAACTGTACACACATCCCTACACTCACACAGGTTAACAACATTCAACCTCAACGTGCCCAGCGGCTCCTCCCCCTTCTGCCTCTTTGCATCATGGAACATGGGTGTTTGATGATGCGACCAGGCCTGCTCCGACAGACCCAACATCCCATCTCTTCAGCCACACCAAGACCTTTCTCTCACACACACATGGAAGGAGCAAAGCAGTGGAAAGAGAAGCACTTGGACCTTAGGTCGAACCGGGAAACAAACTAGAGTTGGGGGAGGTCAGAGGGTGAGGTGTAGGTGGGGGATAGAGGTATGAGTGGAGTAAAAGGTGAGGCTAGGATGGACGGTTGAGATGGTGATTGGGTGAAGGGGTTGGGGTGAGGATTGAGGGCCGATGCTGCAGGTTTTCTGTTGTATAGGGTTGCGTTAGACCACTGATGATGAGCAGACTTTTTCATTATTCATCTGATTTTATCCATTTACTTTTCATTTTGTTTTCTGCACTTCAGACACAAGACTTGGATGTATGACACCATTACATTTGACCAAGGTTTCATTTTTCGAATCACTTCATTTTATCTTTGTGTGTGTGTGTGTGTGTGTGTGTGCGTGCGTGCGTGCGTGTGTGTGTGCGTGCGTGTGTGTGTGTGTGTGCGTGTGTGTTTGTGAGTGAGTGCATCCACAATACGTGCGTGAGAGTGTGTGAGTGAGATTGATTAGGTGCATGCTTGTGCCTGTTTGTGTCCGTTTGCCAGTGAGTGTTTGTGTGTGAGCGTGTGTTCGTATGTGAATGTGTGTGTGAGCGTGTGTTCGTATGTGAATGTGTGTGTGAGTTCGCAGATACAGTACTTTTCATTTTGTTTTATTATCATTACCACTCTCCTGTTTGTATCATGATTATGTTTTATTACGTTATCAATTTCTAAGACATTATCATTTCTCCACCCCTCACTGTGGTATTTGCTATGATATTCATTTTTACAAAACCATCTGCTTTTTTGTTCGGAAAAAAGGAAAATATACTAAGGAGACGATGTATCTGGACTGGGTCAGTTCAGCACAGAATGGCTGTGTAAGCTTTTAAATTGGTCTCCATTTATTACTTGACACTTAATGGGAGCACACGACAATGTAATCATATTTAAATGAGAATAAACACACAAAAAAATGTGCCATGTTTTGTTTACTCTCTCCTACTAACACAAACTTTTTGTATGGAAGCATATAAGGGACTTTATTCAAATTATTATTCAGAATATATTTAAGTGTTAGCTGATACAGTTCTCACCATACGGTCGTTCTATGACAATATTAGCATTAAAATGGAATAATGGTCTGTTATTCCACTGCAGTACAGTGGAAGATATTGAAATGCAATAAGCTAAACCGCCCCGATTTTTTATTTTAAATTCAGACCTCTCATCACGTAACTTCCTTTTTCGATATTTAAAATGCTAATGCGTTTATGAAACTGCATTATCGTTTGAACATAGTCCCTTATAGGCTTCCATAGTTTGGTGCCTTGCATTCGGCTTGCAGTGAGAGGGAATGGCCACACGGTGAGGATCCACGCATGTGTCTGAATGCGCAGTGACGTCACACATCGCAGAACAGCAGTTATCCACTCGTTTGGTGTTTCTATGATTCATGAGTAATCTACACCAGAACAGCAGTGGTCCACACCAGAACAATATATTCCGTGCATGCGGATACACGTATAAGTCCGTCTTAAGACTCAAATGTTTGGAGTTTTATAAAGTATTTTGCCCGGTTGTGTTTTTTTACACTAAAAAACTAACTGAAAGCATTATAGCCAGGTATGATTTAAGGGTAAGACCCAAACGCTATCGCATCAATAAACGCACTGGTACAACATCAATGCACTATACTTCAGGTGTTTGGTCTAAATCAGTTAATATTCAGAGGAATAGGCTTATCGATTCTAATGCTGTGTCTCCACAGTCTCAATCATGAATACCAACATTGAACGACTTTTAGAGCATTTGTGATATTAACAAATGTTACCTATTTATGTCAGAGATGGTTTTGCTCTTTTATATACTATACTTTACCGCACCGATTCACGACATATTTGGGGAAACTTACGAAAAAGTGTAACCCTCTATCAAGCAAATTTACATTGTGTAGGTGGTGGGGAGACAGAGAAACGCGAAAGTGGTTTGTGATGGGTGAAAATAACGAGGGCGTCTGATTGGGTGGGGCTGAATGTTAATATTCAGAGTTGTCTGTGTTGTTTTGTTTGTATCTGTCTACAGGTCCGGCGCCATAACGATGTGACTTAAGAGGCATTTAATATTTGTTTTAACTCAGGCAGATAATACAACTGAGGAAGGCTAAAACTCTTCTTGCACTCATTTTGCGCCGGGTCTGTTTGTCTAGCACCATTTTATAAATAAATAACATATGTCGTTAATCCTGATCTCGTTCACTTTGCATACTCTTATTTTGCACATTCCAGCTATGCATGGCCTATCTTGTTCGTGTTGCTCTATGTTCTAAAGTAATCTCTAAAGGTCATCTGAACTCCAACCAGACATTGCACATGTGCATAATCAAAGTACACTATATTTAAACACTGTATATTGTAAGCCAGGCATGGTCTCTCTTGCTTGTGTTGTTTGTATTGTTCGTTTTGTTCGTATTTGTCCTTCAATGTGTGAAGACAATGGGTCAAGACAAATTCCTTATTTGAGAATATAACAAATATCACATGTTTATATGGGGACAGAGTAGAGTGAGAATATAACAAATATCACATGTTTATATGGAGACAGAGGAGAGCGAGAATAGAACAAATATCACATGTTTATATGGAGACAGAGGAGAGTGAGAATATAACAAATATCACATGTTTATATGGGACAGACAGTTTATATGGAGACAGAGGAGAGTGAGAATATAACAAATAGAATATAAACAAATATCACATGTTTATATGGAGACAGAGGAGAGTGAGAATAGAACAAATATCACATGTTTATATGGAGACAGAGGAGAGTGAGAATATAACAAATATCACATGTTTATATGGAGACAGAGAGCGAGAATATAACAAATATCACATGTTTATATGGAGACAGAGGAGAGCGAGAATATAACAAATATCACATGTTTATATGGAGACAGAGGAGAGTGAGAATATAACAAATATCACATGTTTATATGGAGACAGAGGAGAGCGAGAATATAACAAATATCACATGTTTATATGGAGACAGAGGAGAGTGAGAATATAACAAATATCACATGTTTATATGGAGACAGAGGAGAGTGAGAATATAACAAATATCACATGTTTATATGGAGACAGAGGAGAGCGAGAATATAACAAATATCACATGTTTATATGGAGACAGAGGAGAGTGAGAATATAACAAATATCACATGTTTATATGGAGACAGAGGAGAGTGAGAATAGAACAAATATCACATGTTTATATGGAGACAGAGGAGAGTGAGAATATAACAAATATCACATGTTTATATGGAGACAGAGAGAGTGAGAATATAACAAATATCACATGTTTATATGGAGACAGAGGAGAGTGAGAATATAACAAATATCACATGTTTATATGGAGACAGAGGAGAGCGAGAATATAACAAATATCACATGTTTATATGGAGACAGAGGAGAGTGAGAATATAACAAATATCACATGTTTATATGGAGACAGAGGAGAGTGAGAATATAACAAATATCACATGTTTATATGGGGACAGAGGAGAGTGAGAATATAACAAATATCACATGTTTATATGGAGACAGAGGAGAGTGAGAATAGAACAAATATCACATGTTTATATGGAGACAGAGGAGAGTATAACAAATATCACATGAGAATATAACAAATATCACATGTTTATGTGGAGACAGAGGAGAGTGAGAATATAACAAATATCACATGTTTATATGGAGACAGAGGAGAGCGAGAATATAACAAATATCACATGTTTATGGAGACAGGGACAGAGGAGAGTGAGAATATAACAAATATCACATGTTTATATGGAGACAGAGGAGAGCGAGAATATAACAAATATCACATGTTTATATGGAGACAGAGGAGAGTGAGAATATAACAAATATCACATGTTTATATGGAGACAGAGGAGAGTGAGAATATAACAAATATCACATGTTTATATGGAGACAGAGGAGAGTGAGAATATAACAAATATCACATGTTTATATGGAGACAGAGGAGAGTGAGAATATAACAAATATCAAATGTTTATATGGAGACAGAGGAGAGCGAGTGAAATATAACAAATATCACATGTTTATGTGGAGACAGAGAGAGAGAATATAACAAATATCACATGTTTATATGGAGACAGAGGAGAGTGAGAATATAACAAATATCACATGTTTATATGGAGACAGAGGAGAGTGAGAATATAACAAATATCACATGTTTATGTGGAGACAGAGGAGAGTGAGAATATAACAAATATCACATGTTTATGTGGGGACAGAGGAGAGTGAGAATATAACAAATATCACATGTTTATATGGAGACAGAGAGAGTGAGAATATAACAAATATCACATGTTTATATGGAGACAGAGGAGAGAGGAGAGAATATAACAAATATCACATGTTTATATGGAGACAGAGGAGAGTGAGAATATAACAAATATCACATGTTTATATGGAGACAGAGGAGAGTGAGAATATAACAAATATCACATGTTTATGTGGAGACAGAGGAGAGTGAGAATATAACAAATATCACATGTTTATATGTGGGGACAGAGGAGAGTGAGAATATAACAAATATCACATGTTTATATGGAGACAGAGAAGAGTGAGAATATAACAAATATCACATGTTTATATGGAGACAGAGGAGAGAGAATATAAACAAATATCACATGTTTATATGGAGACAGAGGAGAGTGAGAATATAACAAATATCACATGTTTATATGGAGACAGAGGAGAGCGAGAATATAACAAATATCACATGTTTATATGGAGGAGGAGAGTGAGAATATAACAGTTTAGGACAGAGTGAGAATATAACAAATATCACATGTTTATATGGAGACAGAGGAGAGTGAGAATATAACAAATATCACATGTTTATATGGAGACAGAGGAGAGTGAGAATATAACAAATATCACATGTTTATATGGAGACAGAGGAGAGTGAGAATATAACAAATATCACATGTTTATATGGAGACAGAGGAGAGCGAGAATATAACAAATATCACATGTTTATATGGAGACAGAGGAGAGTGAGAATATAACAAATATCACATGTTTATATGGAGACAGAGGAGAGTGAGAATATAACAAATATCACATGTTTATATGGAGACAGAGGAGAGTGAGAATATAACAAATATCACATGTTTATATGGAGACAGAGGAGAGTGAGAATATAACAAATATCACATGTTTATATGGAGACAGAGGAGAGCGAGAATATAACAAATATCACATGTTTATATGGAGACAGAGGAGAGTGAGAATATAACAAATATCACATGTTTATATGGAGACAGAGGAGAGCGAGAATATAACAAATATCACATGTTTATATGGAGACAGAGGAGAGTGAGAATATAACAAATATCACATGTTTATATGGAGACAGAGGAGAGTGAGAATAGAACAAATATCACATGTTTATATGGAGACAGAGGAGAGTGAGAATATAACAAATATCACATGTTTATATGGAGACAGAGGAGAGTGAGAATATAACAAATATCACATGTTTATATGGAGACAGAGGAGAGTGAGAATATAACAAATATCACATGTTTATATGGAGACAGAGGAGAGTGAGAATATAACAAATATCACATGTTTATATGGAGACAGAGGAGAGTGAGAATATAACAAATATCACATGTTTATATGGAGACAGAGGAGAGTGAGAATATAACAAATATCACATGTTTATATGGAGACAGAGGAGAATATAACAAATATCACATGTGAGAATATAACAAATATCACATGTTTATATGTGGAGACAGAGGAGAGCGAGAATATAACAAATATCACATGTTTATATGGAGACAGAGGAGAGTGAGAATATAACAAATATCACATGTTTATATGGAGACAGAGGAGAGCGAGAATATAACAAATATCACATGTTTATATGGAGACAGAGGAGAGTGAGAATATAACAAATATCACATGTTTATATGGAGACAGAGGAGAGTGAGAATATAACAAATATCACATGTTTATATGGAGACAGAGGAGAGTGAGAATATAACAAATATCACATGTTTATATGGAGACAGAGGAGAGTGAGAATATAACAAATATCACATGTTTATATGGAGACAGAGGAGAGTGAGAATATAACAAATATCACATGTTTATATGGAGACAGAGGAGAGTGAGAATATAACAAATATCACATGTTTAGGAGACAGAGAGAGTATAAACAAATATCACATGTTTATATGGAGACAGAGGAGAGTGAGAATATAACAAATATCACATGTTTATATGGAGACAGAGGAGAGTGAGAATAGAACAAATATCACATGTTTATATGGAGACAGAGGAGAGTGAGAATATAACAAATATCACATGTTTATATGGAGACAGAGGAGAGTGAGAATATAACAAATATCACATGTTTATATGGAGACAGAGGAGAGTGAGAATATAACAAATATCACATGTTTATATGGAGACAGAGGAGAGTGAGAATATAACAAATATCACATGTTTATATGGAGACAGAGGAGAGTGAGAATATAACAAATATCACATGTTTATATGGAGACAGAGGAGAGTGAGAATATAACAAATATCACATGTTTATATGGAGACAGAGGAGAGTGAGAATATAACAAATATCACATGTTTATATGGAGACAGAGGAGAGTGAGAATATAACAAATATCACATGTTTATATGGAGACAGAGGAGAGTGAGAATATAACAAATATCACATGTTTATATGGAGACAGAGGAGAGTGAGAATATAACAAATATCACATGTTTATATGGAGACAGAGGAGAGTGAGAATAACAAATATCACATGAATATAACAAATATCACATGTTTATATGGAGACAGAGGAGAGTGAGAATATAACAAATATCACATGTTTATATGGAGACAGAGGAGAGTGAGAATAGAACAAATATCACATGTTTATATGGAGACAGAGGAGAGTGAGAATATAACAAATATCACATGTTTATGTGGAGACAGAGGAGAGTGAGAATATAACAAATATCACATGTTTATGTGGAGACAGAGGAGAGTGAGAATATAACAAATATCACATGTTTATGTAGGGACAGAGGAGAGTGAGCAATTGCTTTAGTGTCTGGCCGCCACAGTTTGTCTGTGTCAGTAAAGATTTCTGTGTGTCAACTAAGAGTACATTCATTGTTCAGTGTTGGTGTTGTATGTGTGTGTGTGTTTGTGATGACTAAGTATGGGCATGAATTGGATTAAGTTGCCTCTGTTACAGCCCCTACCAGTCTCTAGTGTTTGGGCTAAACTGTCTGTGTGTCTAGAGGTTCAAGATGTTGTTAAATATTTAAAATAAATGTCTGTAATGCTCCTACCACACACACACCAAACACACATGTGTAATGCTCCTACCACACATGTTTAATGCTCCTACAACACTCTACAAACACACATGTGTAATAATCCTACCACAAACTCCAAACACACACGTGTAATGCTCCTACCACACACGTGCAATACTCCTACCACACATGTGTAATGCTCCTACCACACTCTCCAAACACACATGTGTAATGCAACTTTCACGTTGTGCACTATGGTTATTAATCAACAAACAATCATGTCACTTTGTATAATAATCATTTTTTATTATAATGCATGTCTCTTTTGGTTGTATGGCTTCATTTTACATGTAGATACGGTGGTATATAGACTCCAGGAACAGAGTGGTACCCCTCACTGCAGCTGGGCCTCAGACAACGATGACAGTCAGTCACAACGATGACAGTCAGTCACAACGATGACAGTCAGTCACAACGATGACAGTCAGTCACAACAGCGACAGTCAGTCACAACAGCGACAGTCACAACAGCGACAGTCAGTCACAACGATGACAGTCAGTCACAACAGCGACAGTCAGTCACAACAGCGACAGTCAGTCACAACAGCGACAGTCACAACAGCGTACACTCAATCCTTTCACACTCGCACATACAACTTTTGGTTAAACAATTGCATTGTTATTTCAATGGCGATGGTGATAAAGTACTCCATTTGTCTTCATCAGCCAGTTTATTTCCGCCTCACTTGAAGCCATGCTGAGATCGTTAGCTAGCCCAGCTGCTGTCTGTCTAATAATACTACACATTAATATGGAAATATCTTCCAAATAACTGACATGGCATTTCTTAGAGTAACAATTATATAAAAAGCATATGTTACAGTGTTGTCTACCTTATACATATTGATCCATAATAACAGTTGCATATTCAGCGAAATTGTGATTATCTTAATCTGCGATAAGTGACTTGCCATCATGGAGGACAGGGAAAATGGAGAGTGAAGTGACATAAGAGGCAGAGGGAGTATCGACATTTTTCATCGGAGATAAGAGTCTTGTACATAGCAACAGGCTAGAAGGTACAGAGAGGTTATAAGGCAACGTACCGAAAGGTATTCCTGAAGAATAACCACAAGAGGATAATAACTCGAGCTCACCTCTCAGGTGAAATGTTCAGACAGAGCAGAGCATCTAGTCAAATAGAACAACTGCCCAACCCAGCTTCTCCGAAACGTCACATCAATCCACTGGGCTTTATAAGAACACCAAGGGCATACAGGAGGGCTGTTCTGTGTAGGTAAGGAGAAGTGGAACGTTTTGTTCTAGTCAAGTTTGGTTCAGGGGTCGGTTCTTAAATCGTTCACTTTCCTCTTCCAGTGTTCGGTAGTACAGTAACACCAACAGAACTAGTCAAACAGTTGGACCCAGTTACCCATCTGAGTGAATGTGAGTCCAACAGCTTGGCTGGCTGCTACTCTACGATAACAAGAGCGTATATCCAACCCAATGGCCCTTGGTGACTCCGGTGCCCATCTCGCTGTCCCCACTCGGCTGTCAGGAGCCGGTTCCTACTGGTTCCTACAGGTGTTGTCCATGCCTCCATCTTCCATCTGCGTATCAATCCCTCTGAGCCCCCGTCACCGCATGTGCTCGGCCCAGGGTTAAGGCTGGTGGAGGGGGTACTGGAGGTAGGCAGCAGCGGGGGCAGCGAGGCCCGTCAGAGGGTTGAAACAGGGCTGGTTCAGGGAGGGCGGGGTGGGCGGACAGGTGGATATACAGGGGCCCACTGGGGCCTGGGAGTAGGCGTAACTGAGGTAGCCGGCGGAGGGCGAGGGGGACGGGGTGTAGGGGTAGTGCTCCAGGCCTGTGGTGGGGAAAGGGACGGGGCTGTAGTCCAGATACGAGGGGGGTAGGGGGGCTTGAGACGACCCCAGTTGAGACTGGAGCCCCTGGCTGGGGTGGAGAAAGGCCTGGGGGTAGACATACTGCTGAAACAATCTAAGGGGACAAGACGGAAACACTGTTACTAAAGCATCAGAAATCTATTGGATTATGTGCTATTGTAATTAATGGCTACATACAGCACTGCTGTCTACCCAGAATTCACCTTGCCTTAGGCAGCCCAATTATAACCTAACCCACTTCGGGACTATTTTGACTCCAAATCTACAGACAGCTGCCAAACTAGAGCAGATCAAAGCTTTTGTGAGCGAGTTATACCTGCTATCCATAGACAACATCTGTGATAGCCAGAATTATTTACGAAGATGATATCGCACAATATGACCCATTAAATGACAGTTTAAATACACCGGTCCCTCCTATGGATCAGACTGTCCAAACCGGTGAAGTGTCCCCAGATCCACAGGACTCATACCCCAAATCATAGAAGAGGAGGATAGGGTGGTGTGCTTACACTACAAACAGAGTTTAACAGGTTGCACGCACGCACGCACAACTGATAAAGACCTGTACCTGTGTCTCTCCAGACTGTCAGTACCACAGCATTACACAATACAGTACAACATCACAACACAAAACAGTAAAGTACAAAAACACAGTACAACAATAAAACACAGTACAATACAATATACTGGTGTGTTGCACTGTGATGTTGTAATATGTTGTGTTGACATGTCATGCGTCGTGTGTTGACATGTCATGCGTCGTGTGTTGACATGTCATGCGTCGTGTGTTGACTTGTCATGCGTCGTGTGTTGACATGTCATGCGTCGTGTGTTGACATGTCATGCGTCGTGTGTTGACATGTCATGCGTCGTGTGTTGACATGTCATGCGTCGTGTGTTGACATGTCATGCGTCGTGTGTTGACTTGTCATGCGTCGTGTGTTGACATGTCATGCGTCGTGTGTTGACATGTCATGCGTCGTGTGTTGACATGTCATGCGTCGTGTGTTGACATGTCATGCGTCGTGTGTTGACTTGTCATGCGTCGTGTGTTGACATGTCATGCGTCGTGTGTTGACATGTCATGCGTCGTGTGTTGACATGTCATGCGTCGTGTGTTGACTTGTCATGCGTCGTGTGTTGACATGTCATGCGTCGTGTGTTGACATGTCATGCGTCGTGTGTTGACATGTCATGCGTCGTGTGTTGACATGTCATGCGTCGTGTGTTGACTTGTCATGTTGACTTGTCATGTGTGTGTTGACATGTCATGCGTCGTGTGTTGACTTGTCATGCGTCGTGTGTTGACTTGTCATGCGTCGTGTGTTGACTTGTCATGCGTCGTGTGTTGACTTGTCATGCGTCGTGTGTTGACATGTCATGCGTCGTGTGTTGACATGTCATGCGTCGTGTGTTGACTTGTCATGCGTCGTGTGTTGACATGTCATGCGTCGTGTGTTGACATGTCATGCGTCGTGTGTTGACATGTCATGCGTCGTGTGTTGACTTGTCATGCGTCGTGTGTTGACTTGTCATGCGTCGTGTGTTGACTTGTCATGCGTCGTGTGTTGACTTGTCATGCGTCGTGTGTTGACTTGTCATGCGTCGTGTGTTGACTTGTCATGCGTCGTGTGTTGACTTGTCATGCGTCGTGTGTTGACTTGTCATGCGTCGTGTGTTGACATGTCATGCGTCGTGTGTTGACATGTCATGCGTCGTGTGTTGACATGTCATGCGTCGTGTGTTGACTTGTCATGCGTCGTGTGTTGACTTGTCATGCGTCGTGTGTTGTCATGCGTCGTGTGTTGTCATGCGTCGTGTGTTGTCATGCGTCGTGTGTTGTCATGCGTCGTGTGTTGTCATGCGTCGTGTGTTGTCATGCGTCGTGTGTTGTCATGCGTCGTGTGTTGTCATGCGTCGTGTGTTGTCATGCGTCGTGTGTTGTCATGCGTCGTGTGTTGTCATGCGTCGTGTGTTGTCATGCGTCGTGTGTTGTCTTGCGTCGTGTGTTGTCTTGCGTCGTGTGTTGTCTTGCGTCGTGTGTTGTCTTGCGTCGTGTGTTGTCTTGCGTCGTGTGTTGTCTTGCGTCGTGTGTTGTCTTGCGTCGTGTGTTGTCTTGCGTCGTGTGTTGTCTTGCGTCGTGTGTTGTCTTGCGTTGTGTGTTGTCATGCGTTGTGTGTTGTGTTGTCTTGTCATGTGTTGTCTTGTCTTGTCATGTGTTGTCTTGTCTTGTCATGCGTTGTCTTGTTTTGTCATGTCTTGTCTTGTCTTGTGATATTGTACTGTGTTGCTGGTCTATAAATTAGGCTGATGGATCTAATTTGACAGTGCCCTTGTACCAGATGAACAATCGC
>CM055728.1:10941972-11321972 GCA_029465975.1 Dallia pectoralis | reverse complement strand
CACACACACACACACACACACACACACACACACACATCTAAATCTCTGTGTGAAGTGCTAAATCTCACTTCTGTGTCAGCAGCCTGCCTGCCTGGCGTCTGCGCTGCCCTGTCAGCTTGCTAGAACAGATGGTGCCATAGCAGCCGTCGTCTCGCCAACTCTGGGTCCTTCAGGCAGAGAGTGCCCAGCCACGGGCAACGGACCTTTGTGTGTGTGTTTCTTTGTGTGTGTCTGACCCCCCTCCCATATAATCTTTATACACACACACTCTTTACTGCCACACAACTGTGTGTTTACACCTGCATGTTTCGATGGAGTAGGCAAGGAACGTTTTGCGAAGATAAATAATTCCACTCCATACCAAGGGACTCCCAGAAGCTGGAGAAGAGGAAGTCAGAGAGACATATTACCAGTGGGGCGTGGATGAACTGCCCGTGGGTTAAAGGAGACATTAAACCGGTTCTCCATCGTTCATTTACAGGCTCATCTGGGTGAGCCTCAAGTCCCTTATCACTCAAAATAACATTGAATAATTGAGAGCAGTCAGCTGCAATATTAAATAGACCCTCATATCCCTAATGCTAACAGGGCTATCACAATCCAACACAGACAGGACTAAAAGTTACAACGGGACTTTATTTTGCTAACTTAAATTAACCAGATGGAGGGAGAGGGATAAAGAAAAGAAAGACACAGAGAGAGAAATTGAGGAAAGCTCCAGAAGGATGAGGGAGGGAATCTGCCATGAGCAGGCTAAGAATTTCCCAGAGTCCAAACGTGGCCATGTTAGGAAACAGCAGAACGGCCAGTGATGCAAGCCGGCAGAGTGCCGTTGTTTTGCTAGGATGTTGTAACACACAGCTGCTTTAGGGAAGTCTCAGAGCGCCTGTGAGACTGTCTGCTTGAACATCAGAGTGCTGAACGCAGAAGAAGAAAGACACGGCGACGACAGAAACAAATGACAGAGCAGGTGGAGGAGAGAAAGCTTTATGGGAAATGGTTGTTAGACATAAGAGACTGGGTCATCCTTACCCATACTGCCTCTGGATCAGGGCGGGGTGGACCTGCTGCACACCCGTGGAGAACCCTGATGACGAGCAGAGAGACACACATGATTGGAGACAACACACGTCTACTGTCCTTCCATCTCTCCTGCTTGGTCTAATCTACCCATCTATTTCTCCCTCCATCTCTTCCAGCTCTTTCAATCCTTCCCTCTCTCTCTCTCTATCGCTCCCTCTTTCTCTAACCTCCACCTCTCGTTAGCTGAACAGACTCGGGCATTGTTTAAACAAAACGGAGACCACTGGGCCACTGATGAGACACACGCACAAAGAAACTGTGACACACACACACACACACACATCTCTGAACCCACTGCCTCCATGAATCATCTGAAGCTGAATCCGAGATGTCTAACATGCCTGGGTGAGGTAAGGAAGAGACCAATCTGTTGATTTTGCTCTCCGCCTCCCTCAGATGCTTCAGAGTGCAGGGGACCGTGATGGTCATTACGAAAGCTTGATTCTATGGTCAGTGAATTATTCTCATGTGTATTTAGAGTCGTAGGATTCTTTTATATGACACCAGAGGCTTTCCTCTGAAAATCCGTCCAAATAACTTGTTTGGATAGAAGTAAATTCTAGAAGTAACATCTTATTGTTGTTCGGAAACGCCAAGATCTCACAAATTGCTGCAATTTTCAAACTGAGAACCAACATTGAACCATCTTTCTCAGTGTGAATGGGAAAAAATACATATTATGCTTTGTCTTTCAGGCAAGATCATCAGAGCTCCAATTGTTTTGCATTTTTTACTTGCCCAAATAGAGGAGATAAGTACAGGTGTGTAGCTTTTTATGGCCATTGGTTCATTTGCAAATGTCAACAAAATTTTGTCACATTTTATTGCATATTTATTTAATGTTCCCTGGTCTTTCCGATGTTAATGGATGACTAATGGAATTCAGCCTGTGTGTCACTGCATCGTTGTACCCCGGTGAAACAGAATCTCATGGATGACTACATACCAAGTACCAATGACAGATTAACTTTAAAAATGAAAATCTTATAGTCACTAGATTTGGTTTTTAAGATTTCTCAGGGTGCCAGTAATTGAGGCATCCCTATTTAAATAAAGGAATTACTATAGATTATATTCTTTGAACAATCTTCACTCAATAAAGGTTAAATTATACGACTCTCTCATAAATAAGCTATTTTCTCACCCCTTTCTAGCCCCCTTCTCCACTTTCCTAGACTCCTCTACCACAACGCGTACTCTCACATCTCACAAACAATTGCAAAATACCCATTATGAGGTATTACATATCTCATCAACTGCATGCTTGAAGTGCAACGTAGCAACCATCCACCAACACAGAGTTAGATAGTGGTTGCGTGCGTCAGTGACACGTATATTCTATATCCAAAATAAGTGTTGTTGTCACGACGATGCATCAGTCACACATGCCACCACTGAAATGACGAGAACAAACGGACACCCTGTTATTTCTTTGTTAGAGTGCTTCACAACACTTCAGCCTTGTGTTTTAGAATAAACTCAGCATTCTGTGTGTGTGTGTGTGTGTGTGTGTGTGTGTCTGGTCTGAAGGGCAGATGTGGGCTAACCTGACAACATTGCCCTTTTAAGGAGTGTGTGCCTCCCAGTGTGGGATGTGTACAACATAATGTCAAAGAATGTGGCGATAATACTTAACTAACTTGATGAGGATTTGTGTTTACCTGTGTGTTTTTACTCGGAACAAAAATTCAAGGGAAGCGACAGAAGAAAACGCAAAACATTTTAGGGACATTACGCCGGTACACATTAGGAAGCTGGAAATTTTTGCAATCAGGGGTCGTTAAGGGTGAAAGTTACAAATGCGGCGAAGGTTAGAACTAGGAATACAGGTAAGATTTACAGTTATGATTTTGATTATTATTAAACCAAAAGGTTACGTTTCTTCATCAACTGAGCCCTATCCAAGAAATCAGCATATAAAGTAAAAGTTAACATAAAAACAATGTTAAAAGGTAAAGACCGTGGGAGAATACAGGCCCTTATGCAAAGTGTTCAAAGATGAAAGACCACGCCCTATTTTTAAATGTCTTAAATATAGTTTCTGGATGAAAGACCACGCCCTATTTTTGAATGTCTTAAATATAGTTTCTGGCATCTCTATGCTTTTATTAAAAGAGTATCTGCTGAAATAGCAATAGGCTGGATTCAAACCAATGCTGCAACAGTATATATGAACCAAAATGAGTGGTTTAGGCCACAGAACCACCCAAGGACACTAAAACTCTAACATACTCTGGGGTTAGGCTTAGGTTTGATGGAACTAATTGGTTTGCCAGGAGGATAGTAAAACCAAAAATGTGTACCAATGTGTGTGTTTGAATGCACATGATTTACTGTCCTCGTGGGGACATTTCATCAGTCACCATGAGAAAAAAAGGCTATTTTTAAATGGAGCTGGGTTTAGAGTCAAGCATTGGGTTTTGAATTAGAATAGGAACCAATAGTTAGTTTTAGGGTTAATGGTTAGGATTGTAACTGTTTGAAAGTCAGGGTAAGAGTTAAGAGTTACACAGAACAATTACATTAAAGGGTTTAAGGAAAATATTTTAATTGAAACAATATTTTGTCTGCCTGAAAGCATAGTGAATTCAAAGTGAATGTGTGCACACACGTGCGTGTGTGTGTGTAACTCACCAGTCTGTGGGCTGCGAGGCTTGGCTCCAAGGTAGGCGAGGTTAACATTAGCCTTCCTGCCGTCGATTATGGGATTGGGGTCTTTACATGCCTGATCTGCAGCCCGCCTGTCCATCATAGTCACCTATGAATTCAGGAGCAGACCAGCATCTTAACATAAATTGTTTCTTTTTTACAAACACGGTTTGTTATGGTACCATATTAAATGTTATGGTCAGCCCAGTTCTACTGTGTGACACTATATGTGTTTGGGTCAGGGCTCAGCCCTGTTCTACTGTGTGACACTATGTGTGTTTGGGTCAGGGCTCAGCCCTGTTCTACTGTGTGACACTATGTGTGTTTGGGTCAGGGCTCAGCCCTGTTCTACTGTGTGACACTATATGTGTTTGGGTCAGGGCTCAGCCCTGTTCTGCTGTGTGACACTATATGTGTTTGGGTCAGGGCTCAGCCCTGTTCTACTGTGTGACACTATGTGTGTTTGGGTCAGGGCTCAGCCCTGTTCTACTGTGTGACACTATGTGTGTTTGGGTCAGGGCTCAGCCCTGTTCTACTGTGTGACACTATATGTGTTTGGGTCAGGGCTCAGCCCTGTTCTGCTGTGTGACACTATACGTGTTTGGGTCAGGGCTCAGCCCTGTTCTGCTGTGTGACACTATATGTGTTTGGGTCAGGGCTCAGCCCTGTTCTAATGTGTGACACTATGTGTGTTTGGGTCAGGGCTCAGCCCTGTTCTAATGTGTGACACTATGTGTGTTTGGGTCAGGGCTCAGCCCTGTTCTAATGTGTGACACTATATGCGTTTGGGTCAGGGCTCAGCCCTGTTCTACTGTGTGACACTATGTGTGTTTGGGTCAGGGCTCAGCCCTGTTCTACTGTGTGACACTATATGTGTTTGGGTCAGGGCTTAGCCCTGTTCTGCTGTGTGACACTATATGTGTTCGGGTCAGGGCTCAACAAGGTCACTGTCTGAGTGGTCGTATTCAGGAACAATGGGATGCCTCAAATACACACATTAAGTGTCTTTCTCATGCACCGATATGATCCAACCCACACACGTTTTTTTAGATCCTTTTGTCTACACAATAGCCCGGAGTCTTAAGACTGTGCATCCAACAAGTTGTCAGATTTTGGTTAAAGCTGATAGCATCACTGGTTGCTATAGACTGGACTGAGATACATAAGTGTTGCTAACAGCCTATCTTGTCCACAGAACTGCAACTGACAGAATGTTGTTTTGGCACAATTCTAAGTTAACCGTAAACACTGCCATGTGTGAAAAAAACAAGGGCAGTCGTTTCTCAGATATTCAAAAGCTGCTTAAGTTACTAAGGTTGTCCATTTGAGCGTATAATTGACAACTTAACATCAACTTGTATATGTCTCTGTGCCAGAGAATGGATTGATTGGCGTTTCTAAATGCTGCTGGTGATTTAGCAGAACTGTTCATCGTAGTCACCAATGTGTGTATGAGTATGAACAGCCAGGTAAGCATGGCTTCAACTCACCTTATCTACATCCTCAGTCTCTCTCTCTCCACCTCACTCCCACTCCCTTCCCCCTCTTATAACCACACAGACACACAGCTTGGCAGAGGGGGCTGGTGTGTGTGTGTGTGCGCGTGTAAAAGGAAGTCAAAATTAAACTGTAGCCTTTGCCAACTGACATGTCACACCCCTGTGACCAGAGGACTGCCTTCTGCTGACAGTCGTTCCCGAAGAGGAGAAAAGAGGAAAACAAAGGGGGAGGAAAATAAGGAAAGAGAGTTGAACAGCGAAGAAGGCAAAGAGCAGGAGAGAAAGATGGACAGTGAGAGAAGGGAAGGCTAAGAAAGAGATCCTTCAAGCCTGACTTCATGGATATTCTTAGCCGGCTTAGTCTGTCGCCCCTCCTCCACACTCCGTATATTTCTCCTCTCTTCCTTGCATTCAAATGAGTGTAAAATATTTTAAAGTAAATAAAACCCTGATGCTTGGACATCTAACATTACTTTAGCTCTCATTCATTTCACACATATCATCGCTTCTCTTACGGATGTGTGTGTGCGTGTGTACGCGCACTACTGTTCAAAAGTTTGGGGTGACATGAATGTCCTTGTCTTCCATGAAGACATACATTAAAATAGTTGGAATAGAAAAGAAAATACAGCAACATGAATTGGAAATAACCATTGGCATGGTTAGAAATAATGACTACTAATTAACAATAATTGTTTCTGCCAAACTTTCCCTTTTTGTCAAAGAATCCCTCATTAGCATCTATTACAGCCTTGCAGATATTTGGAATTCTGGTTATCAATTAGTTGAGGCAATCTGACAGGATTTCACCACATACTCCCTGAAGCACCTCGCACATGTTGGATGGCTTGATGGGTACTTCTTACCACCTTCTTCTTTACCACCACCAAAGCACCCCCAGACCACCACATTGCCTCCACCATGCTTGACAGATGGTCTGTCTGACAATCTTCTTCTTTGTGAATCGCACACCTCAAACTTAGATGAATCTGTCCATAAGACTTTTTCCAATCTTCCTTTGTCTAGTGTCTGTGTTCCTATGCCCATCTTAATCTTTTATTTTTATTGGCCAGTCTAATAGATGGCATTTCCTTTGCAACTCTGCCTAGAAGGCCCGCACCCCAGAGTCACCCCTTGACATTGAGACTGGTGTTTGTAGGTACTATTTAATGAGGCTGCCTGTTGAGGACCAGTGCATTAAATAACTTTCATTACTATGAACAAGAATAGATTGATGAGTTCTTGGTTTCTTGCCAATTTGAGCCTGTAAGCAAACCACAATTGTTGATACTCCGACGCTCAACTGGCCTAAAGAAGGACAGTTTTATTGCTTCTTTAACATAACAGTTTCCAGCTGTGCCAACATAACTGCAAAAGGGTTTTCTAATAATCAATTACCATTTTAAAATGACAAACTTGGGTTAAGGGACACAACATGCCGTTGGAGCACAAGACTGATGGTTGCTGATAATGGGCCTCTGTATACTTATGTTGACTCCATTAAAAATCATCCCGTTTCCAGCAACCTCAGTCATTTACAACACTAACAGTGTCTACACTTTAATTATGATCAAGTTAATGTTATTTTAATGGACAAAATGTTTTTCTTTCATAAACAAGGACATTTGTAAGTGAGCCCAAACTTCAGAACTGCTGTGTAGGCCTGTGTGTGTTGTTTCGAGGGGGAGGGGTGTGTTGTTCTGAAGATCATTTGTGCTTTGCTATTTAAGGAAGAATCTGCTCATGCAGAAACACTGCAACACCACACATAATTGTTGGCGAAACAAAACGTCAGTGTTACAAGTAAAAGCCAATACTGGTTCCTTTGCGCATTGCATGTGCGCCTTTAGCCCAAGGTTATCATATGGACTGTTAGTAGCACATGTACAGGTCATTTCAGGTTAAAGGGATCGCAACATGTAAAGGACGACATGGTTTACATTTGAGTTTGGTAAATGTGCAGTGGGCTTATAGCACCGTGAAACATAACCGAAACTGTTGCCTGCACTGTCATTATGGTTTCATTTTAGTGATACATAGTATATAGGAACTTTCGCAGAAGCATTTTTATTATTGCCTCACACACACTGCATATAATGACACTAAAGTAACATCCCTCAATATAAACATATATGACTGAGTCGACACCAAATGCAAAAAAAATGTTGCACTCAAAATAGCTGACACACGCTCTAACATGCAAATTGCACACATACAATAGACTATAGTGAGCATGTGCGCATTAAACAGTAGCCAGGCTAGTGTGCTCTGTGCTCTGATAGGAAAGGTTATAAGACCATTAGACAGTAGCCAGACTAGTGTGCTCTGTGCTCTGATAGGAAAGGTTATAAAAGGAAAGGTTGTAAGACCATTAGACAGTAGCCAGACTAGTGTGCTCTGTGCTCTAAAAGGAAAGGTTATAAGTCTATTCGACAGTAGCCAGACTAGTGTGCTCTAAAATGAAAGGTTATAAAACCATTAGACAGTAGCCAGACTAGTGTGCTCTGTGCTCTGATAGGAAAGGTTATAAGACCATTAGACAGTAGCCAGACTAGTGTGCTCTGTGCTCTAAAAGAAAAGGTTATAAGACCATTAGACAGGTTATTGAACAGCGTCTGGTTAAATGAGGTGGTCTACACTTACAAAGCCGTATCCTCGGGATTTCCCGGTTTGTCTGTCCGTTATTACCACGGCTTCGTCAATATCCCCGAATGTCTCGAAGTATTTCCGCAGGGACGCATCGTTGGTGTGGTAGGGTAAACCACCCACAAAGACCTTGGTAAAAGTAGTGTCCTTCTGAATTGTCGGATGCATCGTCTCCAGACCTCCGTTAACAAAATGAGGGAAAAGCATTGATCCAGCACGTCCCTGAACGGTAAATGAACGATACATAGAAAACGCAATACTACTATAGTTCCTGGTTTAACAAAGTTCTGAACAACTGAATTGACACAGAGTGAATCTTTAAATGTTTTAAATCTGTTTGGGTTTCACGAGCAGAATCAGAACCGGTTCCTTCAGTCTGTATCGATTCACCAATTCATGTACATTCTATATTGGGTTTAATATCAAGGCAAGGCGATCGGTGTGCAGTCTGATGTTGACAGGTGCCATGAATACTTAACAATATCACACCGGGCAAAATGATTTATACTATTCTAGTTTCAGACACGCCCTTGAAGTCAGATGTAACCAATCACAGGCCTCTACATTAGCGGAGCGTCCAGTATTGGCCGGCATCCTCCTGTAAACTTTGTCTGCGACGTGTTTACCAACTCCACCCTGAAGTTCTCCCTCACCTGTATTCATCTTGTCTTTATCATGTCTTTATCTTGAAATAGCGTTTTTTTCCTACTATATCTGAATATGTTTTTAGAACAGATTAATAGACAGACTATTGTAAACACGTATAGTTTATCTTTGGGCATCGGCCTGTTAAAATACATCGGCCAGTGAGATAATTGTTAATTCCATGCATTATAATGATAGATAGAGACAATAATAGTCTAAGTGATCCACAAGCAGACCCCCCGCTGTCAGGTAACACGCGGAAACCGGAGCACAGCACACATGGCACTGATTCACGTTATGGTAGTTGAACTATAGACACGTTTTCTATCTATTCTGTCACAAAAAGCTCTAAAGGCTTTGCTCGAAAAGGGGGCGCATATACAAGCAAAAAAAAAAATCCGGTGAGATGAAATTAAGGTGATTCGTGTGAAAATCTTGCGCGATGTGACAAGTCAAATGTAGACTAAAGATGAAAGGTTGTGACGAGGAGGTGACCGTGTCTACACACACGCACGCACACACACACTTAACTCTTGAGCCTTAAAAAATACATTTATGTAAGTAAGGAACGGCTAAATGTCCTTAATCGTCACGATTTGGCATGTTTACTGTTGTGGTGAGAATATATGGACACATGCAAGGACACACGCACACACTGTCCTGCTATTTCTCTCAAATGTATACATGACCAATTATGTAAAAAAATAAAAATAAAACCAAAGTGAAATGAACAGAACTGCTATTAATACCATATCGAGTACTGTTGTAACAATGTAAAAATATTGATTAGCAAGAAAAATAAACAGATAGACTAATTGGTAATTTAGCTATTAGGCATGTTGTTTGAACCCCGTTGTGGTTGGACTTTTCTAATTGCAATAGTGCAATCTAAAGGTTAGGTCTAAAATGTGCTCATGCAGTTTAGTAGTATACATAATTATGTGAACAGTGTGCACAGAGAACCTTGCCTTCTTTCGGAGAACCAGATCCATCAATGGCATCCTTAAAAGTGAGGTGATGTTCAACGCGCACATATCAATGCTTTCCTTGGAATTTGCCTTGCCACATTTGTCAGGTATTTTTCCACTGTGAATTAAACTCTTTGTAGCGAAGGGTTTGTTATGGGTGGTTTGAAAATCGCCACAATTATCCATGGTGTCGTTCTTTAGGCAGAGGTGCCATTCATTCTTTGAAGCACTCTTCACCAACTGTGTCTAGGTAAAACATGTAAAAGTGGTCAAGGCATGTTCTACCATTGTTCAAGTGCTTTACAATCCCCTCTAAAACCGCTGTGACTTTTTTCTGATGTGTTATGACAATCTCTTTCCAGACTCGTCTCTTTACTGATTGGCGTTGGCACCTCTCCAGCCGACAGAACCCTTTCCAACACTACATGAAACCCACTCAGCACGAGGCCCCTTTGCCTTATCTCACCTTCGTGCCACTAGTCTCCCCCCCCCCAGCCTTCGGATATGTACCAATATTATAAAAGCCCATATTATTCAGCACCCAGTCCAGGGCCTAACCCCCTTAACTCAGGACTTAATACATCCTCTCTGCTCAAAGTATCCTGGATCTCTTTAAGAAACACCAAAACAATGTAATGTTTAAATATAAATTTGTATTTACATCAATATTAACATCAAGAAACAAGTAAGAAAAAAATGCAACAGTAACTAACATCCTGGAAACTATGAACGTATACTTTCCCCTGGTGTTATATTTCCTTTAGCTCTCATTAAAATCAAGGGATACATTGAGAAGGAAACTGTATTTATCTTTAAAGCAAATTCACAGAAAACAGTTCTTTTGAATATTCGGTAGGTAAATCCTTTTCAATGTACTTAATCAAGACTGAAAAAGTATCACTTCAAGCTATTCCACGATCTCAAAGACATTATCCATTGTGTAAAACATCCCATCGCTGTCAAATTGTTCTATATAGTTAAAGAACCCATGAGAGAGTCTTGTTTCCCCACAGTTATCTTCTTCATCTGGTTAGTGCCCCCAAAAGAGCTTCTCTGAGTGGTCAGTCTCATGAAATAATCTTTACTCGCAACACAACTTTAAACTGGCCATACATTTCAAAAGACAAAAATGAAGAAAATTGAAAACAACAACCACAAACAATAATTTCAGCAGAAACAGACCCATGTTAACTCTATGTTGTATATGAATGGGAATACATACCAAAAAAGTAGTATACTTTCACCACCTAGAACTAGAACTGGTTTCAGAATAACAAAACTAAAATCTTTGGATTGAGCATGATAAAGGCAAATACCAAGGTCCACCATAGAAGCAGTCCAAAAGTAACCTTCAAAGACCGGACAGAGACAGGTGTTGACTTCAATTAGCCAGCCTCCCTCAATATGAGTTGATATTTCCTATTGAAAAGTCACAATTAGAACTAACTGCAGTGATCAAGACCAAAACCAAAAGAACCACAAAAAGTAAAGCTGACTGGCACAACCCAGCATCTGTGCCCAATGGAAGGGGAGAAAACTCAAAAAGCAGTCTTGATATTGCAATGGCTCTGGGTTGTCCAATAGTCTACATGTAAGCACATGGTTGTCTTTCGAATAACGTGAATGACATAAGGAATGGATCTATAGCCAATGGACTCAACAAACCCCATTTAAAACTCATCAACCTACACACTGAACAGGACCATAGACCCGGTCAGCTTAACACAATTACATGTACCCTCTTTTAGAAATGTTGTTTTTGTTTACTCTTTTGAATTACAAATCTATTGATATAAAAAGGAAAGGATCACACAAATAATTAAATAATTCTATGCAAATGTCTGAAAAAGATGTATGATTTCAAAATCACAAATAAAAAAAGTGCTTCTGAGCAAACAAGTGGCAGTTGTAGCTTTCTGAAAGAAACTGAGCCAAAATATTTAATTACTGATCAAAGAAACACCCACTTCCTTCTTTCCCATTGTTGAAGTATTGAAAATAAAAGCTGTTTTGACCTACGACAGAATAAGAAAATTATAGTTTAAATATCAAGCCTTACAATCTGTGCAAAAACAGTATGAGACCTACAAAAGCATATATTTATATTTATATATATATATATAATACATTTGAAGCATATTTACAATTTGTATTCACAAATAAAAGAAAAAATCCCAAAGTAGACATGTCACATCCTAATACTGCAGTACCATCGCTTTGAGTAAATTATGCTTTACTTTGCCCTCACTGGAGAACCAAGGGAAGGATTATTGCTAGAAATCTGCATAAACATACAATAAAATCAGGGAAACCCTTTCTTTCACAGTGTGTGGATTACTTTAGGAATCAACTCACTAAATTACTGAATGCAACTAAGTTTCCAATAAAGTAATCAAAAACATAAATCTTATAAATTTCTCATTAAAAATACAATATACACACTGGATTTTAAAATGTTCATTTACATTTATGAATAGTTGTATAAACATGAGAGTAATTGTGCACACGGTGTTAAAATTGAATCAGTACATTATAAGGGTCTTTAATAATTGAAACTTCCTGATAATCAACACACTGCAGAAGAAAGTGTTGTATAAAATATGTGCTTACTGCCTTCCTTTCCATTGGTTATCCATTTTTAATAATGAGAGTCACTGTAATCCATTTCCAAATCAAAATTGCCCCATATACCAAGAGACAAAACTTTTTTTTTTTTTTTTTTTTTTTACAAGATTTGCATTTATGCATTAATTCTTGGGTAAAGGCCTCTTTGACCAAGAAATATTGCCACAATCCTTTCCGACGACAGCCTTTCTGTAAAGTGCAATAACTGCCAATTTCTATTTTTTTCTGTCGTACCTAACCCCAGACAAGTTGCCCGTAACCACAGATCAATGGTCCCTAATCTGAACCATTAGTGGGATATGAATACAGCTGACCACGTGTCAGTAGTTACAAGCAACTCTTACCTTCTCCAGCCATGGACTACACTGTATTATGTTCTTCATTAACTGTGGATTCAGCTTCTGGATCGCAGTGCCGGCTCTAGCCTTTTAGTGGCCCTAATTTTGGCCCAAAATTAGATTTGGGCCCCCTTTGGCCCTACAGGTCAGGCGCTCCCTAGCCATTGGAGGCCCTAAGCGACCGCTTATGTCGCTTATGCCTAGAACAGCCCTGGATCGGACGCTGAGTCTGTATAGACTGAGAAACACAGTCTTCACTAATGGGGTTCCAAAGCAGAGTGAGAATTCATGTTGCACGGGGAAAACACTGCGTGATCGTAGATGCCTCCCACAGGGATGTCCTCTCATGTTCTTCCATTCATCTGTTGGATAATTCTCAGTAGTACACTTCAGTTAGTTTGGTCCAGTGAGTGACCAGAGAAACAACCCAGAGACAATAATGAAAATATATCAATAAAGACTGAGGGAGAAATTCAACAGTAGAGTGTCTAACAGTGTCTGTGTGTGTGTGTCAGCATGTCTCTTTTACATACGTTTATGTATGTGTGATTTGGTATGTGGGTGTATGCCACAGAATGTCCTTGCCTTACATGCGCGTGTGTGTGTGTGTGTGCACATGGCAGAATAGTGTGTGATCTGTCCGTTTGGTTTTTCTTCTGGCACGTTACTGCCAACCCTGGCCTCCAGTCAGACAACACAGCACCCCAACAGTTGGATGTAGTAAACCAGACACACACACACCCACACGCACGCAAGCATACTGCTCAGGTCCCCCATACAACTGGGCACTGCACTCATGTCTCCGAAAAGAACTCAGTGAGTGTTTCTGTCCAGCACAACCTCCATCTTGGTTTCAGCAATACTTCTGCAAAGGAAAAGACGAGAGGTTTGTTTAGTAGTCAGTGTGTGTGTGTGTGTGTGTGTGTGTGTTTGAATAATTATTGATAACATTCGCACAGATGTACATTACCACACATCCACACACACACACCCACACACACACACTACCTGATCAGGCCCCATTGGCATTCGTCCAATCACCATGGGGTTCATTCCCATCTGCCCGCCCATCTGGCCCATGTGAGCTCCTCCTCCGTTGGAAGGCATGCCCCCGTTCATCATCATGCCCCCATACTGCCCAGGGTTACCCTGCTGGGCAAACTGCTGCTGGGAGTAGGAGCTGCAGGGAGGGTGAGGGTTAGTCAGCCATGTTGTCAGTCGTCGTTGTGGGTTCATTCTCTCTCTCTCTCTGGGTTTCTCACCTGTTGCGGCCCATGCCTCCCTGCGACCAGCCCTTCATCTCAGCGCTCTGGTACATGGGTCCTCCTTGGGGATGCTGTTGCATCATGGGATTCTGAGGACCCAGACGGCCTGACATCATGGCATTTGGGGGGCTGCCGCCGGCAGGGCCGAACGATGGGTCACCCTGCTGGCCCATACCTGGACGAACGTGACACGTTAGCTGTTAGACCCTTGGAAACCCCCACCCTAAACCTAACCTCAACCCCAGACACCTAAACCTAACCTCAACCCCAGACACCTAAACCCAACCTCAACCCCAGACACCTAAACATAACCTCAACCCCAGACACCTAAACCCAACCTCAACCCCAGACACCTAAACATAACCTCAACCCCAGACGCCTAAACCTAACCTCAACCCCAGACGCCTAAACCTAACCTCAACCCCAGACGCCTAAACCTAACCTCAACCCCAGACGCCTAAACCTAACCTCAACCCCAGACGCCTAAACCTAACCTCAACCCCAGACGCCTAAACCTAACCTCAACCCCAGACGCCTAAACCTAACCTCAACCCCAGACGCCTAAACCTAACCTCAACCCCAGACACCAAAACCTAACCTAAAACAATTAGTCCTTGATAAATCTTTAGTTGTAACGTTTACCCTAAACGTAACAAAATAAGGTGTTCCTTTAGTTACTGTTCCTGCAGGGGTCTATATCCCCATCATGGAAAACACTGAACACTCACACCAAAAAAAGGCAGCAACACGGCGGCCAAGGTCACCAAGCTCACCATAGTTACCCCCGTAGCCAAACGGCTGGGGGCCCGGTCCTCCCATGGGGGTATCCATGCCGCCAGGGGCCGTGACGTTGGGAGGGGGGCTGAACCCCCCTGCTGCCTGTTGTTGCATGATCATCATCATCCTCTGCCTCCTCATCTGCATGGTTACCATCTCCCTGCTCCGCTGGGCCAACATCTGGGCGTTCAGGAAGCCAGGCTGGGGATGCAGAGGAAGCTACTGAGTGTGTGTGTCCTGAGTGTGTTTACTGAGTGTGTGTACTGAGTGTGTGTATCCTGAGTGTGCGTGTGCTGAGTGTGTGTATCCTGAGTGTGTGTGCGTGTACTGAGTGTGTGTACTGAGTGTGTGTGTACTGAGTGTGTGTGTGTGTGTGTGTGTGTGTGTGTGTGTGTGTGTGTGTGTGTGTGTGCGTGTGCGTGTGTGTCCTGAGTGTGTGTGTGTACCCTGAGTGTGTGTGCGTGTACTGAGTGCGTGTACCGAGTGTGTGTGTGTGTGTCCTGAGTGTGTGTGTGTGTGCGTGTGTTTCCTGAGTGTGTGTGTGTCCTGAGTGTGTGTGTGTGTCCTGTGTGTGTGTGTGTCCTGAGTGTGTGTGTGTCCTGAGTGTGTGTGTGTCCTGAGTGTGTGTGTGTGTGTCCTGAGTGTGTGTCCTGAGTGTGTGTGTGTGTGTCCTGAGTGTGTGTCCTGAGTGTGTGTGTGTGTGTCCTGAGTGTGTGTGTGTGTGTCCTAAGTGTGTGTGTGTGTGTCCTGAGTGTGTGTGTGTGTCCTGAGTGTGTGTGTGTTTGTGTCCTGAGTGTGTGTGTGTCCGTCCTGAGTGTGTGTGTCCTGAGTGTGTGTGTCCTGTGTGTGTGTGTGTGTGTCCTGTGTGTGTGTGTGTAATGTACAACAGGTAGATGCCTATACATAGTTGTTTCTTCTTTTCAAAATCTGTGCTAACCTCTTATATTTTATGTGATTCCGATCTTAATAACACATCCCCACGTAAACACCCGAGGCAGTTATAGTTATAGTAGTTATTTGTCTTCATCCAGACACACCCATGATTCCAAATAATCACTCCACAACTGCCAGAGTGTGTGGATAAATTGAAATCCTAAACCCACACATCTAGATCATGTGTTCCACATAACCGCTGAGCAATAATGAACAACAGTGGTGTGCAAAGCTCAATGTTCTTCCAGATTATGTACGCAAAAAGCAGTGTTCATTATTAATATTACGAGACTATATTAGATTTCTTTTAATGCTAGACTAAATGCTAGGCTGTGTGGGTCTTGAGTTAACTGTAGTTCTGAGGAACTAAACGCCCCACATGCATATAAAACAAGAAAAACCAGTAAACTCAGGTTAAGTGTAGGGGATAGGTTCACAGTTAAGACTAGCAGTATGTTAAGGTTAGATTTAGTGGTAAGAGTCAGGTTTAGGGTTTGTGAAGACAATTCTGGGACCAGAATTATCAGTATAATAACACCAACAATGGGTGCAAATGTGTTTGTGTGTAAACTTCTACCTGTCCTCTCATTACCGGATTCATTCCCGGGTTCATTCCCGGGTTCATGCCCGGGTTCATGCCCGGGTTCATGCCCGGGTTCATTCCCGGGTTCATTCCCGGGTTCATTCCCGGGTTCATGCCCGGGTTCATTCCAGGATTCATGCCCGGATTCATTCCCGGTCCAGGGTTCTCCATTTTCATGGCCATTGACTGCCGAGTCTGACTCAGAAACTGGGAGGGAGGGAAAAATAAGCGATTACCACCAATGGGTGTATTTATCTTCTACGCCTGTATGTGTATGTTGGTCTGTCTAGTTGCCCGTTCGGGTGTCCGTCCTGTTGTTTCTCTGTCCGGGTGGGCGGTCGCATGTCAGTCTGGGCGGTCGTATGTCAGTCTGGGCGGTCGTATGTCAGTCTGGGCGGTCGTATGTCAGTCTGGGCGGTCGTATGTCAGTCTGGGCGGTCGCATGTCAGTCTGGGCGGTCGCATGTCAGTCTGGGCGGTCGCATGTCAGTCTGGGCGGTCGCATGTCAGTCTGGGCGGTTGTATGTCAGTCTGGGCGGTTGTATGTCAGTCTGGGTGGTTGTCCTACCTGCTGGCCTTGTAGTCTCTGCTGCAGCTGCATTCTCATGGGTTTGGTTGCACTGATCATCCTGGGCCTCATTAGGTTTCCGCGGGGGTGACCCATGCCCCCCATCCCCGGGAAGCTGCCCCCCTGGCCCATCTGGGAGAGCATGGGACCAAAGCCCCCCTGCTGGGGCTGTCCCTGCATGGGGCTTCCGCCGTAGGCTGACTGCATGGCCATAGAGGGAGGTCCAGGGTAGCCCTGGCCATACAGGGGCTTCTGCTCCAGCACCATGGAGGGGTCTTGACCAGGGAAGGGCTCTGCATGCTGCTCCGGCCCCTGGCCCTGGCTGACCAGGTCAGGGATGCCGAGGGCCCGGTCAATCTCCTCCAGGGCGATGCCGTCCGTGTTGTTGAGCAGGGAGTCTAGCTGGTCCAGCAGTGCCCGCTCGTCACTCTGACCCTCACTGGTGGTCGGCGGAGCCAGGAGCTCATCCAGGGCATTCCCAAACTGACGCCTGAACACACACACACGCGCACACACACACACACGCACACACGCACACACCGAACAATTGATATAATGACATGATAGTCAGTGTATTTTCAGGGTCAGTATTTCCACGCAGGTCGTCAGTAGGTCAGGATTTCCCTGTAGGTCCGAGGGTCAGTATTTCCCTGTAGGTCAGTATTTCCCTGTAGGTCAGGAGGTCAGTATTTCCCTGTAGGTCAGTATTTCCCTGTAGGTCAGGAGGTCAGTATTTCCCTGTAGGTCAGGTGGTCAATATTTCCATGCATGTCAGGTGGTCAGTATTTCCCTGTAGGTCAGGAGGTCAGTATTTCCATGTATGTCAAGTGGTCAGTATTTCCCTGTAGGTCAGGTGGTCAGTATTTCCCTGTTGGTCACTATTTCCCTGTCAGGTTGGTCAGTATTTCCCTGTAGGTCAGGTGGTCATTTTCCCTGTAGGTCAGGTGGTCAGTATTTCCATGTAGGTCAGGTGGTCAGTATTTCCCTGTGGTCAGTATTTCCATGTATGTCAGGTGGTCAGTATTTCCCTGTAGGTCAGGTGGTCAGTATTTCCCTGTATTTCCCTGTAGGTCAGGTGGTCAGTATTTCCCTGTAGGTCAGGAGGTCAGTATTTCCCTGTTGGTCAATATTTCTCTGTATGTCAGGTGGTCAGTATTTCCCTGTAGGTCAGGTGGTCAGTATTTCCCTGTAGGTCAAGTGGTCAGTATTTCCCTGTAGGTCAGGTGGTCAGTATTTCCCTGTTGGTCAGTATTTCCATGTAGGTCAGGTGGTCAGTATTTCCCTGTAGGTCAGGAGGTCAGTATTTCCCTGTTGGTCAGTATTTCTCTGTATGTCAGGTGGTCAGTATTTCCCTGTAGGTCAGGTGGTCAGTATTTCCCTGTAGGTCAGGTGGTCAGTATTTCCCTGTAGGTCAGTATTTCCATGCAGGTCAGGTGGTCAGTATTTCTCTGTAGGTCAGGAGGTCAGTATTTCCCTGTAGGTCAGGAGGTCAGTATTTCCCTGCAGGTCAGGTGGTCAGTATTTCCCTGTTGGTCAGTATTTCCCTGTAGGTCAGGTGGTCAGTATTTCCCTGTAGGTCAGGTGGTCAGTATTTCCCTGTAGGTCAGGTGGTCAGTATTTCCCTGTAGGTCAGGAGGTCAGTATTTCCCTGTTGGTCAATATTTCTCTGTATGTCAGGTGGTCAGTATTTCCCTGTAGGTCAGGTGGTCAGTATTTCCCTGTAGGTCAAGTGGTCAGTATTTCCCTGTAGGTCAGGTGGTCAGTATTTCCCTGTTGGTCAATATTTCCCTGTAGGTCAGGTGGTCAGTATTTCCCTGTAGGTCAGGAGGTCAGTATTTCCCTGTTGGTCAGTATTTCTCTGTATGTCAGGTGGTCAGTATTTCCCTGTAGGTCAGGTGGTCAGTATTTCCCTGTAGGTCAGGTGGTCAGTATTTCCCTGTAGGTCAGTATTTCCATGCAGGTCAGGTGGTCAGTATTTCTCTGTAGGTCAGGAGGTCAGTATTTCCCTGTAGGTCAGGTGGTCAGTATTTCCCTGTAGGTCAGGTGGTCAGTATTTCCCTGTAGGTCAGGTGGTCAGTATTTCCCTGTAGGTCAGTATTTCCCTGTAGGTCAGGAGGTCAGTATTTCCATGTATGTCAAGTGGTCAGTATTTCCCTGTAGGTCAGGTGGTCAGTATTTCCATGTATGTCAGTATTTCCAGGTGGTCAGTATTTCCCTGTAGGTCAGGAGGTCAGTATTTCCCTGTATGTCAGGTGGTCAGTATTTCCCTGTCAGGTCAAGTGGTCAGTATTTCCCTCAGGTGGTCAGTATTTCCCTGGGTCAGTATTTCCATGTAGGTCAGGTGGTCAGTTTTCCCTGTTGGTCAGGAGGTCAGTTTTCCCTGTTGGTCAGTATTTCTCTGTATGTCAGGTGGTCAGTATTTCCCTGTAGGTCAGGTGGTCAGTATTTCCCTGTAGGTCAGGTGGTCAGTATTTCCCTGTGGTCAGTATTTCCATGCAGGTCAGGTGGTCAGTATTTCCAGGAGGTCTGTTGGGTCAATGGTCAGTATTTCCCTGTTGGTCAGGTCAGGTGGTCAGTATTTCCCTGTAGGTCAGGTGGTCAGTATTTCCCTGTAGGTCAGGTGGTCAGTATTTCCCTGTAGGTCAGGTCAGTATTTCCCTGTTGGTCAGTATTTCCCTGTTGGTCAGTATTTCTCTGTATGTCAGGTGGTCAGTATTTCCCTGTAGGTCAGGTGGTCAGTATTTCCCTGTAGGTCAGGTGGTCAGTATTTCCCTGTAGGTCAGTATTTCCATGGTCATTTCCCTGTGGTCAGGTCAGGTGGTCAGTATTTCTCAGGTGTAGGTCAGGAGGTCAGTATTTCCCTGTAGGTCAGGAGGTCAGTATTTCCCTGCAGGTCAGGTGGTCAGTATTTCCCTGTTGGTCAGTATTTCCATGTAGGTCAGGTGGTCAGTATTTCCCTGTAGGTCAGGTGGTCAGTATTTCCCTGTAGGTCAGGAGGTCACCATCTCCATGGAGGTCTGGGGTTTACCTGCTGTGGGTGCTGTCCATTCCCATCACACTGTCGGACCAGGAAGGAGACTGGTTGGGTTGTCCCTGTTGACTGAAGGGACTCATCCCCAAGTCACCAGATCCTCCTGCACACATATCAAGCCTCTCAGAGTCACTACTACTACGACAATACTACTACAATACTACTACAGCCAAACTACTACTAGACAAACACCCCACCCCACCACACCACACGTACCCATATCCATGAGCTGTTGCTGCAGCATCGATCTGGTGCCTGGAACGCTGTTGGACCTGGCAACCATGGGTCCTCCTCCCATCATGCTTTTGGAGTTGTAGTCCATGCCAGGGCGCATCATAGAGGGATGACCGGCCGAGCCCACCGGGCTGGTGCTGGAGCGGGGCATGCCCCAATCCCCCGAACCGCCCATAGGAGAACGCTGGGGAACCCCCATGCCCCTGTTCATTGGCCCTGGGGGGGACACAAAACGCCCAAATTAGATTTACTTGCAAAGTATAGTACCAAGATCTAGTTAGTGGAGCGTGGGAGAGAAAAGTGCAGAGAGAAAGACAGGTAGAGGGAAATAACCAAATGAGTTACTTGTTCCAACGCCTCGCGGACACACACCCATGTTCCCTGGGTATCCCTCTGGGCTGCCCATCACATTCTCCTGTTTAATGAGCATGGGGCGCCTCCCCGCTCCTCCAGGACCTCCGGGAGGTTTGGCGTCTGCTGACATGGCCCTCTGGAAGCGGCCAGCCGGCATCCCCGGACTCCCTGAGCACACACATGCAATCAATCAATCACATTTATTTTATAAAGCCCTTTTTTCAACAACAGTTGTCACAAAGTGCTTTTACAAACACCCAGCCTGAAACCCGACAGAGCACACATCAACAAGTTGATACACAGTGGCTAGGAAAAACTCCCTGATGGGTTGAATATAAGAAGAAACCTAGAGAGGAACCAGGCTCTGAGAGGTGGCCAGTCCTCTTCTGGCTGTGCTGGATGAACTTATAATAGTTTAACACACTCAAGTTCATTGTTACTTCACCCAGAAATTAATCTAGGAAAAACTACTATTTTAATATGACAACAGGTCCTACCTTGGAAGTTGTCATCGAGGCAACTCTGGGCTTTGTTAACTCCTTCGTTCGCCCCTCCATCTCCCTGTTCGGGGTAAAACTCAGAGCCAGAACCCCTCAGACCTCCTAGGATCGATTCCAGGTTTTCCAGCTGAGAACAGACGGATCCACATGCGTCAGCAGCCACCCAGTATCACACCAAAACACCTCTATGGAGGTGAAGAACTCCAGAGAGATGCAAACGTAGAACGTAAAGGCTACTATATTTATCAGTGTAGTACTCATGTAATGCTATTATCAGAGCTACCTCGTCAGGTGGCTCAGACTTGATCTTGCTCTCAGGATGTTCTGGGCCCCGGGGTGGGGGGCCAGCTGAGGATCCAGTGGGCCCCTTTCCCTCCAACTCCTCAGGCTTGGGCTTCACGTCCATCGGCTCTTTAGTGTCCTTGTTGAGGAGGTAGTGGAGAAGAGCGTTGGTCTTCTCCTTCTTTGGGCTGTGCTGCTCCTGCTTGGGCTCCGTCACTCCTCCAGCAGCCGGCACCCCAGCAGGTGTCTCTCCCGGGGTCTCTTGGGCCCCCAGGGTTACCTTTCCGGTGGCCTCGGCCGTGATCTTAGCCACCTCGTCGGGCGTGTTGCTGTTCTGCAGCAGCTTGTGGAGGATCTTGTGCTTCTCCTGCAGCGATGCCGTGTAGTGGGCCGAGGCCAGAGCATTGGCCAGAGCAGCGCCGCCGGGGCCCGACGTCTGGCTCTGATTGCCAGCCGCCAAGGAAGAAGAGGAGACTCCGGTAGAGGAAGGGCTGGTCATGTCTCCCGCCTGGTCCTTTGTGTTGGACCCTGCCGGAGGGTTGGTGGGCGTGGTTGGTATCGAGGGCATGGCGGGACCACTTCCCCCTAAACCTAGCTCCTCAGTGGGGGAAGTCAGGAGCTGCAGCAGCTTCTTATGGCCCTTACTGTCTGGTACTCTCCGGGTGGGCTCCGAGCTGGCCACTCCAGCCTCGCTGGCACCCCCACTGGGCTCCTTACAGCCTGCCACTGACTGGCTGTCCAACCTGTCTCCGGAGCTCTCTGCCTGGGGATGTGGGTGGTGGTGGTGGGAATGGTGTAGGGGATGGTGGTGCTCGCCAGGTCCGGGGGGGCTTTTGGAGCCATCCAGGCCCTGTTTGGCCGGCTGGACGGGTTGGGAGGACTGGGAAGAGGAGTGAACGCTGGGGGAGCTGTCTGGCTTGTGGGACGGGGAGGGGGAGGTAAGGGTGGAGGGGAGAGAACTTCCGACCCCCTCGCTGATGGCCTGCAAAGCATTTAGGGAGCTACTAGAGAAAGAGGTGCCACCTCCTCCATGAGGGCCCATTGGGGAGTGCATACCTGGGACAAAAAAAGACTATTATAGAAAATATATAGAAAAACTAAACAGCATGGAGAAATGAAACGAATATTCAATTTGATATAGTGAACCACACAGATCAGCATATGATATAGTGAACCACACAGATCAGCATATGATATAGTGAACAACACAGATCAGCATATGATATAGTGAACCACACATAGCAGCATATGATATAGTGAAGCACACAGATCAGCATATGATATAGTGAACCACACATAGCAGCATATGATATAGTGAAGCACACAGATCAGCATATGATATAGTGAACCACACAGATCAGCATATGATATAGTGAACCACACATAGCAGCATATGATATAGTGAACCACACATAGCAGCATATGATATAGTGAAGCACACAGATCAGCATATGATATAGTGAACCACACATATCAGCATACCTCCAGGTGAAAATTGACTGGCGACCATCTTGGGGCTGCACCGATTTCGGGGGGACATAAGGAGGCCCTGCTGGGGGCCACTTATCCTGGGACTCCCCATGGGGCTGTTCATGCCCCCCAGTCCGTACCCCCCGCTGCTCTGGAAGGGGGGCTGCTGCATGCCAGGGTGGTTTCCTGAACCAGGGTGGTTCATCTGATGACCCATCTGGTTCATTTGATTCACCTGACCCATCTGGTTCATTTGATTCATCTGCATCATTCGGTTGCCCACGGCTCCGCCTCCGTTTCCTCCTCCATACATTGAGCCGCCTCCCATCTGTCCCATGTGGTTCTGTTCATTCATTGGCCCGTAGCCCCGGCTCATACCACCCATGCCCATTCCTCCTCCTCCACCGGGGGGCATGTTCATCTGGGAGTTGGGGTTGGGCCCCCCCATGCCTGGCTGTCTCATAGGACCTGGCATCATGCCCCCGCCCCCCTGGGCAGAGCGATAGCCATTCTGCTCCCTGAAAGAGAGGGCAACCAGGAGAGAAGAGCTAATGTGAGTGAAGTGAAGCTACCATGGCATCCTTGGAGCTCCATTCTTATGAATACACAGATGATTAGTAAGACGGGAGTGCAGATACAAACACACACTACAGGAAGTCCTCTGAAGAGACTCTCCAAACCAATACACAATATATCACAACCTAAAGGACGGCATTCTTTTCCAATTCACTATTACAACCCGGGAATGTGACTTCCATAAGCTAAGTGGCTGACAAGCACAGTAATTCCAACTATTCCACTTCCTGTGAATGTACCAGTACCAGCATGTGGTCTGTAGTTCCACTTCCTGTGAATGTACCAGTACCAGCGGGTGGTCTGTAGTTCCACTTCCTGTGAATGTACCAGTACCAGCGGGTGGTCTGTAGTTCCACTTCCTGTGAATGTACCAGTACCAGCGGGTGGTCTGTAGTTCCACTTCCTGTGAATGTACCAGTACCAGTGGGTGGTCTGTAGTTCAACTTCCTGTGAATGTACCAGTACCAGCGGGTGGTCTGTAGTTCCACTTCCTGTGAATGTACCAGTACCAGCGGGTGGTCTGTAGTTCCACTTCCTGTGAATGTACCAGTACCAGCGGGTGGTCTGTAGTTCCACTTCCTGTGAATGTACCAGTACCAGTGGGTGGTCTGTAGTTCCACTTCCTGTGAATGTACCAGTACCAGCAGGTGGTCTGTAGTTCCACTACCTGTGAATGTACCAGTACCAGCGGGTGGTCTGTAGACATGCTCCACATTGGCTCCAATCAAAGAGAACACTGTGCAGTTTCAGGAACATCAGCTGTCTCTGCAGAATACGTGCGTTCTGTCCATCTATCCACGTCGGCTCGGGTTTTTCTAACTTGTTTCCTACCTCATATAAAATGATGTGTGTGTGTGTGTTTGTACCTCTGTAGCAGGTGGGTGGAGATGAAGCCTTGAGGCTCGTTGCTCATGTTGTGGCGGTACAGCTTGCTCTTGGTCTGGGCCGTTACTGGGGTGCCGTCCGACAGGGAGAAACGATACAGGGGGGTCTCGGCGTGACCATGCAGGTAGGCTGGGGGCAGACACGAGGGGTTAACATACACACGTGAAATATACATTGTAGGACTAATGATAGGTGGGGTATTAGGACAATGGTATGTTTGTTATGACGCTAGTCGTGTGTTTGGGACAGCAGTGTGTGTGAGTGTGTGATTGAGCATCAGGTGTTTGTGCCGTACCTTCGTGATAGTGGCGTTTGTGGGACCAGGGCTGTCCGTCACTGTGCTGTGTGTGTGTGTGTGTGTGTGTGTGAGCATCAGGTGTTTCTGCCGTACCTTCATGATAGTGCCGTTTATGGGACCAGGGCTGTCCGTCACTGTGCTGTGTGTGTCTGTGTGTGTGTGTGTGTGTGTGTGTGTGTGTGTGTGTGTGTGTGTGTGTGCATCAGGTGTTTCTGCCGTACCTTCATGATAGTGCCGTTTATGGGACCAGGGCTGTCCGTCACTGTGCTGTGTGTGTGTGAGTGAGCATCAGGTGTGTGTGCCGTAACGTTTGTGGGGCTAGGGCTGTCCGTCACTGTGCTGTGTGTGAGTGTGTGTGTGAAGGTGAGTGAGCATCAGGTGTTTCTGCCGTACCTTCATGATAGTGCCGTTTGTGGGACCAGGGCTGTCCGTCACTGTGCTGTAGGAACATCTGGATACAGCGCCTCAGCAAGTCTTCCCAGCCAGGACGCATGGACGCACGCAGGGAGTTCTGATCTATCTGGATAAGCTTACCTGGAGAGAGGGAAGGGGAGGAGAGGGAGGGAGGGAGGAGAAAAAGGGAGGGAGGAGAGGGAGGGAGGAGAAAAAGGGAGGGAGGAGAAAAAGGGAGGGAGGAGAAAAAGAGAGGGAGGAGAGGGAGGGAGGGAGGGAGGAGAGGGCGTTAGATGCTTAAGCGTAGACAGCATGTACAATAGCAGATGCTGCCACATGTATGTACACACACACAGACGTAGTAAAGCAGAAGTTTACATGCAGGTTTGCAGGCTCAGCCAGAACCACTGACTGTGTTGCTGTTAGTCTCACCTGAGAGATCATGTCGGGTGTTAAAACTCTCTGTTCTCTCCACAGCAGTCACACGACGAGCCACACATATCATACAGGACTGCAGGTCTGAGAAGAGATAGAGTTAGTTGATCTACTGATACAGGAGTAGAACGAGTCGGGTTTCCTACTGATACAGGAGTAGAACGAGTCGGGTTTCCTACTGATACAGGAGTAGAACGAGTCGGGTTTCCTACTGATACAGGAATAGTACCTAATAAAAGTAGTTAACCCCCTAATACAGAAATCGGAATACTCAGTTACCTATTCATACAAGAAGGTAAAGTCTTAGTTAATCTACTAATAGAAGAATAAATATCAGTTAAACTACTAATACTGGACGGTAAGTGTTTGTTGGAGGGTGCCAGTGTGTGTGTGTGTGTGTGTCTGTGTGTGTGTGTCATACCTTCGCCCTCTTCGATCATGGCCTTGGGCTGGGTCAGGGCGAAGCATTGCATGGTCTCGTATCGCGGTCCTCCTGTCCCCTCCTCTACAGGTCCCTGGGCGTGGCCAAACTTGACCAGCATGCGGCAGGTGAACGTATGGCTCTTCTGCCGAGCAGCCTCTCCTCCCCAGGATACCCCGTTCACTGAGGAGAAGACAAATCAATACACATTGATTACATTACAATGAGTATCTATGTCTATGCAAGGCTTTCAGATATACAGACAGGTGACACGAGGGGTCACTGTTAAGGATAAAAATGCCCCCTGCACAGGGAACGAGGGGTCATTGATGAGGATGAAAATGATTGAATGAGCGAGTCATATGCTATGGAGATTTTAGACAGACATGTTACACCACCTTCTTCACAACCATCATCAAAACAACAGATGAGGAAGTATATTTTAGTAGTGTTCTATGATAAACTTTAAACTGTGTTTTTCTTTAATTTCTTCCACTTCCAATTGCAGCGGAACTTCTAAAAGATAGTTGAGTATATGGTTAAATAGAAATACAATGAAACCCACACTCCTTCATACTGACAAACTTGCATTTCCTGTGCATGTTTCTGATTACAGCTGAACACATTTTTTTCTTTAAATAATGAATGTGTGATGCATTAACTGTGTGTGACAGAGCATTTGGAAATGTACATAGAGCACCCATCCAGGAATGATTAAGTGTTTCCATACGTTTGACTGTTTGAGTCTTACTGATGTGTACAATTGTAAGCATATAATTGGGCAATTCTTTGTTTTTTTCCATTTGAGTCACAAAACCACTTATACTCGGGCAACTGGCTGTTTGTTACAGAACCGTTATTTAGTTTAACTCTAAACGCAGAAGTATCCACTACCCTTCTGATTCCATTTAAATGGACCCCGGGATTAATGTAGACGACGTGAACATATTTAATATCGCTCCAGCTCTGTGTGGCAGAGAGGAGGCCAGGTGAGGAGGGGGCCAGGTGGGGAGGGGGCCAGGTGGGGAGGGGGCCAGGTGGGGAGGGGGCCAGGTGGGGAGGGTGCCAGGTGAGGAGGGGGCCAGGTGAGGAGGGGGCCAGGTGGGGAGAAAGTGACACCCAGTCAGCCAACCGTAGGACCCGTTTGCCTACTTTCATTATACATCATCCTACATATGGTTCCAGTGAGACGGTCATTGGTGACAGAGCCTCCCTCTTATCCAGTCATGGGGAGATCAGTGACAAGGCTGAGTGGGAGGAAGATCTGGAACCCCCCTCAAGGTTTGCCCAGAGCCTTATCAGAGCCCAAGGCCTCAAATCTGTGTGTTTCTGACAGGGCAGATGGGGGGGTGTGTAGTGTCTCTGTACAGGAGGGGGGCCCTGGGGCAAGTGGATCTAACTGATACTGAGGTGGCGGGGGTTGGGGGGGTTGGTAGTCACAAGGTCTTAGACCACAAAACAGCCAAAACACAGCCGGGCCAGAAGGCCCTGCATCTCCCCTCAGAAACTGAAGCTGGTTTGACTCGTTGAAAAGGGAGAAAGTACACACACACACACAGATAAAGATAAACACCTGGCGCCTACACTCACACAGGGGGTTGTGTGAAAATGTGTGTCTGTGTGTATGAAGCCCCAGTTGGCGTGAAAGGTGATCATTCCACATGTGCAGTGCAGTGAGCGTCCATTTCATTAAAAGAGTCAGAGATAACAATGAAGAGAGGAGCGTAGAGAATAGGAAATAAAAAAGGATCTGAGGGAGAATGAAGTAAATAAACTACAGTGTGAACTGCCATATTATTAAACCCAGTAAGTTAAGACCAAGAGGAACGAGACGAGGAGGAAGCATTAGGATCTGTAGAATGAGTGATAATGGAGAAACGGTGAGCGATTGAAAGAGAGGAAGTGTGCGTGTCAATGACGGTGCTGAGCAGGTTCACCAGAACACACACACATCTATAATCTGAGAGCAGGTTCACCAGAACACACAAACACACATCTATAATCTGAGAGCAGGTTCACCAGAACACACACACACACACACACACATCTATAATCTGAGAGCAGGTTCACCAGAACACACACACACATCTATAATCTGAGAGCAGGTTCACCAGAACACACACACACATCTATAATCTGAGAGCAGGTTCACCAGAACACACACACACACATCTATAATCTGAGAGCAGGTTCACCAGAACACACACACACACACACATCTATAATCTGAGAGCAGGTTCACCAGAACACACACACACACACACATAATATAATCTGAGAGCAGGTTCACCAGAACACACACACACACACATCTATAATCTGAGAGCAGGTTCACCACACACACACACACACACATCTATAATCTGAGAGCAGGTTCACCAGAACACACACACACACACACACATCTATAATCTGAGAGCAGGTTCACCAGAACACACACACACACACATCTATAATCTGAGAGCAGGTTCACCAGAACACACACACACACACATCTATAATCTGAGAGCAGGTTCACCAGAACACACACACACATCTATAATCTGAGAGCAGGTTCACCAGAACACACACACACACACATCTATAATCTGAGAGCAGGTTCACCAGAACACACACACACATCTATAATCTGAGAGCAGGTTCACCAGAACACACACACACATCTATAATCTGAGAGCAGGTTCACCAGAACACACACACACACACATCTATAATCTGAGAGCAGGTTCACCAGAACACACACACACACACATCTATAATCTGAGAGCAGGTTCACCAGAACACACACACACATCTATAATCTGACAGGTTCACCAGAACACACACACACACACACACACACACACACACATCTATAATCTGAGAGCAGGTTCACCAGAACACACACACACACACATCTATAATCTGAGAGCAGGTTCACCAGAACACACACACATCTATAATCTGAGAGCAGGTTCACCAGAACACACACACACACACACATCTATAATCTGAGAGCAGGTTCACCAGAACACACACACACATCTATAATCTGAGAGCAGGTTCACCAGAACACACACACACACATCTATAATCTGAGAGCAGGTTCACCAGAACACACACACACACATCTATAATCTGAGAGCAGGTTCACCAGAACACACACACACACATCTATAATCTGAGAGCAGGTTCACCAGAACACACACACACACATCTATAATCTGAGAGCAGGTTCACCAGAACACACACACACACATCTATAATCTGAGAGCAGGTTCACCAGAACACACACACACACATCTATAATCTGAGAGCAGGTTCACCAGAACACACACACACACACACACATCTATAATCTGAGAGCAGGTTCACCAGAACACACACACACACACACATCTATAATCTGAGAGCAGGTTCACCAGAACACACACACACACACATCTATAATCTGAGAGCAGGTTCACCAGAACACACACACACACATCTATAATCTGAGAGCAGGTTCACCAGAACACACACACACACATCTATAATCTGAGAGCAGGTTCACCAGAACACACACATCTATAATCTGAGAGCAGGTTCACCAGAACACACACACACACACACACATCTATAATCTGAGAGCAGGTTCACCAGAACACACACACACATCTATAATCTGAGAGCAGGTACACCAGAGCACACACAAATCCATAATAATCTGAGAGCAGGTTCACCAGAACACACATCAATAATCTGAGAGCAGGTTCACCAGAACACACATCAATAATCTGAGAGCAGGTTCACCAGAACACACATTCATAATCTGAGAGCAGGTTCACCAGAACACACATTCATAATCTGAGAGCAGGTTCACCAGCACACACATTCATAATCTGAGAGCAGGTTCACCAGCACACACACACACACACACACACACACACACACACACACACACACACACACACACACACACACACACACACACACACACACACACACACACACACACACACACACACACACACACACACACACACACACACACACACACACACACACACACACACACACACACACACACACACACACACACACACACACACACACACACACACACACGAGAGCAGGTTCACCATATCACACACATCCATACATAATTAATCAGCTATATAAATAGACACAGACACACACAGAATTAATGGCGGGGGCGTGTGGGGCTGCAGTAGTTTGTAAATGGCTACCATGGGATCTGAATAGAGCGCCGATCTGTTATACACTGTCTGGACTGTCTGGACCAATGAGTGTGACTGACAGCACTGCCACGCTCTGTCTGCTTAGTGCTAGCTCTGTGAGTGTGCGTGTTCTCCTGAGTGCGTAAGCAGGTGGATTTGTGTGTGTGTGTGTGTGTGTGTGTGTCAGCCTGTGCACCGGTGTGTCAGAAAGGCTCTCATGCACTGGTAAAGGCTCCTGAGATACAGCTCATTATTTGGGACCAAGAGAGAAGTATGGGAGGGAAGAGAACAACAGATGTCAAATCACATCTCTGGTTCCTATCAACCCCACATGTCTATCCCCACTGTGTGTGTGTGTGTGTGTGTGTGTGTGTGTGTGTGTGTGTGTGTGTGGTACCGTTGGACTTGGGCAGATTCTTGTGGAACTCCTCCCGGTCGTCCTCATGGAGGATGTTGTAGACGGAGGTGTTGATGAGCTCCTCCTGTTTATACTGCAGGTACTGGGTCACATTGTCGGACACAAACACCACGCTGCCCTCACGGTTCACCACAAACAGGAAACCGTCCAGAGCCTGAGAGAGGACGCAGTCAATACGACAGGCCAATCAGAGGCCAGGGCCAACACCGCCAGTCAATCAAAGTGGAGAAACATTTGACTGTGACATTTGACCTCACCTGCAGCAGGAGAGGCCCAAGATGGTCCTTGTCGATGACCCCCTGTCCTGTGGAGGACACGTCTGACTTCTGGACATCATCATCATCATTTGAGGTTGCTTTGCCTGGAACGATTGAGTACGTTAAATCAGCCTTAAAGCCTGTACAATCCCCAAATTAATGATAAGTAATGGCTACGGTTTAGTGTATAAGGAGCTGACCTGCGAAAGACGTAATCACATCTCACAGACTCACACAGACCTTAGCTAATGTGACACCCAAACGACCTATTAGAACTCCAACCACCAGGGGTCAGCGTTTCTCTACTTTCCCTCCACCAGACATCAGGGTAAGGGGAACAACATCTCTACGCAAGCTCCTCTGATGAGCGACGAGGCTGAGACAAGACCAGACCAGAGCAGTGTAGGTAACAGCTTTCCTTTCTGTCTCCATGCTTTATATTCAGTGAGGGCCTCTAGAGGGCCTGGCAGGCAGGCAGGCAGAGACCCAGGCACAAGGCTGCAGCAGTATTAATGCGGAGGCTGTCTGGAGCAGGGCTACAGGAATCATTCTATCTGATTAGGTCCCAGGGGGGAGAGAGAGAGAGAGATAGCAAACACAAAGAAAAACAGCCAACACTGCCTGCTGCTAGACCTGCTCCGTAGGCAGGGGGAGGGGGGTAAAGACTGGAAAGTAGAAACAGGTACAGAGAGAGACACAAAGTAGAGGGGCGGGGTGGAGGAAGAGAGGAAAGAGGTGGAGGACACACTCCAGTGGTTTCCTCCATATCTTAAGGTGCTAGGAGCTACCTGAGGATGCTGCACTTTATTGGACTGAAATACAGATGAGGGCGAAATGGCAAACTAAAAGGAAAAGGAAGGAGGGATCGATGGAACGAGAATGTCAGAGTGAGAGGAAAAACAAGACCAAAAAGACAGAGATAAGCAAAGTCAGAGAGAATAAACGGCGAGGAGGATGAAAAAAGAGACCGTCAGAGGGGTAAAGAGTGAAACCCAATGCCACTTCCGGTAACTATGGCAACATGTATCCAGCAAGCAAGCGCCAGCTGTACCCTCTTCCCCTTCCTGTTGAGGTTGAGAGAGCGACAGTCACCTCCCCCTGCCTCTGTCTCAGTTCACGCCATCTCCTTCCCACTCCATTAGGCATAGATACGAATGGTGAGATGGATCCACGTCCACCACGACTAACGTCAGCCTGCTATATCGCCCCCCTTCCCCCCAACCTGTGACCCCCCCCACAAAGGGTGAATGAAATGTGCGCAAGTGTACTGTAACCGCAATGAGAAGATTAAACAACATTAATGTGTCAGACTAGAACTGAGTTGTCTCAGTTCTAGTGTGACACACAGGAACACAGACACACACTAACAAACAAACACACACAAACAAACAAACAAACACACACAAACAAACACACACACACTCACTGTTGCCCTGCCAATGTTCCCAAACAAACACCAATAGAAAACTAGGAAATAGTGAAGAGATGATGAGTGATAGATGTGTCATGGGCTCAGACCACCTTTAGAGCTCTGTTTCTTATCCCCTCATTTACGTGCGTGTGTGTGTGTGTGTGTTTGGGGGGGGGGTCATTTTTTGCAGCTGTTAGCGGCTGTTCATTTAACTGCTACATGGAGAAACACCTTAGTTGACACGGTCCTGAAAAACCAGCCCTTTGTGTCGCGCCAGTACATCCTTCAGAATCGAGGTAGTAGACTGGTAATTGTCAAATGTGTAATTATATTTCTAGGCTTTTGCGAACTGATGTGTAGTTTGTTGCCACCAGATTGCAGGCCGTCTCAAACCAATTAAATTAAGTAGGTACCGGTCTGTGTCAACAGCCGCGGGCAGCTGGGTTGTTGTAAGGTGTAGACACGCCCTGGTCCGAATGTCTCTGGGAATTTCTGGAACTACAAATTGTTTGGATCCTTTCGTGATTGGCGGATTCAAATGAGACATTTAAATATCCCTACTCACCCTGTTCCTTGATCTGTCTGATCTGGCGCACCGTCTCCTTGAGGATGGCACACTTGTCTGGCTTTACATTAAAACTATCGATGTCACTGAGGTTGGCCGAGATCAGCTCAGCCAGCTCCTCGATGTATTTACTCTCCTGCTCCCGCCGCCTGCGCTCACACCTGCATGACGTTGAACGAGACATTTCATTACAGGTACGCACCAATATAATAATACAATTAAATTAATTAGGCAAATAGCCAACATAAAGCAGCAGGGCCGAGCAAAACATTTTCAGAATAAAAAGGTCCCAAAAAGCCCTTCTGTTGCATGGCCTTGTGAATTTGACTCCGTTTGACTGTGAAAACATTTCCAAGTAATACGAGTTATAATAAGCTAATCAGTTATGCCTCCATTGTGTGCAAATCGGCTGCACCTTTAAAAGGCTTTAAAATGTACGACTTACAATATATAATACTGGGACATGTGGCTGGTTATCCACAGTATCGCCATTATTCTGTAGTTCAGAGAGAATGTATACATTGATTTGCTCACTTTGCGCTGTTCTACCCTAACAGAAACAACTGTTGAGTTTAACTTAACGCCACGCCCAATAATCAGAAGGTTAACGGATGTGAACGCGCTTTAAATCGTGTTTAAACTAAAATGCAGACTCGAGTCTTGATTGGCAAAAACAAACAGGGCTCCACCCCAGTAAACCCATAATCCCACGACCCGACGCCAACATGCACTTACCCTAGGCCAGGTGTGTCGCAGGTGGAGAGCTTGCGTTTTCGGTTCTCTGAGCTCAGAGGCTCCATGGAGCGGTCCCCCAGTCCACTCATCGTGTACACATACCAGCACCTGAGAGGGACAGGGACAAACACACTTCAACACAGGTGGCATGATCCGAGAGACGGTCAGAAAGTAGTAACATGTAGCGAGCTGGAGATCTGTGGATTGGTCTGAAGCCGGAGAAAAACGTCTGTTTAAATGAGACAGATCCACCAATCCACTACTATCGTTGAACATATCCTTGACATACCAAAGTGACGTTGTACTTAAATGTATCTGGTTGCTTAGGATTCAAACCTGAACCAAATCGATATCTTTTTTAATACATTTTGTTTAGCCAGATAAAAAAACCGAGAACCGACTCCCATTTACAATTTGACATGGCCAAAGGCATAACAAATGCAAGACAACACACTGTTACACATAAATACAATCTTTCCCATATTTGCAATGCAGTAACGGAGTAATAAACACCATGAGAGGTGATATATACAGATGAATAAGGTGCATAATTGCTCACAACATGGGGCGATGCTTATTTACAGATGGATATGCTACTTAGCCGTTGCAGTAATCAGACAGCAGTGTAGCCTTTGATGGAGATGGATAACGGGATATCGGCCTTCTATTAAAATAATGTTTCCACAGCGACGCTATGTGAAAAGATACAAGACATGTAAACACAACCAAATATAAGGTATATTAATAACGCTGAAATAAAACACACTCAAGCTTGAATCCATGTTTAACGATTTACAACACATGCCGCAAAGTTTACATCTCCTCACAGATTAGAAACGTGAACGCGGCTGCACCTTGCCAATATGGTGCCTCCCGGACGAGCTCAACACATTCTACACTTGCTTCTGGAAAAGAGGACCATCTATATGTATGAATTCAGAATACAGTTTCGCATTCAACCCTTTTGTTTCTTCTGTTGGCACTGGGAGAACCCCAGGGTGTATTCTCAAACCTTAACTTTACACAGAACTGAGTGGCTCTGCACAAAACCACCTGACAATAACAGGTCAGCCTTGAGGGCGGAGCAACGCGAACCTGCATTGTGGTGTAAGGACAACAAAACCCTTTGAATCAACACAACAAATGAGACAAATGAGGTTAGCTTCAGGGACAAAACTACAACCAATTCATCAAACTCTATTCCATAAAGTGGCTAACGGAATGTGACAGTGTGTACTGGGCGTTGAAGGCAGCACCCATCCATGACATGTCCCAAACAATATCTAACATAAGACTACTGCGTTTTCAATTACTCTTCACATCCCAGCCACACTTTTCTTTGGGTACCATTGATCAGACAGTGACTGTATACAAGCTTAAAATGTCATACTATCTGGAAGCCATCAGATTGCTGTACTAAACCTGTCTGGCCAACTATGTGTTTAACTGGCCACACATCAGGCAGTCACCCAAACAAACACACTCCACAAATGTTGATATTGATACAGTATTGTACACTATCAAAACATCTTCAGGAAAAGGCAAGTAAGCATTTTAGCCTGGCCTTTGCGATGACTATGGCAATCTCAAAACTGAAATAGCTTGTGAATATATGCACTCTCAAGTACATAACACCAGTATATCCCAAGGATGAATGTATTTATTGAATAATAGGTTAGGCCTTCGGTTTGCGTGAATTATTCTTCTCGTGCCTTATATAATTATTTGATAGCCTAAAGTGTCCCAGAGTTATGCTTGGCTATACACTTCTGATCCAGGTTGTGGGAGCATCCGCTGCATCTCTAACATAGAAAACAGAATGGGGAAAAGTTCGGCTCCGTTGCGCACTGCATTAGGATTAAATATAATTAAATGGAGCGTACTGGTTTGTTTTTTTATGTTTGAAACAGACATGTCAGACTTGTAGGGAAGGGTAAACGCATGTTCGCGCACCATTTCATTTGATAAATCGCGTTTACTCACCTACTCATGTAATTAACACTCACCTACTAACATTTATTGTGTTTCTAGCGTCAATGCGAAGAAGGTTAATGTTATTAATACAATTTCTAATCTCGACAGCTGCTTTCCGAGCACTCGGAATCATGAATCAGTTTGCTCGTCTGGGTCGCCTACGCAGACCAGCGTTTGCCCAGGGACTTTTTGCAAACAGCCGCTAGCAACAAATTCAGTTTTATGATTAAATGTTTCGAGGAACGTTTATCCAATTGAAAAATTACGCAAACGCTGAAATGCACTCATTTCCCCTCTTATTGACAAAAAAAAGTTTCTCTGTCATACGCTCAGGTACAACAACACGCGTACCTGGCTGCAAAAGTGCATCGCGTGTGACGTCAGCAGCAGGCGCTCAGCTCGTGCATAGGCCGCAAAAGGTCAGCAGCAATTAACAAATCATTGAGACGGAATAGACGGACTGCAGCAGTAGCAGTAGTATAAGTTGGACGAGACAAACTCAATTAATATAGATGGTCACGAACGTTTGATCAGAACTTACAACTTCAATCAACAAATATAAATCAAAATTGCACAGCTAGAAGTACAGAAAATATTGGCAGTAGGTACTTGCATTTTAAAAGGTGGCTGAAGCCAGTAATTGGGGATGATTATCAAACATTAGCAAAATGTTTGCCATCAGAAACGAAAGCAATGATTAGCAAGACATGTAACTCAAAAGATCTGATGAGGAGTTTAGTCTTCTATTGGATGAGTCCACTGATATCAGTGTCCCTAAATTCCTTGGTGCTGTGATTCTGTATTTCAGAGCAACAAAAGCCATTGTGTCCACATTCCTCAAGCTGATTAAATTAAAGAGCGATGGGTTGTGTTGCTTTTGAAGTGTAACAATATTTTTTTTTCTGAATATTGACACGGATCTGTTATGACTGGGGTGCACAACTGGGTGCACAAGATTTTAAAGGAAGAATGTGCGTAGCCCAATTTGGTACTCATCCACTGCATGTGTGCGCGCCTCATCACAGCACACAACTCCATACTGGACTGAAGCTGGCTGGTCATACCAGTTACCAGCATAACCTATTAGGTGAATTTCAGCTGAAGTTTGGCACCTCAGCAGCATTCTGCTTTTAGGACATTCCATTTACTGCTGCTGATTCCAGCTCCATGACAATGCAGTGAGGATGAAGATGATTTATTTGACAATCAATTATTAATTATATTTATGCTACATATGCACAGAGTAGACTTACAGGAAACACAGCTTATTGTGGCAGTGTGCACAGCAGTGTGAGCGAGAACAGTGGCAATATCTGGAAGAAACCATTAAGCAGCTTGCCAGCACAATAATCTGGAAAGCTGGAGAGAGATGGCTAGCGTATACGTTGTTTGAGTTAAGTTGCTTGTTTAATAAGATACCATTTATGTTATTAGCTTGTACCTATAACTGCTTATCAGTCAGGTAGTGTATTAACTATATTCCAACACACGGCTTAAAACTACAATTTGTCAGAATGTGTAGGTTAACTAGTTAATTAGAAAGTAACCTTGATTCAAATGTAATTGCTCAATAATGTATAATGTGTAGTTGTTCAATAATTCAATATGTTTTGTTAAAAAATAAAAATATCTGATTATATTTTGTTGTGTTAATATTACTTTTTACAAATATTAGATAACAAACAAATCCAAACTAACAAATGTAAAATCATATTTTTCGCCGTGATGGCCAGTCAACTGGCTAGCAAATAATGAATGAAATAGCCAGACCATTATAAATTCTCTCAGATTTAGCCCAGAAAGCTGAGGGTTATTTGTGTAAAATCCCAGTTTTAGCTAATATATATTTGCTATATATTTAATCAGTTAATTAAATAAGTGCAGTGAAATATAAAAACAATGTTTCATGCCAATAAAATCACAATGACAAACTTTGCTTTACAAAGAGCAGTAAGAGCGGGATAAAGAACACAATAATACGAAAGCAGGCTGCAATATATAAAGGGACAGAAATAGAAGAGACAGTTATGGTAGAGCAATTAATGCATGTTGTTGATTATCAAGGCCAAGGTATGTTTGGTACCTTACTTGGTACCTTACTTGGTACCTTACTTGGTACCTTACTTGGTACCTTGCTTGGTACCTTACTTGGTACCTTGCTTGGTACCTTGCTTGGTACCTTACTTTGTTTGCGGAGCCGTAGGGCGCTGGTTCCATTCCCCCCGGTGGAGGTGAAGTTTTGTCTTAATTACGTTCAAATACGTTTCACCAGTAACGTAATCGCGTGTTCCTACAATAGTTCTCAGGGAACGTAATTGTTGAGATATCGTTTTTTTTTTTTGCATGCGTTGCTAGATGGGCTGGCATGTGAGAGAAGTTCCACACTAAAATGTGTTAAGCACAGGCCAAGAAGCTGTGCTGTTATTTGTATTTATTGATAAATCTGAACAGCTTTCTGTTATTTGTATTTATTGATAATTTCGAACAGCTTTCTGTTATTTGTATTTATTGATATTCACATTTAAAATGGAGCTTTCAGTTACAGGATATTCTTAGGAAATGACTTCCATTGCATGTTATTACAAAACATACTTTAAGCAAGTAAACACTTTTTATTGAACAGCTTTCTGTTATTTGTATTTATTGATATTTGTAAAAAAAAAAATGGTTGTAAAGATTCTAAAGACAGCATACGTTTTAAACAGTACATAAGCCCCCCCCCACCCCCGAATAAATGGGCTGGTTGACTACACATCTCCCTGGCTGAAAATCAGTCCCACTGCGGCCCTGTTGCTGACAGTTCTCTAGTACTGTCACACTGTATATCCACACTGGTGCACTGTAGCAGTTTATAATACATATGTACAGTGCAGATAGCTAGCTGGTGTTGTTGTTAGCCAATGTTAACAGGCCTTGAACTAGAAAACAGCTGAACGTCTGACGCTTTTAATAAGCTAACATGTGCACACAAATGCTGTAACCATGGCATTGACCAGCAACCAGTTTGCCTTACAGAGATGTTTGCATTCTCAGAAGTGCTACCATATGGTAGCACATAAAGTTGGCATGACAGCAAAACATTATGCATAACAAAGTTTTAATTTTCACGTTAAATGGCTTTCTTGAGTGCTGCAAGCTTTCCTCTGATGTCTAGAATTCATGCTAGGTTAGACGAAACATCTTTGTCAGACATATTCCTGATAACCCCGTCAAATATCCAGTGTAGCAGTGTTGTGTGGCTCTGATGTTAATTTGAGCAAATTTATCAACGTTGGTCATAACGGCGTCGACGTGATAGTAGGGAGAGAACTTCAACCAGTCCCTAATTCCCACAAACTCATTTACACACGCTCACACTCAGAGGAAGATTAGCAGTGTCTCTGACAGTAAGCCACACTGCCAGACAGCCGTCTGTCTCCCATAATACATCATGCTCTGTCTACAGGAAGTAGGCTGACTAAGAAGGAAGGGGGGCGAGTAGAGCGAAGCTGGCTGCCTATATGATGATTGGTCCATTTCTTTACCAGTGACGCTGGGACGATGACGGAGAGAAGGGTGGAAGCGGGGGAGTGGTAGAACGCAGGAGGAATGAGATGAGAGGACATATAGAAGGGGAGAGAGATTTAGACGTGAGAGAAGAACAGGAGGACCGAGGGAGATGAGAGAGCGGAGGAGGGAAGCGTCTCCTGAAGGGAAGGGAGCAGGAAGGAAAGCCAGGAAACAGGGAAGGAGAAAGGGAGGAGCAAGAACGAGGAAAGAGCAATTCAGACAGACTCATGGGGTTCACATTCAGTAGGTGGGTAACACTCTGGTGCCCTTCTCAACCTTCACAGCAGACAGACTCATGGGGTTCACATTCAGTAGGTGGGTAACACTCTGGTGCCCTTCTCAACCTTCACAGCAGACAGACTCATGGGGTTCACATTCGGTAGGTGGGTAACACTCTGGTGCCCTTCTCAACCTTCACAGCAGACAGACTCATGGGGTTCACATTCAGTAGGTGGGTAACACTCCGGTGCCCTTCTCAACCTTCACAGTGTCGTCCTGATTCCATTGATTACATGGTTATCCTCTGACAGACAGTCATGCATAAAGCCTCCACTGAATAGAAAAGCAGCCCGCCAGAGGAAAGCAAGGCTATCTATCAATCTATCTATCTGCTGTTGTGCCTTACAGATATGTCACAATTAGTTTTCATTATTATTTGGGGCTTATCAATCACAAGGCCGCAGTTTCGATCCTTTCAAGGACATGCAAAAGGCATTACAAAAATATTTTGAGTTCAATGTCACGTCACAACAGCCATCCCCACAATGACAAATAATGTTACTCTGAGCTTTTAAAGGAAGCCCAATAAAACAGACGTTCTACACATACTATGCGTTCAATCATCCCTGTTGGTCCATCAACAACCTAAACGCATGTGACCCCCTGGTTAAGCTGAATGTAAAAACCATGAAATGGAAAAGAGCCCATGGGGTTGCATAATGTTGAAAGGTGGCATGAAGACAACATCAGTACAGGGTTAGTCTGGAGCCATAAAGGAGTTTCCACTCCAGACAACATCAGTACAGGGTTAGTCTGGAGCCATAAAGGAGTTTCCACTCCAGACAACATCAGTACAGGGTTAGTCTGGAGCCATAAAAGAGTTTTGATTCCAGACAACATCAGTACAGGGTTAGTCTGGAGCCATAAATGAGTTTTGATTCCAGACAACATCAGTACAGGGTTAGTCTGGAGCCATAAATGAGTTTTGATTCCAGACAACATCAGTACAGGGTTAGTCTGGAGCCATAAATGAGTTTTGATTCCAGACATCAGTACAGGGTTTGTCTGGAGCCATAAATGAGTTTTGATTCCAGACAACATCAGTACAGGGTTAGTCTGGAGCCATAAATTAGTTTTGATTCCAGACATCAGTACAGGGTTTGTCTGGAGCCATAAATGAGTTTTGATTCCAGACAACATCAGTACAGAGTTAGTCTGGAGCCATAAAGGAGTTTTGATTCCAGACAACATCAGTATAGGGTTAGTCTGGAGCCATAAAGGAGTTTTGATTCCAGACAACATCAGTATAGGGTTAGTCTGGAGCCATAAAGGAGTTTTGATTCCAGACAACATCAGTACAGGGTTAGTCTGGAGCCATAAAGGAGTTTCCACTCCAGACAACATCAGTACAGGGTTAGTCTGGAGCCATAAAGGAGTTTCCATTCCAGACAACATCAGTATAGGGTTAGTCTGGAGCCATAAAGGAGTTTTGATTCCAGACAACATCAGTACAGGGTTAGTCTGGAGCCATAAAGGAGTTTTGATTCCAGACAACATCAGTACAGGGTTAGTCTGGAGCCATAAAGGAGTTTTGATTCCAGACAACATCAGTACAGGGTTAGTCTGGAGCCATAAAGGAGTTTCCACTCCAGACAACATCAGTACAGGGTTAGTCTGGAGCCATAAAGGAGTTTCCACTCCAGACAACATCAGTACATGGTTAGTCTGGAGCCATAAAGGAGTTTCCACTCCAGACAACATCAGTACAGGGTTAGTCTGGAGCCATAAACGAGTTTCCATTCTAGACAACATCAGTACAGGGTTAGTCTGGAGCCATAAAGGAGTTTCCACTCCAGACAACAACATTGGCTTTAATTGAGAGGCACCACAATGTGGCACAACATGTAGTGTAGAGAAAAACGGGATGTGTTCAAAACTGAAGGGAAAGATTTCACTCTGCGGATTTCACAAGCAGTTGTGTTTCGAAGACCCCCCCCATACGTGTCTCTTTCAGATCGATTGATCTCTATCAACTCATCCCATGAGCATCATCTCCTGTCTCTGTTCCCGTCTGCCAGTACTGTAGATAATTTTCGCATAAAACCACTCATCTCTACCACTGTCTAATGACACCTGCCACTCTAGAGAGCCGAGGGGGAGGCGGAACGAGAGACTGCAGGGGGCAGGGATAGCACTGAGGAAGGCTCTCAGGGCTCGCAGTGGAAGGAAGGGTTTGACTGAAGCAGTCCTCTCTCCCACTGCTGCTGGGACTGGCTGTCTGTCTGCCTATTGATGGAGCTTTCAAAGAAAACTGGAGGGGGAGAAAAGAGACAGAGAGATGGCTCCAGTTCTCTAATTGCAGAGTGAATGAGGCGGCCCCAGAGAATGGCTGATTAGGAGGTCTGCAGAAAGCCCCAGGGAAATGGGTCACCTCCACTGTGGCGTGAGCCGCCAGTTCGCTCCTCCAGTGTAGCACAGGAAGAAAAGTCAATTACACGCCACAGGCTTTGGGCCTTGTCCCACCCTGGGGTGCAGTGGGCTTGGTAGGAGGGTGTATAACTTTTAGGGCAACCAGGTCACCAGCACACAGAAAGCTACAATAAGAAAAAAAATGTATGTATGTATGTAAGTAATTTCCACCTCTGAGCCTCCCTCCATATTTCCTCTGTGGGCTCATCCATCCACATACTCCTGCTGTAGTTACTAGTACGTGGGCAGGGAGGTTGAGACCAAGTTCAAGGTTAAACTCTGGGTTTTCTTTCTCAATTAACATGCAGCCCACTTCCATCTGCCAGGGGTTGTGACTCACAGAGCTCCAGACAGCCAGCCTGATGGTCCCATAGTACCTGCACGGTATCAGCAGAAAACGGAAATATCGACAACCACCTAAACGCCTTGCCCGTGCACACACTGCTTCAGCCTAAGTAGATATGATGACATTTTACTTCAACCGACTACAAATCCCGCAGGCCAAAAAATCTGACAAACGAGTCTGAGATCCGCTGACGTAAAGCCACATCAGGCTGATTGGTTATTGATAAAGGTTAGAGATTACATGTTTATGCAAATCAAGTGTGAGAAAGAGAAACTGAGACAGAAACTGATATGGTTCCCAGGGACAGTAGTGGCGATGCAGCCAATATGGTAATAGTGTGTGTGTGTGTGATGAGAAAATTAATGATTTAGAATGGAGGATGGGTCACCAACAAGGATCTCTCACATGACTGATGATGTGTGTTTGTGTGTTGATTGTGTGTTTGAGAGTCATTAGGCAGTTGTTTACAGGCGTGACGCTTTGCAGCCACAGGAGGGGGAAGCGGATGGAGGGAGAGAATCTGAATGAGGGACTCCGTGGAGGGAGGGTGGGGAGGTAGAGCGAGGTAGGTGGGCAGTGGAGAGAGACTGAGGAACACTGGAGTTAGAGAGAGAAAGAGAAAGGGAGAGAGAGGGAGAGGGAGAGAGAGAAAGAGTGAAAATACGACATCATGGGTGTCCTCTTAACAAGGACTTTGACTGATAACCAAGCCTATGCTATGAAACTTAGTAAAGAGGACTTTGTCCCAAGGAACATTCCCTCAGTTGTACTCAACATGATCTGTAAGCTTAGTTAGCTAGCTAAAAGTGTGCGTGTGTGTGTGTGTGTGTGTGTGAGGTAGCACAACAAGCTTGTTTTAACTAGCACAAGTGCAAAAACAGACACTGAAGAGGGACAGAAACAAACAGAAGAAAGAACAAGAATCTCAGTTGTCTGACTCAAAACAAAACAACATTGGCCCAGGTTTGCAGGGGAGAATCAATCCGCCCACAACAACATGAGTCATACTAGAGAAAGACAAAGTGCAACAAACAACCGTCTAAAAAGGGTTACTGGGCGGAGGCCGGTCTCTCTCTGGCATGACTACATATTATGTCTCCACAGTTCTTGACTCCTCTCAGGAATCCTGATCCAGCAATGTAAAATATCCGTACTAAAACGCATTATCATCACACTGTTTTTATACGTTTAGTCAAGCAACTAATACCGAAGGCAACCATTTTAGGTTTACCCGTACAAACTAAATGAATGACCCACGTGTTCACACAACAGGATTTCACATCAGAGACACAAGTGAGTTGAACTGAATCAATCTAGTTCAGAGGACGATTCAGAGACAGGAGAGTGACACGGAGGAGAGGCTAAGTAATGTTCACTGTTACCAGCTTGCCTAATGCTGACGGCGACTGACAGGCTAGAGTCAGACTTCCTGTGTCAGATAAGTGTCTCCACTTTCTGTTTTAGTAGCGAGAGACGACAGGGGGACGGTGGCTGTGTGGTAAACAGGAGGGAGTATTGAGACTAGTCGGGACAGACAGCCAGCCAACCACCAGCCTTCGTTTCAAAATATCTGTTGACAAAACAGAAGCGCAGCTCGCCATGGTCAGATCATGTATTCCCAGTGCAAAAAAATACCGCCGTGCTGACATTTAGCTCACTGCTCTGACAATGACTGACTGTAGTCTCTCCAGTATATCACCCAAGCTGGACCCAAGTTAGGAAAAATCTTGTACCCTCCTGGTTCCCTCCTGGTTCCCTCCTGGTTCCCTCCTGGTTCCCTCCTGGTTCCCTCCTGGTTCCCTCCTGGTTCCCTCCTGGTTCCCTCTGCATTTCCACCTCTCTGGCTCCGTCTTTCTCTACATTACAATCTTTCTCTCTGTTTCCATTTTCATATTACCATACTCCTCAACTCCACCTCATCTCTCTTCCGACAACACGCCATCCCTCTCCTTTCAAGTGTGTGTGTGTGTGTGTGTGTGTGTGTGTGTGTGTGTGTGTGTGTGAGTGCTTAGCTGTCACCTGCAGACTAGGGTAAAGATCAATACCTTGTGTTGGACTCTATAGCAGGCAGAGCGGGGAGAATCATTTATCCTTTCAGTGGAGAATGCCTAAACAAATCCAAAATGGCTTCCAAAGCATAGACCTTGTCCTTTCTAGTTGCATAATCTTATTGTTCTGGCACCTAGTGTGTCAGAAAGAATGTCGTTTTGATGAACTCATGACTAGAAAGGCAGCAAGAGAGATCCAACACCATCAGCTTGTCCACAATAAAATTAAATTAGAGTCCATCGAAACTGGCAACCATGTCAACAGCCGTGTGGTGACGTGACTCACCTTGTGACGGAGCCTGGAGTGGACGGGATGATTTCTCCGGAGACAATTGTCCTCTCCTGGACGTGACCGCTGCCCTTCTACACTCGAGTCTAGAAAAGGCACACACACACACACACACACACACACACACACACACACACACACACACACACACACACACACACACACACACACACACACACACACACACACACACACACACAGACACAGACACAGACACAGACACAGACACAGAGATAATAAGCACTTTTGCTAGACCCGGCATATTAATCACATTCTTGGTGAAAAACAGGGCTTGGTTTAATCAAGTTGTTAATGACATCACAGGAAACAGTATTAACTGTTGGTCATAAGAAACCGGCGGTCTGGAATTGACAACAGGGACATCGTACTGTATGCTTTTAGTGAACACGGGACTAACACAAACACACATGCACACACTTATGTACACACTTAACCACACACCCCCATAACCACACAACTTCCGTATTCCGAAAAAGGATGTTGGCCAGTTAAGAACAGAAAAATAGGCGGTCTGAGCTGTAAACTCTTAATGTGTAACAACAACCAGCCAAACACACACACACACACACACACACACAAACACACACACACAATGTAGCCTTTTCATTGGTCGAATCCGCACAGAAAAAAGAGCAGAAGAGGAGCTGGATGTAATACTCATTTTCAGTGGGCCGCCTCAGAGGAGAGTAAGTATCCGCTTGGGGCTATGAGTGCGTAACCATGGTGAGAGGGGGGCGTTTCCCCGGCACCAGCGTGAAACGGTGACATCGCCATGCCACCGGGATGTCATATGTTCCTCTGTGGTGTTGCATGTGAGCGTGTCCCTGTGTGTGTGTGTGTGTGTGTGTGTGTGTGTGTGTGAGCAAACCAGCATGTGTACAACTAGAGGCTACTCGGCAGAAGATGTGTGAGCACCTGTCCTCAGACGCATGAGGTTTTGTGTGTGTAATGCACACACGTGTGTAACAGAAGAGAGGAACGCGGGGGAGAGAGAGTGAACACATGTTTGAGTAGGTTTGCCCATCAGGAAATGTGTGTGTTACTGCCATGGATGTATTAAGAGAACTGAATACAGTGTTCCAATGAGAGTGCTCAAAAGAACATAGAGCCAACATGGAGCATGGCTCTTCCGCGTTGACTGGCCCATGACACATGCGCACTAGCAATAATCTGTTTGTGTTGTCGTAGAAACCGATAGCAACATGCACGTTCGTCATGCCTAGTTTAATAATTCTGGATTCGGCTACTAGTAAATGTTAAAAACATTTTGTTTTAAACAAGGACCCTTTAAGTGTTCAGGCTGGTAAGTTGATGTACCCCCAAAAAAATGATCAGCTGAAATATAGAAGTTTCTTTCGCCATGCAAGTCCATGGGAAAAAGTCTTTCTGGTCCACAGGGTGCAGTACCACCCTTATCCGCTAAGCCCATGGTGGCTTTTAAAGATGGCGTCCTTCCTGGGGGCTTGGTTACTGCGGGTGCATATGACTGTAAGAATGTGCCAGTGTGTGTATGTGTGTGTATACATGTGTGCTTGTGTGTAATATAGCATCCAGCCTAAGCGTTGGCTGCACCCCATGATGAGGACCAGATGGGGCTATGGCAGTGTCAATAACAGGGCTGATATACGGACCCTCTCAAACCAACAGTACCCTGCTCAGCTCATGGTTTTCCTCCTAATGAGCAGAGGGAAAGAGAGTGATCGCTTTAACTGAGTGGATTTATAACACATTTTCCCGACAAAATAACTAAAAACATCTTCGGGTCGAGGGGCGGGAAGGCCTTCATTGGGATCCTAAATGCTCCATGGAGTGAATTACAACCACACTTACTGAACTAGCCATTTAAACGCCCTGCTGATGAATGCGAGTCAACTGAATATGATGCCTGAATAAATCTTATTCCTTCATTGTACAGTGAACTCACTTAGAATGAGGTGAAAATGTTCAATGGCTACATGATCATTATAATAACTCCAGCGGAAGCCATTCTGCCGCCATCTGCTGGCAGGCTTCGGCGTTCACCTTCACCGGTCTTCTAGCTCCACCGTTCCTCCCAAAACATTGTCTTGTCAATACGCACACCTGGTGTCCATTCCCTCATTAGTAAGAGTATATAGGTTCCCTGTGTTTGGTCATATCTTTGGGGGGAATTGTTCTATGTTGCATGTGCTATTGAAGTGAGCTGTTGAAAATAATTTCCTTAATTTGTGAAGCGATTACGTTTATCTGCGCTGCGTCACACTGTTTGTTATTTTGTAGTACTAGTGAGTACTTCAGTTTGACGCGTTTGTTTTAGTGAGTGACTTTTATTAAACACCACAAAACACTATTGATATTATGCCTGGCTCCTTCCTTTCTGCTACACACTTCATCTAGACCATGACAAACATATTGAAAACCAACTGTCAGTGTGTGTGTTTGATGGCGTCGCGGCACCATATATCCAAAGAAATCACTCAATAATTTACAGCATCTCAACTTTGTCTCGTTACACAAACATCATTAAAGTCCAAAGTGATTTGGAAACTGATGCGAGGGATTGCACACCACAATAATTACAGTCGTTATTTCCATTCTGCGCTTGGAACTCGCCTGTCTTCCACGTCTGGCCTCTATAACAGAGCCCAAGGCTCAACTAAAAAATGGAGAGGCTGAGGAAGTTGAGGGAGAATGGAGCGAGGGAAGACTTGGAACTGAGGCCAGCACCCAGAGGAATCTGGAGAGTCAATTGTAATCAGGCAGGTTACAGGTGCAGTAGGAAAGCATTGTCCAAATGTATGTCCCCTGGCCTGCCCGCCCGTCTCTCCCCAGGCCTGCCCGCCCGTCTCTCCCCAGGCCTGCCCGTCTGCCTGTCCCCAGGCCTGCCTGTCCCCCGACCTGCCCGCCGTCTGTCAGTCCCCCACCCATATGTCTGTCCCAGCCTGTCTGTCCCCAGCCTGTCTGTCCCCAGCCCGTCTGTCCCCTGCCCGTCTGTCCCCAGCCCGTCTGTCCCCAGCCCGTCTGTCCCCTGCCCGTCTGTCCCCTGCCCAGCCCGTCTGTCTGTCTCCTGGTTTGTCCTGTTATGTTCTTTATTAGTGAAACTCAGCGTCTTTCATTTCACTGTTCCCAAATAAGAATAAGAATTTGCCAGCACACACAAACAGCCCAGTAGGGTCCATGTATACGTGTATGTGCGCTTGAACTCTGGGTGACTCTGCTTTTGCTGAGCCCCTGTCCTCACAAACAGAACCAGCACACATCAGTAGAATGGTAGCCAAGCCAGAATTTGGCACATCGCCTCCCCTCACACAAATCACCACAGAGGCTAATAAAAAAACTGAATCCACAGCCCAGCTCAGCTCCACTGAAAATGGGGTACAAAAAGGAGTAAAAGAAGGCTACAATCTCTGCACTGTTCATGTAGAAAGGAGCACAAACTCAACAGACCACTGACACAAATGTACCATCTCCACTGTACTGTGTCCCGACTTCTGGCCAATCAAAAAGGAAGCAGGATATTTGAAGACAAGACTGCTTTCAGTAAATGTTGTCCTTGACAAGCCAACCAATGAGTACTGCCGAGAGAAGATGTGACAATCTCACCAGAACAAGCAACAACATCAACTCTGACCAACATTGACGTCTCAGTCAGGCTTGATCCCAGATCGGTTTGTACTTCGATCAACTTCTCTACGATGGCCAGGTTTGCCATGAGCCCTAATCTAGGACCTGGTTGGAAGATCTCCTGGGTGGCTGGGTGTCCTGAGAATAGCCGGTGCTAGGTCTAGTGTGGAAAGCATCCAAACCCACATTTACATAAAAAAATAAAGAAATATCAATTTGCATGAGTCGTCCCTTCCTAGAACCTATTGAACCTGCTGAAAATCTGTCGTTCTCGGCAACAAGTCTTTCATAATGAATTGGCTGGTACAAACTGATCTGCAGAAGAGAATCTTTACTCTAGACAGCGGAAGCCCACACTACACAGGAGTTGATCAGCTAATCCACAATCGGCGTAGATTACCAACAAACTTCTTTATGAAGCTCTAACTGAGCCACTAACCGTGGTCCAAACTGATCCCGTGTAGAGCAGCAAAATAAATGCACAGAGCCAAACCTGCAGCCAGCTATGTGCTGGGCAAGTGTGTAGTAGCCAGTGCCTGCAGTGTTTACAGAGTTAAGGAGGACAGGGAGATATACAGAGAGATAAAGAGGGAGAGAGATATGAGGGAGAATAAAAATAACTGCTAATGGCATGCAGACATTTCAGTATGTTAGTTAATACTGGCTGGCTGTAATGTTGTTTAGCAGACAACAACAGTATGGAGATACAGTGCCGTCTATACATATTATTAAAGTGGGAAACGTTCTGTGGTTTTGGTTCCGTACTCTAGAACATTAGATTCGAATTGATGATGAGGGTCAAGCACAGACTGTCAGCTTTTATTAAAAAGCATATTCATCTATATCGGATAAACCAGTTAACAATAACAGCATGTTTTGTATATAGGATATGGGTATATATATGTATATGGGTACCAAATGTGTTTTGACATTTAGTTTCACAGCAGTCGGATGATGCAAGTGTGTTTGTTCGCATCATTACTACAACAAAAAAGATGTCATTACAGAGTCTTGATTCTGACACCGTCTGTTAAGCACGGTGGAGGCAATGTAATGGTCTGGGGGTTCTTTGGTGGTGGTACAGTGGGTGATGTGTATAGGGTTTAAGAAGGAAGGACTACTGAGTCTCCTTTTTTGCTTGAATGCACTTCATTCTTAGCAATTTAACTTGAACTTTCTCTCACACGGTGTCATCACAGACGGTGGGTGCATGCTGCTTGAGGAATGTGGGGCTTGTATGGGGTGAAATAGATGACAGTAGGTTGTAATGTTTGCTCACACACTGTGCTCGTAAATCATTTGTCCCGTTTGCACATCTATTTTTAGATATCTATCTTTGTCAACATGTGGACCAAGGGGAATTATAAAATTATTATCCTGGTAGTAGTTGTGTGCATACATGTGCAAAACCGCACCCCCACACATGGTTATAGGTCAATATAGGACAGCAGCCATGTATTTTCACCGACTGGCCTGGCCCATATGGCATTTTTATGGCATTTGCACATGGATGCCAAATAAAAAAATATGTGAAGATTGGTCATTTGGTGTCATATGAGAAGCGTTTTACAAATGTTCATAGTGTAGAGACCTATGAGGTGACATGTGAACTGCTGAAACCCGTAAGATAATAAACCAGCACAAAACCAATAGGGATGCCCCAACTATATGAATATGCATGAAGGGAACTCAACTCCAACTTTAATGCTGGAAACACTGTACAACCCCGAGCAGCTAGTTAGACGTGGTCTAAAGAGAGAGAGAGAGAGAGAGAGAGAGAAAAGAGAGAAAGGTGAAACTGACAGGGAGAGAGGAAGTTTAAGAGGGACAGGAAAGAAAGGGATGAAATCAGAGCAACAGAAAGAGCGAGAAAGGGGTTCAGCTGGGTAGATAAGCTCCATTTTAAGCCCCATCTAAGGGAACATTTAGTGCATCAGGTCAGCATACAGAACTCACTATATAGTCGCTCAGACAGAGGCGGCTCTCCCTCTCATTTCTGTTTTCAGCTTGTCACAGGGCACATTCGCTTTTGCTCCATTCATATAGATGATTTCTCTTCTAGTGTTGGAAAAACAATAAGAAAAACTGAAAAGCACTAGAAGACAGAGAGAAATAATAGTCAGAGGGGAAGAGAAAGAAGCAAGGCAGGAGAAACACGCAGGTTAAACAGACAAAGGATATGATGAAGAGGTGGGAGGGAGCGATGTGGGGTAGTGGGCATTTTGCAGATTCAACTATGGAGGTAGGACAGATAGTCGTCAACAGCCTGACATTCCTGGTGGATCATCTTAAACACATTTACTCATTTAATCATGCACGCACACAAACACACAAACACTCTTGGTCACACACACTTGTTGGCTAACTCATTTACTAAATCCCTCTCTCGCTCTCTCTCACAGGCTCGCTCGCTCGCTCTCTCTCACAGGCTCGCTCGCTCTCACAGGCTCGCTCGCTCTCACAGGCTCGCTCGCTCTCACAGGCTCGCTCGCTCTCACAGGCTCGCTCGCTCGCTCGCTCGCTCTCACAGGCTCGCTCGCTCTCACAGGCTCGCTCGCTCGCTCTCACAGGCTCGCTCGCTCGCTCTCACAGGCTCGCTCGCTCGCTCTCACAGGCTCGCTCGCTCGCTCGCTCTCACAGGCTCGCTCGCTCGCTCGCTCTCACAGGCTCGCTCGCTCTCACAGGCTCGCTCTCACAGGCTCGCTCGCTCTCACAGGCTCGCTCGCTCTCTCGCTCTCACAGGCTCGCTCGCTCTCTCTCACAGGCTCGCTCGCTCGCTCACAGGCTCGCTCGCTCGCTCTCACAGGCTCGCTCGCTCGCTCTCACAGGCTCGCTCTCACAGGCTCGCTCGCTCTCACAGGCTCGCTCGCTCGCTCTCACAGGCTCGCTCGCTCGCTCTCACAGGCTCGCTCGCTCTCACAGGCTCGCTCGCTCACAGGCTCGCTCGCTCTCTCACAGGCTCGCTCGCTCGCTCTCACAGGCTCGCTCGCTCGCTCTCACAGGCTCGCTCGCTCTCACAGGCTCGCTCGCTCTCACAGGCTCGCTCGCTCGCTCTCACAGGCTCGCTCGCTCGCTCTCACAGGCTCGCTCTCACAGGCTCGCTCGCTCGCTCTCACAGGCTCGCTCGCTCGCTCGCTCTCACTCACAGGCTCGCTCGCTCTCACAGGCTCGCTCGCTCGCTCTCACAGGCTCGCTCGCTCGCTCTCACAGGCTCGCTCGCTCTCACAGGCTCGCTCGCTCGCTCGCTCTCACAGGCTCGCTCGCTCTCACAGGCTCGCTCGCTCTCACAGGCTCGCTCGCTCTCTCGCTCTCACAGGCTCGCTCGCTCGCTCTCACAGGCTCGCTCGCTCTCAGGCTCGCTCGCTCGCTCTCACAGGCTCGCTCGGCTCGCTCTCGCTCTCACAGGCTCGCTCGCTCACAGGCTCTCTCACAGCTCGCTCGCTCGCTCGCTCTCACAGGCTCGCTCGCTCGCTCTCACAGGCTCGCTCGCTCGCTCTCACAGGCTCGCTCGCTCTCACAGGCTCGCTCGCTCGCTCTCACAGGCTCGCTCGCTCTCACAGACTCGCTCACAGCTCGCTCTCACAGGCTCGCTCGCTCGCTCTCAGGCTCGCTCGCTCGCTCTCACTCTCAGGCTCGGCTCGCTCGCTCGCTCACAGGCTCGCTCGCTCTCTCACAGGCTCTCACAGGCTCGCTCGCTCGCTCTCACAGGCTCGCTCGCTCGCTCTCACAGGCTCGCTCGCTCGCTCTCACAGGCTCGCTCGCTCGCTCACAGGCTCGGCTCGCTCGCTCGCTCGCTCTCACAGGCTCTCGCTCACAGGCTCGCTCGCTCGCTCTCACAGGCTCGCTCGCTCTCACAGGCTCGCTCTCACAGGCTCACAGGCTCGCTCTCACAGGCTCGCTCGCTCTCACAGGCTCGCTCGCTCTCACAGGCTCGCTCGCTCTCACAGGCTCGCTCGCTCGCTCGCTCTCACAGGCTCGCTCGCTCTCTCACAGGCTCGCTCGCTCGCTCTCACAGGCTCGCTCGCTCGCTCTCACAGGCTCGCTCGCTCGCTCTCACAGGCTCGCTCGCTCGCTCTCACAGGCTCGCTCGCTCTCACAGGCTCGCTCTCACAGGCTCGCTCGCTCTCACAGGCTCGCTCGCTCGCTCTCACAGGCTCGCTCGCTCTCACAGGCTCGCTCGCTCGCTCTCACAGGCTCGCTCGCTCTCACAGGCTCGCTCGCTCGCTCTCACAGGCTCGCTCGCTCGCTCTCACAGGCTCGCTCTCACAGGCTCGCTCGCTCTCACAGGCTCGCTCTCACAGCTCGCTCACAGGCTCGCTCTCACAGGCTCGCTCGGCTCGCTCACTCGCTCAGGCTCGCTCGCTCTCACAGGCTCGCTCTCACAGGCTCGCTCGCTCGCTCTCACAGGCTCTCGCTCGCTCTCAGGCTCGCTCGCTCGGCTCGCTCTCACAGGCTCGCTCGCTCGCTCTCACAGGCTCGCTCTCACAGGCTCGCTCTCACAGGCTCGCTCACAGGCTCGGCTCGGCTCGCTCGCTCTCAGGCTCGCTCTCACAGCCTCGCTCTCACAGGCTCGCTCTCACAGGCTCGCTCGCTCGCTCTCACAGGCTCGCTCTCACAGGCTCGCTCTCACAGGCTCGCTCTCACAGGCTCGCTCTCACAGGCTCGCTCGCTCTCACAGGCTCGCTCTCACAGGCTCGCTCTCACAGGCTCGCTCGCTCTCACAGGCTCGCTCGCTCGCTCACAGGCTCGCTCTCTCACAGGCTCGCTCGCTCTCACAGGCTCGCTCGCTCTCACAGGCTCGCTCGCTCTCACAGGCTCGCTCTCACAGGCTCGCTCTCACAGGCTCGCTCGGCTCGCTCTCACAGGCTCGCTCTCACAGGCTCGCTCTCACAGGCTCGCTCGCTCGCTCTCACAGGCTCGCTCGCTCGCTCTCACAGGCTCGCTCGCTCACAGCCTCGCTCTCACAGGCTCGCTCGCTCTCACAGGCTCGCTCGCTCTCACAGGCTCGCTCGCTCTCACAGGCTCGCTCTCACAGGCTCGCTCGCTCTCACAGGCTCGCTCGCTCTCACAGGCTCGCTCTCACAGGCTCGCTCTCACAGGCTCGCTCTCACAGGCTCGCTCGCTCGCTCTCACAGGCTCGCTCTCACAGGCTCGCTCGCTCGCTCTCACAGGCTCGCTCGCTCTCACAGGCTCGCTCTCGCTCTCACAGGCTCGCTCGCTCGCTCAGGCTCACAGGCTCGCTCTCACAGGCTCGCTCTCACAGGCTCGCTCTCACAGGCTCGCTCTCACAGGCTCGCTCTCACAGGCTCGCTCGCTCGCTCTCAGGGCTCGCTCGCTCTCACAGGCTCGCTCTCACAGGCTCGCTCGCTCTCACAGGCTCGCTCGCTCTCACAGGCTCGCTCGCTCTCACAGGCTCGCTCGCTCTCACAGGCTCGCTCGCTCTCACAGGCTCGCTCTCACAGGCTCGCTCGCTCTCACAGGCTCGCTCGCTCTCACAGGCTCGCTCTCACAGGCTCGCTCTCACAGGCTCGCTCTCACAGGCTCGCTCTCAGGCTCGCTCTCACAGGCTCGCTCTCACAGGCTCGCTCGCTCGCTCTCACAGGCTCGCTCTCACAGGCTCGCTCGCTCGCTCTCACAGGCTCGCTCTCACAGGCTCGCTCTCACAGGCTCGCTCGCTCGCTCTCACAGGCTCGCTCGCTCTCACAGGCTCGCTCGCTCTCACAGGCTCGCTCGCTCTCACAGGCTCGCTCTCACAGGCTCGCTCTCACAGGCTCGCTCTCACAGGCTCGCTCTCACAGGCTCGCTCGCTCTCACAGGCTCTCTCACAGGCTCGCTCTCACAGGCTCGCTCGCTCGCTCTCACAGGCTCGCTCTCTCACAGGCTCGCTCGCTCACAGGCTCGCTCTCACAGGCTCGCTCGCTCGCTCGCTCACACAGGCTCGCTCTCGCTCTCACAGGCTCGCTCTCACAGGCTCGCTCGCTCGCTCTCACAGGCTCGCTCTCCTGCTCGCTCGCTCTCACAGGCTCGCTCACAGGCTCGCTCTCACAGGCTCGCTCTCTCAGGCTCGCTCTCACAGGCTCGCTCGCTCGCTCTCACAGGCTCGCTCGCTCTCGCTCGCTCTCACAGGCTCGCTCGCTCTCACAGGCTCGCTCGCACAGGCTCGCTCGCTCGCTCGCTCTCACAGGCTCGCTCGCTCGCTCTCACAGGCTCGCTCGCTCGGCTCGCTCTCACAGGCTCGCTCGCTCTCACAGGCTCGCTCTCACAGGCTCGCTCTCACAGGCTCGCTCTCACAGGCTCGCTCTCACAGGCTCGCTCTCACAGGCTCGCTCTCACAGGCTCGCTCGCACAGGCTCGCTCACACAGGCTCGCTCGCACAGGCTCGCTCGCTCTCACAGGCTCGCTCGCTCGCTCTCACAGGCTCGCTCGCTCGCTCGCTCTCACAGGCTCGCTCGCTCGCTCGCTCTCACAGGCTCGCTCGCTCGCTCTCACAGGCTCGCTCGCTCAGGCTCGCTCTCACAGGCTCGCTCGCTCGCTCTCACAGGCTCGCTCGCTCAGCTCACAGGCTCGCTCTCACAGGCTCGCTCTCACAGGCTCGCTCTCGCTCTCACAGGCTCGCTCGCTCGCTCTCACAGGCTCGCTCGCTCGCTCTCACAGGCTCGCTCGGCTCGCTCTCACAGGCTCGCTCTCACAGGCTCGCTCGCTCGCTCTCACAGGCTCGCTCGCTCGCTCTCACAGGCTCGCTCGCTCGCTCTCTCACAGGCTCGCTCGCTCGCTCTCACAGGCTCGCTCGCTCGCTCTCACAGGCTCGCTCGCTCGCTCTCACAGGCTCGCTCGCTCGCTCTCACAGGCTCGCTCGCTCGCTCTCACAGGCTCGCTCGCTCGCTCTCACAGGCTCGCTCGCTCGCTCTCACAGGCTCGCTCGCTCGCTCGCTCTCACAGGCTCGCTCGCTCGCTCTCACAGGCTCGCTCGCTCGCTCTCACAGGCTCGCTCGCTCGCTCGCTCTCGCTCGCTCTCACAGGCTCGCTCGCTCGCTCTCACAGGCTCGCTCGCTCGCTCGCTCTCACAGGCTCGCTCGCTCGCTCTCACAGGCTCGCTCGCTCGCTCTCACAGGCTCGCTCGCTCGCTCTCACAGGCTCGCTCGCTCGCTCTCACAGGCTCGCTCGCTCTCACAGGCTCTCGCTCGCTCTCACAGGCTCGCTCCTCGCTCGCTCTCACAGGCTCGCTCGCTCGCTCGCTCTCACAGGCTCGCTCGCTCGCTCTCACAGGCTCGCTCGCTCTCACAGGCTCGCTCGCTCGCTCGCTCTCTGCACTCGCTCTCACAGGCTCGCTCGCACAGGCTCGCTCGCTCGCTCGCTCGCTCGCACAGGCTCGCTCGCTCGCTCGCTCGCTCTCGCTCGCACAGGCTCGCTCGCTCGCTCGCTCTCACAGGCTCGCTCGCTCGCTCGCTCTCACAGGCTCGCTCGCTCGCTCGCTCTCACAGGCTCGCTCGCTCGCTCGCTCTCACAGGCTCGCTCGCTCGCTCGCTCTCACAGGCTCGCTCGCTCGCTCTCACAGGCTCGCTCGCTCGCTCGCACAGGCTCGCTCGCTCGCTCGCACAGGCTCGCTCGCTCGCTCGCACAGGCTCGCTCGCTCGCTCGCACAGGCTCGCTCGCTCGCTCTCACAGACTCGCTCGCTCGCTCTCACAGACTCGCTCGCTCGCTCTCACAGACTCGCTCGCTCGCTCTCACAGACTCGCTCGCTCGCTCTCACAGACTCGCTCGCTCGCTCTCACAGACTCGCTCGCTCGCTCTCACAGACTCGCTCGCTCGCTCTCACAGACTCGCTCGCTCGCTCTCACAGACTCGCTCGCTCGCTCTCACAGACTCGCTCGCTCGCTCATTGAGTGATTTGAATGCTCTACTAGGAGCAAGTGAGTGAGCAAGCGAGCGATTCACTCGCTCACTCACTCAGTGACTCACTCGCTCACATGCTCCTTGTAGAGCATCCAAATCACATTAGTTCACTGCCTGCCATCCATCACTTCCACAGACAAAAGCACAAGCTGGAGAGCTACACAAACTGCATTGTAGCACACAAAACCTTTTTAGAAAACCCATACTTTTGGAAAACCCACAGCGTAAACATCGATACACACCAGAACACATCACACAAACACACCAAGAGAAAGAACACACATCGATGCTTTGGAAAACACCCCAGAAGCAGAAGGTTTCAACCTGCTCTAACCATACAGTCACAAAAACCCACATTACCAGAGAGACATAACCCGCGGACAGCACAATGAAAAGAAAAATAACCAGCCCGGTTTTAAATATTTAAACCGGGCCGAGCTAAGCAGGAGGAGAGCGAAATCTTGAGAAACCCTTTTTTCTGTCTGTATCAATCTCCTCTCCTATTAGAGGGGGATGGGGCCTTTATCTAACACTGTGGGTCTGTAATTTGTTGGTGGGGGGGTGCCTTATCTCATGGGGGCCACGTGTGTATGTGTGTGTGTGTTATTGGTGGAGGTGCTGCTTACCTAATGGTGTGTGTGTGTGTGTCCTTATCTAATGGGCTGTCTCTTAAGGTAATTGGCTGGGAGAAGGGGAGCAGTAAAGAAGTCGTGAGACAAAGAGTGGAAAAGAGACAGAGGGAGGAAGGGAGGGAAAGAGGTTATATGTTATGCGACCATATGGTGTCCAATGCACATTGTGCTGAGAGAACGGAGAGACAACCAGAGGATTGAGAACAACTCAGAGGGGCCAGTCTGTCCCTCACCCTGTCTGGCAGTCTGTCTCTCTTCTCCCTCACTCTGTCCCTCACCCTGTCTCTCTTCTCCCTCACCCTGTCTGGCAGTCTGTCTCTCTTCTCCCTCACTCTGTCCCTCACCCTGTCTCTCTTCTCCCTCACTCTGTCCCTCACCCTGTCTGTCTTCTCCCTCACTCTGTCCCTCACCCTGTATCTCTTCTCCCTCACTCTGTCCCTCACCCTGTCTGTCTTCTCAGTCACTCTGTCCCTCACCCTGTCTCTCTTCTCCCTCACTCTGTCCCTCACCCTGTCTGTCTTCTCCCTCACTCTGTCCCTCACCCTGTCTCTCTTCTCCCTCACCCTGTCTGGCAGTCTGTCTCTCTTCTCCCTCACCCTGTCTGGCAGTCTGTCTCTCTTCTCCCTCACTCTGTCCCTCACCCTGTCTCTCTTCTCCCTCACTCTGTCCCTCACCCTGTCTGTCTTCTCCCTCACTCTGTCCCTCACCCTGTCTCTCTTCTCCCTCACTCTGTCCCTCACCCTGTCTCTCTTCTCCCTCACTCTGTCCCTCACCCTGTCTCTCTTCTCCCTCACTCTGTCCCTCACCCTGTCTCTCTTCTCCCTCACCCTGTCTGGCAGTCTGTCTCTCTTCTCCCTCACTCTGTCCCTCACCCTGTCTCTCTTCTCCCTCACTCTGTCCCTCACCCTGTCTGTCTTCTCCCTCACTCTGTCCCTCACCCTGTATCTCTTCTCCCTCACTCTGTCCCTCACCCTGTCTCTCTTCTCCCTCACTCTGTCCCTCACCCTGTCTCTCTTCTCCCTCACCCTGTCTGGCATCTCTTCTCCCTCACTCTGTCTCAGTCTGTCTCTCTTCTCCCTCACTCTGTCCCTCACCCTGTCTGTCTTCTCCTCACTCTGTCCTCACCCTGTATCTCTTCTCCCTCACTCTGTCCCTCACCCTGTCTGTCTTCTCCCTCACTCTGTCCCTCACCCTGTATCTCTTCTCCCTCACTCTGTCCCTCACCCTGTCTCTCTTCTCCCTCACTCTGTCCCTCACCCTGTCCTTCTCCCTCACCCTGTCTGTCTTCTTCTCCCTCACTCTGTCCCTCACCCTGTATCTCTTCTCCCTCACTCTGTCCCTCACCCTGTCTGTCTTCTCCCTCACTCTGTCCCTCACCCTGTATCTCTTCTCCCTCACTCTGTCCCTCACCCTGTCTGTCTTCTCCCTCACTCTGTCCCTCACCCTGTATCTCTTCTCCCTCACTCTGTCCCTCACCCTGTCTGTCTTCTCAGTCACTCTGTCCCTCACCCTGTCTCTCTTCTCCCTCACTCTGTCCCTCACCCTGTCTGTCTTCTCCCTCACTCTGTCCCTCACCCTGTCTGTCTTCTCCCTCACCCTGTATCTCTTCTCCCTCACTCTGTCCCTCACCCTGTCTCTCTTCTCCCTCACTCTGTCCCTCACCCTGTCTGTCTTCTCCCTCACTCTGTCCCTCACCCTGTCTCTCTTCTCCCTCACTCTGTCCCTCACCCTGTCTGTCTTCTCCCTCACTCTGTCCCTCACCCTGTCTGTCTTCTCAGTCACTCTGTCCCTCACCCTGTCTCTCTTCTCCCTCACTCTGTCCCTCACCCTGTCTGTCTTCTCCCTCACTCTGTCCCTCACCCTGTCTCTCTTCTCCCTCACTCTGTCCCTCACCCTGTCTCTCTTCTCCCTCACTCTGTCCCTCACCCTGTCTCTCTTCTCCCTCACTCTGTCCCTCACCCTGTCTGTCTTCTCCCTCACTCTGTCCCTCACCCTGTCTCTCTTCTCCCTCACTCTGTCCCTCACCCTGTCTCTCTTCTCCCTCACTCTGTCCCTCACCCTGTCTGTCTTCTCAGTCACTCTGTCCCTCACCCTGTCTCTCTTCACCCTCACTCTGTTCCTCACCCGGTCTGTTTAACACCACTAGCACCTGAATCTTTTGACTGTCCTCCCACTCCTTTGTTTCCCATTTGTAGATTAGTACCTTCTCATCTAGACCAAAACCCTTCCACCCTCCTAAATTCCATCCATATTGTGCCCCCTCGTTTGCTACCCCCCACCCCACCCCCAATCTGCACCGTCACCATGCTGAATATCACCATAATGCTCAGGTCCTCACCACTGCTTAATCCTAACCAAACGGATTACTTAAATCACCTGATAGACCTGTCCACGTCACATGCACCCTAGCCTGGAGGCCAACCCAGACACAGACATGTTTCAGGTGTGTGTGTGTGTGTAAATATGCATCGCTCTTGTAGGGGTACTAGTGTGACTCGGCTAGCTGAGACTAGAGACAGAATGCCACAAAACAATTAGCGACGGCTAAGCTATAGAGCAAATCAGCAGACAGTTAAAGCCCCTCTGCCTGACTGACTGTCTGTGTCTGACTGTCTGTGTCTGTGCGGGTCTGTGTGGGTGCATTTGCAAATGGAATCAAAGCAACCAGCCAGAGAGAGGGCGGGAGTGGGACGCTCTTCCAGTTAGCTCGTGAAATCTTGTTAAATCGGCCGACTCGAGACCCCCTCAGACTGTTTGATGTGTAATGAGAGAAAACATTAGCAGTAAAAACGGGCTCCCCTCTCATTCTGGTTGTCGGCTCGCGGGAGCCCAGACCCTTAGTTCCACATCTATTTATACATTCAATCCCTTCTCCACTCCTCTACCCTTTAATTTCTCTCTTTTTACAGGCAGCAGTTTGTGTCATTATGGCATTCGGTCAGAAAGACTGCATTCCTCCTCTCTGCAGCTGCCTTACTGTCCTTTCTTCAGCGATCCCTCACTCCTTCTCCCTTCCCTCCCCCATCCCCCTCTCCTGCTGTCTCCTCCCTTTCTGCCCCTCCCCCCCAACCCATTCTGTCTCTGTGCCTCTCACTCTCTCTCTCTCTCTCTCCTTCCCCTCTCTCCCTTGCATTTACCAGGCTACATGCAGTGCAGCACCAACTGAGGAGAAGGGGACAGAGGGGAGGGGGAGCTGTAAAAGAGCAAAGCCAGAGAGACTGACATAGACCGTGAGAGAGATCCCAGAGAACAGAGATAATGAGCGAAAGGGAAGCATAGAAGGCAAGAGATTGAGAGAGGGAGGAAGGGACTGACAGGGAAGCACGTTCCAACTTCAGCAATGGGCGTTCTTCCCCGGCTCCTGCGAGGTCAAAAGTTTACAGTGGTTTTAATTTCACCTTTCCGCAGCCAATCAGAATGTAGGGTTGGCTGCTAGCGAACTTTGACCCACTTGAACTTCACTGTAAAGATGGACCTTTCACTACTTTTTTAACCTCTCCTCAGCAGATACTTTTTAAAAAAAAATTCTGTTCACAAAAAAAATATTACAATATGGTCTCCAGATCACTCTGTAAAGAGAGCGAGAAAGAAAGAGAAAGGTAGAAAATAAGAGGGTAGAGTCAAATTCAATCCCTGTTAGGCAACGATTTTTTAAGTGTGAAATACCAACAGAATGATATCACTATGCTGAAATTCAGAAAACACAAAACAAACAACACGAATAACTAACCATCAGGTCCTCAAACCTTTTCAGACGTTTTAAAAAAACTTGGAAAAATGTATAACTATAATTTACAAAAACGTATATCAATTTGGATGACAACCAGAACCAATTGGGATTCACAAATAATAAATAACACAAGTTCACAACAGCACCAAATACAAACCCTCCAACCCAGAGAATAAGATGTTGTCTTGGGGTGACACAGGGATACAGCATGAGGTCCACTTTAATTAGTATTATTCCACTTAAAATAATAATTTGACACGGGCACCAGAAAGTTCTTAGATACATTTTTGCAGATGACATGGTGCTTCTGTCTGCAACCAGGGGGAGCCTACAACAGCACAAAGACATTCTGCACAATCCTGTCAGACCAACCACCTACAGTGAGTCCCAAAAACCTTTAACCATCCCAAGAAGTACCAGATGCCAGATTGACAAAGATCAATTCTACTCGGACACTGATGCCCTAGAGCAAACAAATTATTTCACATACAATTGACGTCGGTAGTTGACATATACCAGTGCCAAATACATTTAAATCCAGTTTTTCACATTTAATCATAGAAAATATTTCAGTTTCAGGTCAGTTAGGATCACCACTTTATTTTAAAAATGAGAAATGTCAGAATAACAGAATAACCAGGTCATTATACATTTCGGCTAATATTTCTATCATGACATTCCCAGTGGGTCAGATGTTTACATACACTAAAATTGCTTCAATATTTCCACATAATTGTCCTTCCTCGTGATGCCATCTATTTTGTGAAGTGCACCAGTCCCACTTACAATATGATGCGGTAACCCCAGAATAGTGTACATGGGTTTGCAAGCATGCCCCCTTTTCCGACAAACATAACAATGATTATTATGGGCAAAAGGTTCTATTTGTGTTTCATCAAACCAGAAAACATTTTTAAAAAAAGTATGATCTTTGTCCATGTGCAGCTTTGGAACAGTGGTTTCCTCCTTGCTGAGCGGCCTTTCAGGTTATGTCGATAAAAGCTTAGGACTTGTTTTACTGTGGATATAGATATTTTTTGTACCGTCTACTCCATCAACTTTTGCAAGATCCTTTGCTTTTGTTCTGGGATTGATGTGCACTTTTCACACCAAAGTACGTTCAGCTGTATGAGACCAAACACATATTCTTTCTGAGCGCCACGACGGCTGTATGGTTCCATGGTGTTTATACTTGCGTATGAATGTTTGTATCGATGTACATGGTTCCTTCAGGCGCTTGGAAATTGCTCCCAAGGATGAACTATTCATGTGGAGATCCACAATTCTTTTTCTGAGATCTTGGCTGATTTCTTTTGATTTTCCCATACATGTGGCACTGAGTTTCAAAGAAGGCCTTGAAATATATCCACAGGTACACATACTATTGACTCAAATGATTTCAGAAGCTTCTATAGACATGACATAATTTTCAGGAATTTTTCTAAACTGTTTAACAGCACAGTCAAGTGTGTATGAACTCATGACCCACTGGAATTTCGATACAGTGAATTATACATGAAACTATTTGTCTGTAAACAAAAAATACTTTGTGCATGGATATAAACACTTGTGTCATGCACAAAGTCGATGTCCTAACCAACTTGACAAAACTTTTCATTGTTAACATCAAATCTGTGGAGTGGTTGAAAAATGAGTTCCCGGTTACAGAATTATTCAGGGTTAAGGACAAATGAGCCCTGCACTTAGTCCTGTGTTTTTATTATTGCCTTAATGACTATGTTCCTCAATGTTTAGTTGAATATTGGGTTCAAGTCATCGTTCACTATTATGAAACCCCTGAAAAATGTGTTTATTTTAATGTAATTTATTAAATATTATTAGTTTTTCCTTTTGTAACTAAACATTTGTACATTTAAAAATGATATTATTTATATAGGCATATTAATTGCTTCATGTAAATAACATTAGTTTTTATTTATTATATTTCTTTGCATAATGTTTTTAATTACACAATTTTGCTGTGTTATTATTATGGGAACTCAGTACGGTTTCAGTTTTTGAGCATTGTTATGTTATCGAGTATTTCAATACTACACTTGGTATTGGTATCAAAGTCAAAATGCTGGTATTGTGCAACACTAATCTACAGACAAGGAAATGTCCTTGAATACATTTGCACCAGTCACCATAGGTGAACGCGACACAAGTTGAGCTACACAAACAAGACAAAATGCTCCCTGACTGATCGTGGTTGGACCGTACAAACGGAGGAACAAGTAACCATCTTCCCAATTGACATTTTGAAGTATCAAAAGAAAATGAGTCAATGTTGATGCAAGCAAATCACACGACCTATTCTCAAAACTCACCCGAGCCTTGATATCATTTAAAGAATAAAGCCTTTCTTAGCTACATAACAGGGCGAGTACAAAAGCTGCGTGGGTGTTGTAATTATTGACCACGGTAAGTTACATAGCTCGCCGCTGTTCCTTTCTCTACAATAGACCCACAAACCCTCCACCTACCTTATGGCTTATTGTGATAAGCAGTCCTGTGCATAGGACACACACAACACATTGTGATTACTTTAATAACATTTGTTCTTCATTTATACATCAGTTTTACCAAACTTCTAAAGCAAAACCTTAACTCCTAACCCTAACCCTAGTCAGGACTTTCAGAGGCTTTACTAAGGCAAAGGCATTCATGGAATATCATTTCGTGGAATTTTGGCATTTGCATGCGCGCGCGTACACATGCGCACGCACGAACGCGCGCACGCAGCTCTGTACTGCTACTTACACCTCATTGCTGAGTTAGCCAATAAGCTAACAGCATCTAACAACAACATCTAACAGTGTCTAACAATGTTGATTTACAGCCATATGTCAATGGAGCCCAATAAATTAAAACTAATATTTCTTAGTATTTTAGTCGTATTCTTTGGTTATTTCCAAATATATAATGATAACCATTTGGTAATTGTGTTTAGATAAAGTCAAATTATGTGGTCAGTTGGCAGTGACTAGACTGAGGCTGCATAGTACAGAGCAGGGCTGATTTGCCTGTTTCTTAGGCAATAATCCTTACCCATTTCAATACTCCTAACCCATTTCAATACTCCTAACCCATTTCAATACTCCTAACCCATTTCAATACTCCTTACCCATTTCAATACTCCTAACCCATTTCAATACTCCTAACCCATTTCAATACTCCTAACCCATTTCAATACTCCTAACCCATTTCAATACTCCTAACCCACTTCAATACTCCTAACCCACTTCAATACTCCTAACCCACTTCAATACTCCTAACCCACTTCAATACTACTAACCCATTTCAATACACCCAGTCCCAACCCATTTCAATAAGCCTAACCTAGTTCAATGACCATCTTAAACAGAACAGAAGAAAAGAAAGAAGACGAGGCCAGACAGCACAGAGAATTTCCCCAAACAGAAAAATATGTCCAGCAAGGATATATTGTTAATCTTGGTCTCCTCTTGTAGGATGTACGAGTGTCGAGCTGTGGCCTGACGCTCTTCATTTATTTTAAATAACATACACTCCTTTTCTACCTTGTGTGTAGCTGTGGAAAATAATTAGCCTGATGCTGCCTCTTCCCAAGTGTGCAGTGGCTGGACAGGCAGACCCGCAGGTGAGGTCTAAGGCAGACCCGCAGGTGAGGTATGAGGCAGACCCGCAGGTGAGGTCTAAGGCAGACCCACAGGTGAGGTGTGAGGCAGACCCACAGGTGAGGTATGAGGCAGACCCACAGGTGAGGTGTGAGGCAGACCCACAGTTGAGGTGTAAGGCAGACCCGCAGGTGAGGTATGAGGCAGACCCGCAGGTGAGGTCTGAGGCAGACCCGCAGGTGAGGTGTGAGGCAGACCCGCAGGTGAGGTATGAGGCAGACCCGCAGGTGAGGTATGAGGCAGACCCGCAGGTGAGGTATAAGGCAGACCCACAGGTGAGGTGTGAGGCAGACCCACAGTTGAGGTGTAAGGCAGACCCGCAGGTGAGGTATGAGGCAGACCCGCAGGTGAGGTCTGAGGCAGACCCGCAGGTGAGGTGTGAGGCAGACCCACAGGTGAGGTATGAGGCAGACCCGCAGGTGAGGTATGAGGCAGACCCGCAGGTGAGGTATAAGGCAGACCCACAGGTGAGGTGTGAGGCAGACCCACAGTTGAGGTGTAAGGCAGACCCGCAGGTGAGGTATGAGGCAGACCCGCAGGTGAGGTCTGAGGCAGACCCGCAGGTGAGGTGTGAGGCAGACCCACAGGTGAGGTATGAGGCAGACCCGCAGGTGAGGTATGAGGCAGACCCGCAGGTGAGGTATAAGGCAGACCCACAGGTGAGGTATAAGGCAGACCCGCAGGTGAGGTATAAGGCAGACCCACAGGTGAGGTATGAGGCAGACCCGCAGGTGAGGTATGAGGCAGACCCACAGGTGAGGTATGAGGCAGACCCGCAGGTGAGGTATAAGGCAGACCCGCAGGTGAGGTATAAGGCAGACCCGCAGGTGAGGTCTGAGGCAGACCCGCAGGTGAGGTGTGAGGCAGACCCACAGGTGAGGTATGAGGCAGACCCGCAGGTGAGGTATGAGGCAGACCCGCAGGTGAGGTATAAGGCAGACCCACAGGTGAGGTATAAGGCAGACCCGCAGGTGAGGTATAAGGCAGACCCACAGGTGAGGTATGAGGCAGACCCACAGGTGAGGTATGAGGCAGACCCACAGGTGAGGTATGAGGCAGACCCGCAGGTGAGGTATGAGGCAGACCCACAGGTGAGGTGTAAGGCAGACCCACAGGTGAGGTGTGAGGCAGAGAGACAGGTGAGGTATGAGGCAGACCCACAGGTGAGGTGTAAGGCAGACCCACAGGTGAGGTGTAAGGCAGACCCACAGGTGAGGTGTAAGGCAGACCCACAGGTGAGGTGTGAGGCAGAGAGACAGGGGGCCATATTAAAACATTCACCTCCTTTCAGTTGCCGTTCTACTCACTCCTCCCCATTAATGCAGTAATTCAGTGACAGACCTGTGGCACCATGGTGGCTTTGCTTAATACTCCATTTTACTTCTTTGGCCACTGTGCAGGATAGCTGTTGCCCTGTGCTGGAGTTACTCTTTTTTTTACTTTCCACCCTTCCTCATTTCTCTTACAGAAACACTGAAAACTGAAGGGCAGAATGTAACTTGTGGACAATTAGTACCACAGTGTCCTTGACACTGTTGTGGCTAGTGCCTTGGCATTGTATGTTGTCAGCAACAAGAAATCTTAAACAAACGCACAGAAACCTTTACTCTAATTGACAAAAAATAGGACTTTGACTGAAGTGGGTCTGAGACGCTGTAATATCCTTGTACAGCCTAACCGCAAAAGGACAATGGTCCAAGTCAAACCAGCCATTGCTAAGCCTATAGCTGTTCCATTCACAAACTCAGCAGAGTGAACACTGAAACAACTGAGAGAGAGGACCTAACGTATCAATCACACATTTCATCATTGTTTGCATAGAGGGGAGAAAATGAATAGAACAATAAATGATAGTTCTGTGCGGCCTATGTCTATAGTCAGAGAACATGCAGTCTACAGAGGGCAGCAGAACCAGCAGCCAATCCATTAGCTGGAAGGCCCAGGTTTCAGACTGAACACTAGTGAACAGATATAAAAGGTCAACCCTCAGGTGAATAATAGATTTGTTTTTTTTTCCTTTTCTGTGGACCTCTGGTCCCCTCCCCTCCTCTGTAGGCACTCTTTTGCTTTTCACTCTCCTCTCACCCTCACTCACTTTGCCTTCTGCACTCTCACTATCTCCATGCCCTCAGTTCTCATGGGCTCTTGACCCCTCTGCTTTTCCCCCTCCATCTTTTCTCTCTCTCCTCTGTACTCGCCTGTCTCCATCCGCTCCCTCCTTTGTTCCACCATCCTCCTCTCTCTATCCCTCCTCTCATAACCAGAGTTATTTTTAGCCCTCTGTGAGAGCGAGGGAGTGAGATCGTGCTGGGCTACCACAGACTCTCCACGAGAGCTTTCTGGAGACCTGTCACAGAAGTGTGACGGACGAATGCTTTCTTTTCCTGCTAATGCACATGTGTCAGCAGTATCAGTAGAAGTGGCATAGTTCTCTCTCCCTTATGTAGCTGCATGTGCTTATAAAAGGGCAGTCGTTGGCATTGTCCATTTCACCTGAGCCACCCAGCCCTCAACTATTCCTACACAGGGTGGTTTACTTTTTTGGCATAGTGCTACCTGCCTTAAAAGCAGGTAGGTTAACTTGGTTAGACAGTGTTAGGTGCCAAAGAGGTTAGCATGGTGTTAGCAGACTGGGAGGTTAGCATGGTGTTAGCAGACTGGGAGGTTAGCATGGTGTTAGCAGACTGAGAGGTTAGCATGGTGTTAGCAGACTGAGAGGTTAGCATGGTGTTAGCAGACTGGGAGGTTAGCATGGTGATAGCAGACTGAGAGGTTAGCGTGGTGTTAGCAGACTGAGAGGTTAGCATGGTGTTAGCAGACTGGGAGGTTAGCATGGTGATAGCAGACTGAGAGGTTAGCGTGGTGTTAGCAGACTGAGAGGTTAGCGTGGTGTTAGCAGACTGAGAGGTTAGCGTGGTGTTAGCAGACTGAGAGGTTAGCGTGGTGTTAGCAGACTGAGAGGTTAGCGTGGTGTTAGCAGACTGAGAGGTTAGCGTGGTGTTAGCAGACTGAGAGGTTAGCGTGGTGTTAGCAGACTGAGAGGTTAGCGTGGTGTTAGCAGACTGGGAGGTTAGCAAAAGTTTTAGCAAACAGAGGTTAGCGTGGTAGCTGCCAAAAAAGAGAGTTGTAATAATCAATGACACACAGTCAAACAATGGGTCAGAGAGATACTGGTATTTTCTGATTCTTTTTTTTTATTTGCCGTTGTTCTTCTTTAATATGCACTTCAAACAATTTCCCATTAAACCAGACCAGAAGGATGTACAAATAGATTTAATTTAAGTTAAGCCAAATCCATTTTCCTTTGTAATTAGCCAGTCACTGCTGAATGAACATGAGACTAAACTAACATATTATGCAAATGTATAAAACATGTGACTTGCTCCATCATGATAAGTCACGACATAAGCCCTACATGCTGCAGTAAAGAGATTGGGCTTTCTAGGTCCTGCAATGGTCTTACCACCAAGTGCGTACCAAGCAGACCACCTCAGTGCTGGTTTGACTGTGCCAGTGGCTGACGACTTGCTGGGAATCCCTATTGGCCACTACTGGAATTTTCCGCAGGGACTTCCTGATGTGGGGCTGGATGGTGGTTGGTGGAATACAAATTCCCTATAGCTCCTATTCATTTTGATGCACCGTAATTTCATGCCCAGTCTGGCCGTGTAGAAAAAAGTGGAGTTGTGGCTATGAGTTCCCTGTCTCCAGCACCAGTTTGAAATCTATCTGGCCAGAGACGGCAACAGAAATCAGAAACACAGATTGCAGGATGCAACACAGTGACCCAAACAGAGGAATACAGACGTTCAGTCGGAAAGCACCCCTCTCAGGGGTTCTAAAGAAAAAGTGGATGAGAGGAATAAATGAAGTGTTCAGTGTCCAGGCTGGATATTAAGAAGTGACCCATGCGTTTGTCAAATCGTCTTCAGGGGTGAATGTCCGCAGCCAGACTGTTGCCAGGTTAGGTAAACAGCATCCCCCCTGACATTGCTTCCAGAACACAACCACCTCCAAATGGGTTGGAAGGAGAGAGGCACTTGGACAACATCACACACACACACACACCCGGACCGCTTATAACCAGCATCTATATTACTGTACCGCCCAGAAATGTGAAACACTGCACCCCCCCTGGCCCTTTCACTGAGACTCAAGAGGTAACAGCCTGGTTCTTTCAGCCGGACGGACACCTGGTCCAGCGGAACAACACCCCAGGTCTCACTGCAACAACACGACACATGAATGTTCTGTCCAATAAACAGTGTGTTGTGGTCAGTGAGGAGCAGAACCAGCAGGCTGACCTCACCACGCACCCTACAGGTGGCAGCCGGCCCCTTTAGACACACACACACACCACATATCACTGGTGCTCACTGGCTCACCACTAAGTGAATCTGAATGGACAAACACACAGAAAGTAGCAAGCCCAGAAACAGACTCTCTCTCGCACACAAACACACACACACACACTGTATGGATGCATGTATCTAGGTCCAGACTAAGACCCCAAGCAACAACAATCGTGAAATATTCTCATAGAGTCATGTACATAAACAAAAAACACATTTACCAGTCCTCTGCCCCCGCTTCTCTCCACTCATATCACCCCCCAAAGCTCCCCCTCCCTCGTTTGGACCAGCTAAATATTTAATCAGCTGGCAGAAGAACCTATAACCACCAAGGCCAGGGCCTAAGGTTCTTTGTTTGTTTCTTCACGAAGGATAGAAGGGAGGTGTTGTTCAATGACCTTAACCCTAGTGAAGCGCCTATGATTGGTCACTTTGAAGTTGCTCTCGTCTCGGACTCCCTTTCTCCTCCCCTCCTCTCTCCACATGTATGTGCATCGTGTGCATGTGTGTGTGAGAGTGTGTAGCACGCTGCTCAGTTCAAAACTGGATAAACGACCTTGAGCCTGCGCGCAGGGTTGCGTTGCCGTGGCAACGAAGCCTCGCGCAACCAGTAACAGCTGATGCAACAGCACTCCCTGAATTTTAGCGGGAGTCGCCACGTTAATGAAAACGACACACTTCGGCTGCCTCTCTCCTTTTCCACCTCCCTCTACACCCCCCCATCTCCTTCCAGACCTGTACGCTCAGACAAAAGAAAACAGTAACTCTGTAAATCATTGACTTATCATATGTACTCACACATCTCCACATCCGTTGGATTAAGAGCCACCGCATTGTGGCCCTGTGGTCAAAGAATGGTGAAACAGAAATACTATATAATAATAATAACAATGTCTGAAATTATATTCAATATATTGAAACAGTCACACATGCCACCTCCCCCCCCTGATTGATATAATCAAGGGGGAGGAACAAAAATGTAGTACGATAATTAGGTCACGCATACAGTACATTAATGAATACTATAGTTGAACAATTCATTGGCAATCCGAGCAGTAATCGGTGTCTGTATGTGAAACTGGTGTTTGCCTGTGGAACGACAACCCAGTGGACTGGTGAAAAAAGGAGGAGCTGTGTGGTGCTGAGAGATGTCATAGAGTTAGTTTCAACCAGCGCCATCTGTAAACCATTCCATGCTAGCTAGCGTCACACACACACACACACACACACACACACACAACACACACACACACAAACACAGCCAGCTGCCAGGAGGCACAACACCCAGATGAGACAATGCCACCTCCTCCAAATACAAATACAAACACACGCACGCGCAAATATATAGTTACAAACAGACACATGCAAAAACACACACACAAAATTGCTCGCACTTACAAAAACACACCTCCATGACAGGCACACGCCCCTCCCAAAACACATACACACACTCCTCCCAAAACACACACAGACGCACAATACACAAACACTCTTCTCACTTTCCAGTTATTAAAAAGCAGACTTAAGTTAGCATGAGTGCAGCGATTCAGCCTAAAAAGGGGAGTGAATATCAAATTAGTTATGAGTGCAGAAAGAGAGGGAGAAAATGAGAGTATGGAGAGATGGAATAAAAGCAAAGGATGAAACAGACACAGCATGAGAGGGAGAGAAAGAGAGCACAATAACAGGTGGACACAGAATGGTCGAGGCATTTAAAGGAGCTGCACTTCCTAAGCAAAAAAACACAAGAAACACAGCAGACACAGACTGCATTTCCTGACATCATGTTGCATAGACCTGAAAAAAAAAAATTTGAAACAAAATTGAAACCAAATCAAACATTGACAAACTCCTGTGACATAATGTAATGTGCAATCACAGTGGCAAGATGTGGCAATTTGCCATTTAGAAAGTGACACCTAGCATAACAAACATTGTGAACCTAACCAGTATTTATCAATGTATTCGTTTTCCTTTGTCAATGTTACTTGTAACTATTGGCACATTTTTTATAATACTGCCATAGTTTATTATTTAACCAGCAAAATGCCATAAGTAAGTGAAAATAAAATGTGTCTATTCCCTATGAATTTAAGCATTTAAGAAATGAATGTGTCTTCTTAATTAAAGCCTATTCCCTTGTTATGTAATTTGTTCTAAAATTTTGTTACATAAATGTTAGGCAGCAAAGTTTTGCCATTGTAACGTTGTCTCAAGAAAAATAATTTTAGTGCATCGTGTTTAATTGGTTTTAAAAACAGTCGACAGAATTTGGTTTTCCACATCAACCAGTTCCAGATATGAAGATTAGAGGAAGACAAAATATAGACCAAGTGTTTAGAGTCTGGTCTGCTTGTTCAACAGTCTTGTTAAAACAGCAGGGGTCACAGGAACAGGCGATGCAGCATCTGCAACGTACAACGTAATACAGTATAATGTATCGTGACAACGGGAATGTTTCACATGGATTATCTTTTTATCTTTAAGGCAGAATGTTTCTAAACCCTGATTTTAATTGTATTAAAGGTTCTGTTCATACTCAGGAACTGGGAAATGTGTGCTAACCTGCTGCAAACTGTTTATTAATTGTACATGAGTGTCGCCCTAGTTAGTGTCAAGGTTGTGACTTCTGACCCTGCATTTTCCCCAGTGTGGCGTGGGGGCGTATTCATCTTCTGACCATTTGTATAATTGGTGCCTGTCCTTCTTTTAGGCCCATGCCACCCTGCTTTTTCTCAGCTGGATGGGAGCGTTCCAGATCCCTCAGATTGCACCCTTTGTATCTTTGTCTTTAGTATGCCCCACTTACTCAGCTGCTGGTTCACCCCTTCCCTTTGGGTGTACATGCTCAGGCTGCAACTAAGCGTAACTATTTTCATAATTAATTAATCATTCAATTACAATTTTTTTATATTGTGTTATTTAATGTGTTTTATTTATCTAAATATAATAATGTTCTAATTTTTCCCGTATCCTTTTACAGTGATAAAATAACAGTAGGCAGTAGGTATAAAATAAAAACATGTGGAAAAATGGGATATAATTTTCAAGCCTGTTGAAAAAGCATTCCAGGTTACTAGAAAATAATGAAGCTTGTTGAGTAATAATAATAATAATGTAAATATTAATGAAAATAGTGCATTTAAATGCCTCGACCATTCAGTGTGGAAAATTATAGAACTCAAAAATTTTGACACTAATGAGTTAATTCACCAGTAACGCGGTGAATGGTTAGCTAGAGCTGCTAAACTATACACTAATTCAACGTTTGCTGGTGAAATAGTTGACGTTAATGTAAACTAAATTCAAGAATTTGTATTTTATTAACTTCCAATGCTGAGCACTACTCATCTTCAGTAAACACAGTTTCTCTTTTAATGTTCATGCATTACAGTTGTGCCCCGTGCTATGTTTCTGCTTTGTAAATTTTGCGACAAACTATTTTTGTTGAATTATTAAACATGAAGTTGTTGGCCGTATGTGACTTTCTTTCCATGTAGCCTCCACCATCTTTTAATATGTTACCAATTTTTTGTTGTTGAAATTCCTTCCAGAACATAAACACAAGTGCCAAAAGCAATGGCGGGTAACTAATCAAAGATGATATCTTTTCGACCTCCTATTTTTCAAAATTAAAACTGATAATTCCATCAGGTAATATCACTCAATCGTTTTACTGCAGGGAACCTCAACTCTGATCTAGACAGGTACTTGGTGTCCTCTGAATTAAATTCTTTTCACTTTCAGGTTCACATTGTGAATACTTGAACAGACTACTTTCTGTTCAATGTCAAATGAATTCCTGACCACAGACCTCCTACCTTCAAAAATGTGTACCATGCCGATGTATCTCTTGACACAGAGAAAAGGACAAAGACTAAGCATAATGGTCGTGCTTAACTTCTCAAATGTGAGATGGGTTTATAGAATGGATACTTTTTAAGAGGCCCTCTTTATGGCCTCAAATGTAACTCCACGTAGGGACAAGAGAGGTTTGTATACTGTCACTTTTTTCGATCTTATCTGGAATAACAGTGTACTAATTCTTGCACTGATACGGTAACGGCACCACTTTTGAATAAACATCTTGATTTTAAGGTTCTCCAAAAAAATGGACCTTAAGGTAACGCTGACATTTTGAAAGCTAACTTTCTGCTCATAATATTGAGGAACCTCTACTTCCCCCATTCTAACCTGTATACTGGAAAGAGTGGAGGATCCACACAACTTACGTCCAGTTAAAAAAATCCTGTTTCACTTCTGGTTGGACAAGTGTTTAACGCAGAGAGGAACACACACCTTGTGTTAGAGGTCACATTTATTAGGGGGATGCAAAAAATGACCTAAGCATTTAAAACAGGATGGAAATATAGTTTTATGTTACGTCCCCCTCGCTCTCCCTTTCTCGTTCTCTGTGTTTCTGTTCTGATTTGCAGATTGGAGACAGGTGGAGCTGAGGGGGTCGTTTGTTTGACTGGATGCACCTGTGGGTGGAGCCAGCCAGGGGTTAAATGTTCCTGGTGCTCAGCCCCACGCCCTTGTTTTTTTCTCTACAGGCACCATTTTGTTGAGCATGTGGCTGAGAACTCTCGTTTTGTAGTTACACCTACCAACACTTACACATTTTACACTCACTCCTGCCCTCCCATTACACTCCTCATACGCCTACTATCACACTTCACCAGCAAATTCTTTGTTGAAAGGATACATTTGTTGTGGGTAACCAATAAACCTTTGTTATTCCTTTGAAAGTAACGTGTGGACTCCCTTGCTTGTCACTGCCTATGAGCCGGGTTGTGAAAAATGGGGGCTCGTCCGGGATATTTTTCCCTGGCTTGTTTCTTTAGTTCTGGTATTGTTCCAGAGGTCTGTATGGCTATTTGGCCATTTGTATGTTAGTTCTGGTATTGTTCTAGAGGTCTGTATGGCTATTTGGCCATTTGTATGCACTGTTGTGTATTGGGAGTTACACATTACACTTTGGTAGTTTAGAACAAATACATTTTACAGTGTTTGTTTGGTTACTTGTTTATGTATAGCAAGTTTGGTTTTGTGCATTGGTGGAGAGAGGTTTGTGAAGTCTCTTCCTGTACTGACTGGAGACAGTGTTCTGTTCCTTGTTGGGTCATCTGACTATGGAGGTGAGTTGTCTTTCCAGTGTATTTTGAAGGTATGACTTGATTTTCCCCCGTTAGGTATAGCGGCTTGTTCCCACTGTGGACAGGTTGTGTGTGTTTGTTATTTTGGTGTGGTGATAGCGGGCAGAGCAGTTGCCTCGGGAGCACATCCGTGGTTCGGGGTGGTCACCAGCGTGCTGGTTCCTCCTTTGTGCCAGCGGGCTTAAGTGCATCAATACCCACCGCAAAGCCACTGAAGACTAGGGTGAAGTTTAGCATTAGGATTTGGGGAAACTCAAGTGGGTAAACTGTAACTTGTGCTGTAGTCAAGGTGCTCAACAGTGCAGTTCAAAGCTTGGGCTACTAGTTGTTTGATTAAAAGTAGCGTAATGGCGTCTATAGATGATTTTGTTAAGGCTCCTTCGGAGGAATTGCTTTTGCAATTTACAAAGGAACAGCTTTTGAAGTTGGGTGAGTATTATCATGTTGAGATTAGTGATAAACGTCTCCTTTAGTTGCGGATCCGCTTGTTGTGTCTAGTGTTGGGTTGACATTTGAGCAACAGAGGGAGTTGTTGGTGTTGCAAATGGATCGTGACAAGTTGAAACTTGATTTAGAGGGATTGATGCGGCAAAAATAACTTAATTTAGAGAGGTTAAGGCAGGATACTGAACACGCCAAACTGCGGTTACAGCATCAGCGGTTAGAACTTGTCAGAGAAGGCAAGCTTTCTGGTGATTTTTCTTTTGAGGATGACTATCCAAGCTCCCCGCTGGGACGCTCTTCTCTTGGTCATCCTCTGCGTTTTGATGTTGCTGGTAATCTTCGATTGTTGCCTAAATTTACAGAAAAAGATCCTAATCTATTTTTTACGTTATTTGAACGTGTGGCAGATTCTCGGGCTTGGCCTGATGCAGACCGCACGTTGATGCTTCAATGTGTGTTGACTGGTAAAGCTCAAGAGGCTTATTCCTCTCTTAGTGCTACCGATAGCAATGATTATGTAAAGGTTAAAACTGCAGTTTTGCAAGCGTATGAATTGGTCCCTGAAGCGTATCGGCAGCGCTTTAGGACGTTGAAGAGAGGTGACAAACAGACCCATGTGGAGTTCTCCCGTGACTTGTTAACTCAATTCAATCGTTGGTGTACTGCATCAGCCGTCACCACTTTTGAAGATTTGTGCCACCTGGTTGTTCTTGAACAGTTTAAAGAATCTGTCCCTGATCGTCTTGCTACTTACATTAATGAGCGTAAGGTACGTACTGCATCTGAAGCTGCTGTTTTGGCAGATAGATACGTACTGACCCACAAAAGTAGTTTTGGGGGGTCCCTTATGCGAGATGGGAGGCCGAGGAACAGTTCAAGTGGTTTTCGACCACCGAATCTCTAACGTGTTTCACGAGGACAGAATGAGGCAAGTAAAGACTGTAACTATTGTCAAGGTAAAGGCCACTGGAAGAACGAATGTCCTGTTCTTGGCAGAAAGGTTCAGAGATTTGCCAGCACGAACTTAAAACCTGTTGCGTTAGCTGGGCCTGCTCCTTATGTTAATCCCGTTGTGCAGGCTGAGGTGTCGCCCAAACCCCTAAGAGCTGATTATTTGCCATTAATTACAGATGGTTTTGTTTCAGTGTTGGGAAGTGGGATGCAAGTGCCTGTAAAGATTCTAAGGGACACTGGAGCCTCTGAATCGTTTGTTGTGGAGTCCGTTCTGCCTTTCTCGTCGGAGACTGATACTGGAACCAGTGTCCTGATTCGAGGGATAGGTTTAAATACTTTGTCTGTTCCCCTGCACAAAGTTGGACTAATTTCTGACCTCGTGCAAGGTGAAGTTTCACTTGGTGTGCATCCTTTCCTCCCGGTTGATGGTGTTCATGTGATTTTGGGTAACAACTTAGCGGGTAGCCGGGTCTGGGGTGATGCACCTCTGGTGGTTTCTAAAACTCCATCCTGTGCAGGATCTATTGACAAAAAGGTACAGAGATTCCCAGAGGTATTTTCTGCGTGCGCTGTGACTCGTGCTATCGGACGTGCTGACGCAAGGGTCAAAACAGAACCTAAACAGCCTATGGCCAAAGAGGTTGATAACCTATTAGGTTAGGTTTCGTAAAAGTGACTTGGTCAATCCGGTTCTTTTAGCAGAATCTGTCCATCTGGGGTCGGCCCCTCCACCTTCACATACGGTGGCAGAGTCTGATGAAGAGGGGGTGCCGGGCCCTGATGATAGTATATTGCAGGGTAGGTTGAGGAACTCAGAGTCCATAGCAACCTTGGAGAAGTCGTTGGGTCATCTGTCTGATGATCGCAGGATAGAGCTAACAGATTTGATCAAGGATTTTTTGTCCTTGTTTGCTGACACACCTTCTTGCACCCATTTGGTGGAGCACGATATTGATGTGGGAGCTGCCGTTCCCATCAAACAACGATTTTACCGTGTTTCATTAGAGAAGCTACGTCATTTGGACACAGAGCTTAAGTATATGCTGGATAATGATATTTCTCTACCATCGTTTTCCAGTTGGGCCTCCCCATGTCTTTTAGTGAGCAAGCCAGATGGTTCACTTAGATTTTGCACAGATTACCGGAAGGTAAATAGTGTCACAAAACCTGATTGTTACCCACTTCCATGGATGGAAGATTGTGTTGACCAGGTCGGTGCAGCTAAGTTTGTCAGTAAGTTTGATTTGCTGAAGGGTTACTGGCAGGTACCTTTGTCTCCAAGAGCTCGTGAAATATCTGCCTTTGTTACACCGTCAGGTCTTTTTTCCTACAACGTCATGAGTTTTGGCCTCCGCAACGCTCCGGCAACATTTCAGCGACTTATGAATAGGGTGATCTCTGGTCTTCAAGGCTGTGCTGTTTATTTAGATGACGTGGTTGTTTATAGCGACACTTGGGAGAGTCACCTGGTGCCGATACGAACCCTGTTTGAGCATTTGGCTGAGGCTCATCTTACGGTGAACTTGGCTAAATGTGAGTTTGCCCAGGCAACAGTGACTTACCTTGGCAGAGTGGTTGGGCAGGGTCGTGTCCTCCCGGTGAGGGCAAAAGTGGCTGCTATAGACCTGTTTCCACCACCTACCACTAAGAAGGAACTTCAACGCTTCCTAGGTATGGTTGGGTATTATCGAGGGTTTTGCCTAAACTTCTCCACAGTTGTAGCACCTCTAACTGATTTGCTGAAGAAGAGGGCTGAGTTCATCTGGTCTTCCTTCTGTCAGCAGGCTTTTGAGAAGGTGAAGCTGCTTCTTACCTCTGAACCGATACTGGCTGCCCCACGTTTAGAACAGCCTTTCAGTCTATATGTTGATGCAAGTAATGTAGGGGCAGGAGCCGTGTTGCTTCAAGCTGATGATGGCGGTATAGAACATCCGGTAAGCTATTTCTCCCGAAAGTTTAACAGCTATCAGCTGAACTACTCCATGGGGGAGAAGGAGGCGCTTGCGTTAATTTGGGCTTTGCAGCACTTTGAGGTGTATGTTGGGTCCGGTGTGGTCCCTATTGTGGTTCACACAGACCACAACCCACTAACTTTCTTGCACACTATGCTTTGCCCAAATCGCAGGATTATGCTCTGGTGTTTGTTCCTGCAGGCATTCCACCTGGATATACGACATGTGAAGGGCATACACAATGTGGTCGCGGATGCACTTTCCCGTGCACCAATGTAGTTTGTTTTGGATGCATGGTTTTGATTTGTTATCTGTACAGTGGTTACTTTGTCCTTCTTGTTCTGGCTTCTGTCTTCCTGTCGCTCTGTGGGATTCAGGCGAACGGGTGGGGACCGTACCAAGAGCACGAGTTGGGCATCTTTTGGCCTGTACAGGTTTTGAACATTGACATTAGTTACGGTTTTGTGGGGATATCTGTTTGTTCTCGGGTCCTTCGTTGGATCCCGTTTTTATGGGGGGGAATGTTACGTCCCCCTCGCTCTCCCTTTCTCGTTCTCTGTGTTTCTGTTCTGATTTGCAGATTGGAGACAGGTGGAGCTGAGGGGGTCGTTTGTTTGACTGGATGCACCTGTGGGTGGAGCCAGCCAGGGGTTAAATGTTCCTGGTGCTCAGCCCCACGCCCTTGTTTTTTTCTCTACAGGCACCATTTTGTTGAGCATGTGGCTGAGAACTCTCGTTTTGTAGTTACACCTACCAACACTTACACATTTTACACTCACTCCTGCCCTCCCATTACACTCCTCATACGCCTACTATCACACTTCACCAGCAAATTCTTTGTTGAAAAGATACATTTGTTGTGGGTAACCAATAAACCTTTGTTATTCCTTTGAAAGTAACGTGTGGACTCCCTTGCTTGTCACTGCCGATGAGCCGGGTTGTGACATAATAAAACATAAAACTTTGTTTTGTATTTATATTTCCATGAACGTTGCAGCAAATTAAGCCAGACAAAAAAGCTAGGCTGCTTATGTTGATAGATACTATGTGCACTAAAATGTCCAGAAAGGACTGTATCGGTACACACATTCTTAATCGTAACTACAAGGACTCTAAAAAGGTAAGCGAACCAGAATTAAGACATTTGACAAAACATTTTTAAAACAGACTTAGCAACACTGTGAATAAATATGATCCGGCAAAAACATATAAGGCTATTTGCGAGAGTCTTACTAACAATGGCGAGTGGTTGTATTGATAAACCAACATTCAGAATCCACCAGACTTGTTGAAGTCTCAAGTTTGACAGCATTTTGACGTTCCAGTAGATCACAACGTTAATGCATAGAGAGTACCGGTAGTTTAAAAAAACATTAACTATGTAAAATATCGCTTCTTGTTGACGAAAGTAGCCTGCGGAGCTGCTAATAGCTAAAACATGTTGACACATCTATTTGAACATTATCCTGTTATCGATATGCCTGGAGCAACACAGAACTGCAAAGAAACAACACAAGCATTCAAGCAGCCCTTAGCCGAAGTTTGACCGGTCGAACGAAATTAGCTACATGTGCGACGGATTAGTGTATAGCTGCGCATATGCGCCTGTTTCTGTTGTAGAAAATCAAGGGTTTCAGCAGCTTTTACACGCCTTGTTACAAATGTCCCTCTCGTACCTATTAAAAGAGACATGCAGTACTCAAACTATATGACTGTAAACAATGTGTGCCATGTTTAAATGTTGCCATTTTTTATTATGTTTGATCGTGACCTCATCGGGCATCATACATTCTTCTTGATTTGTGTTGCATCTTCTGTCTAAAAATGTAAGAACAATCTTCAGTAACTGTTGAGAATCAAATTCTACGCCGGAAACAATTGCTTTTCAGTTGCCATACATTGCCGGAATTCGTTTCTTTCAATATTTGTAGCATATGGGTTCTCGGTCCTGCTCTATCAAAATGTGCAAATCGCTGTGGAGAAATCCGTCCTAGTAAAGGATTTTAGTTATTACTTGAAACATTGAGCTGATAGCCTAATTCTAAACTGCTTTTCAACTAGCTAGCTGTAGTCTGTGTGTTATAGAAATTCCAGTTGCACCTCACGAGGCAAAAGAGATGCAAAACATGCATGTGTCACCTGAAACGCAGTCCCTTATCACAGAGTTTAGGACAGCTACATTGATAACAAATGACTTCAGGCATATCATGAAGAAGTTGTTATATTTGGTGAAAATGTGCAGCTATGCGCCGTTGTGTCCGGTCTCCATTGAAACGAATGACATATGGCACAACGCAATGGTGAACTTAAATATATTAGGAGGATTGAGCCAATAAAAGTTGAAATTCTGCATACAAATTTAACGCCAGACTGCTGGAGAGAGACAAAGGAAGACACTTTGCATTCCTCTCACAGGGGATACAGACAGACTAGTGAGGAGCAAAAACCAAAAGCTATGAGATGTACTGAGGCGCTGGCTGGGAGGAGCGAATCACATACAACAACCTCTCCATGAATGACCTCTTCACCTCCTCTCCTGCTTGATCCCCCTTTTTCCGTCTCATATCTCTCGCACACACCTTCCTCACCACACTCACTCGTTTCTCTACCCTTCGCTACCTCCCTCCCTAGAAGTGTCCTCATGATAACAAAACACTTTTAAGTGGCAAAGATAAACAGCACAGATCTTGGTTTGTCGCCTTTCTTAATCGTCAAAAAGTACATGTCGGCAAAAGGTAGACTAGCTCTAGTTCCAGTCTTCTTAACACACAGTTATACGACACAGAGAGATGCTCGTAGCTCTGCCTTCCGCAGACATTCTACACCTACATCCAGGAATCAACTCTTACACGTACACAAATGCTAGTGCACACACACGCACACACACACACACACACACACACGCTTTCGTCAGCAATTTGACACCTAGTGCTCATGTAAGCCATTAGCGCACACGCACACACACACGCCTCAACCAATGAAATGGAAAGAAGTATTCAACCAGGCAAGGGGTCTCTTCATTGCCGCAGTACTCTAGATTATAGTGGCAGTTGTCTCCTAAATACCCCGTAGTGGCCTAGCCCATACCGAGCCACCCTTAAACTCAGGAATGCCAGACGATAAAATGGCTGTAGTACACAGAAGGACGGCAACCACAACTTTTGTTAGTTTAATGCTTCTCACATAGGAAGTGAATGACAAGGCATGTGAAGCAATCTTTGCTTCTCTGAGCCAGCCAACTTTTCCCCACCACAACCAGATAGTCAGCTGCAAATGTCACGTCATGTCCATGTCCGTGTGTGTGTTTTGCAGCCCAGTCTGAACTGCATTGGAGATTAGCGGCTCAGGTGACAGGATGACCCTAAACCCTTGTCTTAGGGAGAGGGCGGCACAATGCCTGTAAAAAAAAAACTGAACGGAATGGCCACCAGCAACTACAAGCAGTTTAGCCATGTTAGCCTTATTACTGCAAGAGAGTCTTCCAACATGCAGCGATTCAGGTGTGATATAAAATGCAGCATATAAAACAAGGAAGACAAAGGCAGAGAGTCAACAGTGATTAATTATGCGAGCATCGGCTCTTGGTTAAGCCCCGAACACTTATAGATTCACGGTTTTTAGGGGGGGAACATTCGGAGGGGAGAGGGTAAGAATGAAAACTACCACCCTCACCCCCCCCCCCGAAACATACAGACTGAAGAGAAAGACATGAACAAGCTTGCATTAAAGAACTGCACGAACAAAAATGACAAATAATTAGGTAAAATTCCAACAGCGAGCTCAAGCTGAGCCTATACCCAGAGGCAAGCCAAATACACACGTCACCTCCGACCATTACTCCTCTATGTGTGTGAGGTCCCCACTTCCTAATCTACCTCTCCCCCCATCCCCTCTACCCCTCCATCCCCTCTACCTGACCCAGTCACCAATGGCCCCTCTGCCCTCAACCGCTCCGTTCTTCAGTTCAGCAAACACCATGCATCAGTGTCACCCTCTTCATTCATCCATTAATTCGGACCCCTATTCTTTGACCCTCCCAAAACCCCACGTGGGGGCCTGCAGGCCCAGCAGCCTGGCCACGTCCAGTCCCTCTGCTCCCCCTCGATTTAGGAGCCCTCTGGTAGCCAGCGTGGAGAGCTGGGTTAAAGCTAGGTTATGCTTCGTCGTTTTTGGTTGCTAATGTGATTTCGGATGGGTGTGAAAACATCTGTTTGCACTCGTACTCCCTCAGAAAGGCGTCGATATTACTCCGCGACAGTAGAGGGCAAAGGAGCCGGTAGTCGTCATTAACAGATTAACAAGCAGGAAGAAAGCCGCGCCATTACGCTGCCGAAGTTCACCAAACACAATGAAATAATTCGGTAAAGACTTTGGTGACTAGACATTGACTTGTCTCAAGGAAAAATACTGAAACAAAAGAATGAGAACATCCTATTTCCCACAAAATGTGGTCACAGACCCAGCGTTGTGATCGGGAATCAGGCACACAACCAACAGCCAGGTCATCTGGGTACAAAGCCGGACACACGGGCTAAATTTAAACTGCAGCTTTTAATATTACCTCAAACTCATTGCGTCGGCCAGCAACACACCTCACAGACTGTTCCTCTCAGACAGCCCAGTCCAGGTATTCTATTCATATATTTGTGTTTAAACACCAATCAGATCAGCATGTTTTCCACTACGGGCAAAAGATCATAATTAGGGCAGCAGTGTAAATGGAACAACCCTCTCCTAGACACGCCTAGGCACTATTCAAAAGGAAAAGAGCACTACAGATAGCCGACACAAAGAGGTTTATGAAGCATGCATTCATACACAGGCGCACATACAGACACACAGAAACCCAGACACATATAGATCCACACAGACAAAACCTCCCGCCACTGGTTCTGCTACATACAATGTGTCACCCACTAACCAATCAAAAAAATGGAGAAAGTAAATACAGCTTTTTATCCGCTCATGCAGAACACTGCATAGACCTATTAGACTTTTTTTCTGTCCTCCTAATTTTGTGTCTTTGTCTGACACCAATCCCAGAGAGAGCGGAGACAGGACCTTTATTCACTTGTAACTTTCGGCATGACTTTACAGTTGCAGTAAGATGTTCCCAGACAAAATTCTATGTTTGTCCAGGTCTGTCGAAATGAGCAAAAAATGCAGGCACTAGGGGACAACCGTGAGCCTAGTAATATAACTAGGCTGTCGGCAGGCTTGGGCACGAGGATGGCTTTACCAGTGACTTGCCTTCGTTTCTTCCCGGAGTTTGCTGCTTATTTTGGAGGTTGTTGAGAAGCTTCACTGAGAATATCAAGTTTGGTTTTGGTTTCAGTTATGCAGAGCTGAATTTAGAATGCCTCCACTTAATCACATTATCCACGGAGGTTTGGTCAACAACTGACATTCATCAACTCACCTACAGACGTCTACCCTTTTTATAAATGTCAATTCTGAAGTAAATGTGTGTGAACTTGCCGTGCACATAAGCGTTGCCCTGCACCTTTAATAACTTCTGTAAACAGTACATGGCCTTTAGAGTAGATCATTAACCATATGTTTTCTTCACACAAGCACACTGAACAGGTCAAAGCAACATCTAACATGACACATACGTGAGATTCAACTGTAAGTAGTGCTGGAAAGTGTCAAGAACGTGAGCACAACAACACAGTGTCACAGAAGAGCACTGTTCTTTCCAAACCGCATGGATGCCCCTAATTGGTTGTTCTCATGTACCAATCACATGTAAAGTGCTCATGCAAAGTGCACGGACGGATCACACATTTGGGTTATGGCCTGTCATATAGTTTTCTGCGAATGGCCCTATATAGATTAGCAAAATTAGGGAGAAATAAAGAAGGCAGTGGTTGGCTTAGTCCAAGCTACTAATTTATCACATGTAACTATAATTGTTATGGGGGGGGCAGACCACGAAAACTATAAAGGTGCTGAGCCAGTAAATGAAAGGTCACATCTCTAATCCCCTAAAACGATAATTCTGTCTCTGAACAAGACCATTAACCTAATTGCTAATAGTTGTAAATACAGATGTTCATAGCATACTTAACTGGCTAAATTAAAGGTAAACATAAAATATACATCAACCCCCTCGCCGTATCAAACACTACTACGGACAATTAATAGGCAGCTGGAACAATGTATCAAAAGAAGCCTTGAAAATTGCTTTAAATTATGCCAAGATTATATCGATCCAATAAACCAACCGAGATGCAAATATTACAGTGGAGCAACACATGTATTTCGCTGTAGGAAACGATAGAGAGGTGTGTGTGTGTGTGTGTGTGTGTGTGTGTGTGTGTGTGTGTGTGTGTGTGTGTGTGAGAGAGAGAGAGGGGGGGGCGGGGTAGGCTATTTAAATCTGACTTGGTTAGACTTTACCCCCGTTCAGCCGGGCGACATGAACTTATAGTGAATGAAAGCAACATGTACCAGGTTACAGTAATTCGCCATACAAGTAGGAAACACACTCTCATTCATTGAATGCACACTACACCAAGCATGCCAGGCAGACCGAATAACGAATAATAATATTTTCAACCGTGTCCTCCTCGAGAGTTTAGAAAAACGGTCCCTAAAACTTCGTGGTTCAAAACAAAGCAGACTGTAATTCCTCCGGTAGTGTAGCAATATAAATAAACCCGATAATGTACATAAAGCGCGTAGATACCTACGTGACCTTGGGTTGGATAGCCTCTATAAACAACTACTCCTACTTTTTATTTGCTGTCAAAATAAACGGGCATGTAGTGTGTCCGTGCGCTGTGGCTTAAATAGTGTTACGACGAGTGTATAGAGTCCTACTACACATCACTGGAAAACAAAGTCCGAGTATTTCCAACGGAACGAACGAGGCACAATGCCGTTGTGCTTGGACCAAGCTTGGTTAAATCGTAGGAAATCGTAGTAAACTCACCAAAAAATGTATCTCTGCAGGCGTACCAATATCTTCTTTTCCCTGTTAACTCTCCGCCATCTTCAGCACTGTGTGTTTGTTTAAATGGGAAACACTCCCGAAGCGCAAGAAGCCAGATTGTGGTGAGCGCTGAGGGTTTCTGGGTATTGTAGTTGTTTAATCCATGACCCAACCACTAAGGTCTACGACAGGCTTCCCGGAAATGGACTACAATTACATGTATGCCCCAAGAGGTGCGATCGAGCTATGTGGGTTGACAGCGTCGATATTAGAGCATACAAATGTAACGGTGTTTATTTTTAGTTAACCCGAAGAGCTCTTGAAAACCAACCAATGACCTGTTGTGTGCAAAATACCTTTAATAAGATGTTCAACTATCATCTGCTCTAACAGTGTAATGATGGTTTAAAAAAGGGGTGTGGCTTGATCAGCATGTCTAAGTAAACTTGAAAATGTACAGTGTTCAAGTTTAACCAATTCAATATGTAAATGTAATATCGTCTCAAGTAGTCTGTTATAGTTGGTGATAAGGAAGCTATATATTTAAACAAAATATTCAATTAAATTGTAGAAGAATTCAACTGAATATATAATGGTGTCATATTTAATTGAACCACGTTTAACCATGTAGAAAACAATTGATTAAGCTCTGGTGTGGTAGAAAAATGAAAGAGACAACTACGAATCGGCAGTTGTAATGCACCTTTTGGACTCTGATAATGCTGTTTTGATTCATTCAGTATCTGTAGAACAGTCGGGCATGTATGTCTTATAGATGAGGCCCATATGTGGGCTCCATATGGAGGGGCTGGCAGGGTCAGTGTGAACCAGTGGCGTCAGAGCACTGTGGCCTGGGGACTGGGCCAGGGTCTGCACAGTCGACACAGAACCTGTAACACTGCCAATAGAAGACGGCGTAAGATAGCACCAACCGTCACCATGGTGATTCCAGACAGACAGGCAAGTAGGTGCGCGCACACACACACACACACACACACAGGCAGAGCATGGAGTAGATTTTCAGTTGTACCCGGGAGGGCTAGAGGCAAAGGGAGGGAGAGCTAGTGAAAATCAGGTAGAGGAACGAGATCGTAAAGGCAGCGATGGAGTGACAAGAAAAGCTGTAAGATACAGGTAACAAGGAACAGCAGACGCATTAATAAAGTGAGCATGTGAGAAGAGGCTGAAGCACAGACATACAGATGACAGGGTGAGAAAGAAGATGATAGGAAAAGTACTAGATTACGTGAATTAGCAGAGTTAGTGAAAATGAGGAGGGAGAGAGTGAATGCGAGGATGGAGTGAGTGAAGGTGAGGAGGGAGAGTGAAAATGAGGAGGGAGAGAGTGAATGCGAGGATGGAGTGAGTGAAGGTGAGGAGGGGAGAGTGAAAATGAGGAGGGAGAGAGTGAATGCGAGGATGGAGTGAGTGAAGGTGAGGAGGGGAGAGTGAAAATGAGGAGGGAGAGAGTGAATGCGAGGATGGAGTGAGTGAAGGTTAGGAGGGGAGAGTTAAGATGAGGAGGGAGAGAGTGAATGCGAGGATGGAGTGAGTGAAGGGGAGGAGGAGAGAGTTAAAATGAGGAGGGAGAGAGTTAAAATGAGGAGGGAGAGTTAATGTGAGGATGGAGTGAGTGAAGGGGAGGAGGGGAGAGTGAAAATGAGGAGGGAGAGAGTTAAAATGAGGAGGGAGAGAGTGAATGTGAGGATGGAGTGAGTGAAGGGGAGGAGGGGAGAGTTAAAATGAGGAGGGAGAGTTAAAATGAGGAGGAAGAGAGTGAAAATGAGGAGGGAGAGAGTGAATGCGAGGATGGAGTGAGTGAAGGTTAGGAGGGGAGAGTTAAGATGAGGAGGGAGAGAGTGAATGCGAGGATGGAGTGAGTGAAGGGGAGGAGGAGAGAGTTAAAATGAGGAGGGAGAGAGTTAAAATGAGGAGGGAGAGTTAATGTGAGGATGGAGTGAGTGAAGGGGAGGAGGGGAGAGTGAAAATGAGGAGGGAGAGAGTTAAAATGAGGAGGGAGAGAGTGAATGTGAGGATGGAGTGAGTGAAGGGGAGGAGGGGAGAGTTAAAATGAGGAGGGAGAGAGTGATATAATGGGTTTAATCCCTGTGTGCTTTTTTACAACTGTGTCCACAGTTCAACAATCTTACACTGTTTCAATTCTGTCTGTCAATGAAGCATGTCAAAATACACGAGCAGAGTGACTCTTGTTCTGGTCTTTGACAAAAACGAGAACATTACTTAAAGCCAGTGAGAGAAAAACCCGGAGAGAGAAAAAGAATATGAGAATAAAGGAAAGCGACAAAGAGAACTGAAGGAAAGTGATGAAAGGGGTGACCGAAGGAAAGGCATAAGAATAAAGGGGTGAACAGAAGTTTGCAATTAGCCTGTCCTAGGAATCAGGAAGCCACCACAGTCAGGGAACAAGACCGGAGAAAGAGAAAGCAGAGTTACAACTGTGCTTGGATCAGTTGTCTTTCCAAAACGTTTGGAGGCGGAGAGGAGTACAAGGTGTGTGATACTGCAGAGGTTATGTAAAGTTTGGGTGAGGAACAGTCCTTTAGAGGAGAAGAAACGCTAGGAAGGGTAACTTACACACCTTATTGTTTGCAAGACAGCATTCACACCTATTGTAAGAGAACGTATTGGAACTATAGAGAGTGTAACGCAAACTTTTTTTTTAATCAACACACTACCAAAGAGTACATTTAGACAGTGAAACGTGTAGATCTAGCGACAGTAGAAGTAGGCCGTGCAGGCAGTTTTAACATACAAGACGCACATTTTAATAGCTCAGGTGATCTGTCTGTGTGTTTTTTTACTGTTCTTTATTTGGAATCAGCGCAAACTGCTTTATAATTTGCCAGCGTTCGTGATATTGCGTTGCGACATAGATCTTTGTTCTGTTTATTGGCCGATTCGATCGAGTCCATCTGCATACGAATCGATGCGATGGTGTTTATGGTGCAGCGTTATTAAGCAGCCTTTTCAAACATTCAAGTGTCTTAGGTAAGACCTAGCGTTGATCGCCGCCTTGTCTCTTTAAGTGTGTAACTGTGTGTAACCTCTTCTCCCTCGTCTCTATAGATGTGTGGGTGGGGGGAGCCCATCTCTCCCCCACCCCCAACACCTAACAATGCATAGAACCAATCCACTATGAATGCTTTTGTCCCTCTACTTCCCTGTTAAATAGAGAGGGGGCAGAGAGAGGAAGGACGAATCGAAAGAGAGGTAAAAACTGAGAAACCTAACGCAAAGAAGACTATGTCTTAGAGAACTTGAAAAAACCTCCTTCTCCCCAAAAGAGAACACACAGAGACAGACGTACAGACAAAATTAACATAGCTGGATACATCAATCATTCAGGGTACAATAATAAAAAAAAATCCTTAAGTAGCAGTTGTTACAAAGTGATTTATATTATACATTATAACAACCAAAAAAGCAAGCAATACAGACGTCAAGGCACAACGGACACATGACAGAGGACAGAGAGCCAGGCAAACATTCAGACGGTTCTGTGTCAGAGGTAGAGGCGAATGAGCCAGGTAGCATCATTCTACTAGCCGTGATGTGATATTTAACGGATGTTACTGAGACACAAACCTGGAAGTTTTCAGTTCTGCAGTGACAGTGAGAGTGTGAGGGAGAAAGGAGTGCAAGGGAAGGAGTAGAGGGAGGGAGGCGAGTAAGGGAGAGAGGCTGCTTAACATTCTAAACAGGTAGGGAGAATTGAGGAGCAGCAGAGCAGTCACTGGCACACACAGGTGTAACGCATACGGGCTCAGTGGGAGACAGAGGGGAAGCGGAGCAGAGGACCGGGTTTGGAAACGTCCACATAGTGGGGAGTCGAGGGGGAGGGGTGAAGAGTAATGGGAACAGGTTGGGAGAGGTTTTGGTTAAGGGTGGAGAGGGAGAGAGAGAGAGAGAGAGGGGTGGGGAGGGGGGTGCATGCAGGGGGGATAGAGACGCTCGCTGGCACTCAGGTGTATCAAACAGCATTTGGAGGAAGGGAACGACGAATAGTGATAAAGGGGGGATGGGAGAGATTGGGAAAGGAATGAGCATATAAGAGAGACAGAAAGGGAGCGTGGAAATAAAGAGACTAAGGGGGAGAGAGGGTATAAGGGAGACAGAGGGGTCAGAGAGAGGGAGAGGGACTGACAGCAGAGACAAAAAGATGGATGGAGAGATAGAGAGATAGATAATAAGGAAGGCTGACCACCTTTCCGTCGCCAATGTCCCCAGCTATCATCTTGCTCCTGCAGACAATACAGCCACCTTGTCGAGCAGCCGAAGCTTCCTGCAGCCTGTGGAGCTCCCATTAAAACGGCACAACCACAACGCCAAACCTATGGGACATGAGAAATGACTGTACGAAGCTTAAAAGAGGTGAACCACATGTCTATGACTTTCGCTTCGGACCATCCTCAGAATTTGCCTCTAGGGGCTGACATGGATCCAAAGTTCCTCATCGTCAATGGCTTTATTAATACACATTTCACTGGAGATTAATGAATGGGTTTTTGTGTGGGTCAAAATCAACAGAAAATATCACGAGGAGGACGCAATGGGAGTATGGAGAGTGAGACTGGTCTAAACCAACACATGTGACCCTACTAGTACTGTCAGCTGCCAATACAGCTGGCAACCACCGTGTTAAGTGTGTGTTTGTCTAAATATTCTCTATGCCAGATGCACAGCTTGTTGGAGCCCAGCTGCAAGGACATGACACACACACACACACATATACACTGCTGTGGTATATAGCACTCTCACAGATGTTAGAATCCCTCATTTTTGCCCCTGCACCAGGTTATTGGGTTTGGGGAACACCACTCTGTGCCATGTGTGTTTCAGAGTTCCCCCGATATTAGCCATGGTTCAGCTTTCAGACGCGTTGTCATCAACCCACATCTTGCCACACCACATGGATCCAGCGGATCACCTATACTGCATCAGTCGGGACTCACTGCATTGGCAGAGGTGGCTACACTCACATGGATTTGTAGGTTTATGTGGTGTTGCCTCTTACTCCACTTCACTCTCCCATTTCTCGAACGCAATCCCTCTTACCTCACTCTTCAATTTCTCCAACCCAACCCCTCTTACACCACCTCACTCTTCCATTTCTCCTACCCAACCCCTGTTACCCCACCTCACTCTTCCATTTCTCCAACCCAACTCCTGTTACCCCACCTCACTCTTCAATTTCTCCAACCCAACCCCTGTTACCCCACCTCACTCTTCCATTTCTCCTACCCAACCCCTGTTACCCCAACTCACTCTTCCATTTCTCCTACCCAACCCCTCTTACTCCTCCTCACTCTCCAATTACTCCAACCCCTCTCACCTCACTCTTCAATTTCTCCAACCCAACCCCTCTCTCTTCACCTCACTCTTCAATTTCTCTCACTCAACCTCTCTCTCTAATCTGTGTTGTTCTCTCATGGTTCATCCTTTTAGGAACTCATTTTCCACTCGCACCCATTATTTCACGATTTTCCACCTGCTCCACCTCTTCCACTTTACCATCCTTGATGCCACAACCACAACTCAGAATCCTGGACCGGTTCTCTGATGCTGATCTACTCCGAGAATATAACAGACGCTACATGACCAAATAGGAACAGAGGATCTTCTCACTCAAGACATCACATACATTGAGAACATGTCAGTGATACTCCAGCCCTGCTAATCGTTGGTTATTAGTCTAAAAGTCTGGGATTACACGTCAAATTAAATACAGCATTCCAAATGAGCCTCTTCAAAAAGAAAGTTCCTCGATTTTAATGAAGCTAATTTATATGGAAATTAAACATATAACACACACGATCCGGAAAGAGAATCATTGTCATAGAATGATGGGAGAGGATTCAGAGGAATTACAGCAAAAGAGAGCAATCTTTTAAACAATTCTCCTCGTTAGTTTTTTCTACTGTCATTTCGGGGGAAATTATACAATGTGTTTACAGGCATGCAGACAGACACCTAAGACGCTGTCACACACACACACACCACACACCACACACCACACACACACACACACACACACACACACACCACACACCACACACACACACACACACACACACACACACACACACACACACACACACACACACACACACACACACACACACACACACACACACACACACACACACACAGTTTTAGGTGTATGTGCAGCCTGGTGTATGTAATTGAGAGTGTGTGTGTGTGTGTGAACGGTTGTCCTCCTGGCGACCCTATGGTGCTAAGATCTTATTCTCAGGTTCCCACTGACCAATCACGTTGTCTCCTGCACCAAGGGCACTCCCCTTCACTGAAAGCTGCACCATGCTAACAGGCTTTAGCAAGGAGGTGTTTCTGTGTCTTCTCAGTCATTCTCTATTCTCAATACGCCTCCCTCCGTCCATCTCTATCCATTTTACTCCTTACTGCTCCATTGTGGTGTTTTAACTAGTAACCACAATCAATGTCTGAACAGGTTCTGTGTACGTTGTGGTTGACTTTGTGCGAGCACATCTATAACTGTGTGTTTGTGATTGACTGCCTGAGAGTGTGTGTTTTTCTTTCGGTCTCAGAGGTGATTAATGAATGCAGGTCTGGATTCCCTGTTGCCGTCTTTCTACATGCGGCCACCGTCCCTCAGGCAAGACTCGTCACTGCCCCCTGATGGACAAACGCGTGAAATGGACATTCAGTCAATAGTCCTGCTAACATGAGTTGGTCATCCTACTCTCATTGTAGCCTGGTCCCAGACATTTATGGCTAACACATGTTTAGTTTACTGCACCATTCTCATATTTTTCATTTGAAGACAGACAGAGAATGTTATACGGGATCATTCTAAGAGAGATTTATTTGACAATACCACACATGTTGCCTGGTCACACACACATTTATTATCTATTCTTGTGGAGACACGAAAACAACTGTGTGTTTAGTTTAGAATGTGCCCGTCCTGGTGTGTTTGTTTCAGCAACTCAACCTGGTCTGTATAAACGATTCTATCGATTCTACATTCAATCACACCTCCTGCGAGCCACCAAGGATTTGCCTCCCCAGACCGTCACTGACCTATCGCTAAACTGGTCATGCCGGACGATGTTGCATGCAGCATAACGTTCACCACGTTTGTCTTCAGAAGTTTAGTCTTCAGCAAGTGAAATCCATGCTTGATCAGGTTGAGATCAGGTGATTGACTCGGCCATTGCAGAATTCCACTTCCCTGCCTTATAAAACATATTTGGCTTCTTTCGCAGTATGTTTTTGGGTCATTGACCCACTGTCTCAGCCCCACTATTTTATGGGTTGTAGAGAATCAGGGTGTCTGACTGTTCCCTGTGTTTTGTTCCATTTACACTAAGTAGGGCATGTGTCCATGGACCACATCATGGGACTACCAAACCCTAAGGACATGTAGCTGACCCATCCTAAGGCCCTGCTGGTTGTGTTCAGGACCAAGTATTTGTTGATACTTGAAGGTTCCGGCCTCCAGTCCACTAAACCCTCACCGCCCCTAATTATCCCTGTATGACTGGTCAAGCATCTGACCTGGACTGTTTTAAAACACTCTGGACTTCACACATATGCAGTTATTCATTCGTAAACTATACAAAGTTCACCCAGGCCGCCTCTCAGAGCCTGGTTCTTCTCCTGGCTTCATCCTATATTCAATCTTATCTGGGAGTATTTTCTATCGGCTGTGTATCAACTCGTTGCTGCATGCCCTGTCGGGTTTCAAGCAAGATGTTTACACAAGCACTTTGTGACAACTGTCGATGTAAAAAGGGCTTCATAAAAAAATTTGATTGATTATCTTTTGTTTTCTACATCCCAGCTACAAATCATGCTTTCAGTTAACAAACCCTGCAGATACTATTCTCACTAGGTTGGCAATGTCACAGGTCTTGGTCAGAGATGCCCATTCACCTTGATGTACTTGGATCTCAGTATGAGTTTGCCACTGTTTTTTTAACCACGCCAAGAACACATTCCTATTTACAACAACATCCTGGGAACAATTTAGGTTAACGGTTTTGCTCCGAAAGATAGTGCCAGGGTTTCACATCATATTGGCTCTGGGATTTAAACCAGGAACCTTTCGTTTACCGGCCCAACACTGTAAACCCCATTCCAGTTCCAGTCTTGACAAATGTTCTACTTTCATCAATGTCCTGTGACACTGTGAACTTTCTAGGGCCTCGCAGAACCTAATATGGCCTCACAGAACCTAATAGGGAACTTGTCTGCAGTTTTCATGGACAAATAGAAAAACACGTTTGAAATGAGGATTATGCGGCCAGATTGGTGATGCTACATCACTATGAAACTGTACATGAGATATCAACGGGAGAAACAACATACCCGTTACAACAGTCGTAGAAAAGTGTTGGCAAACTCTCTGCTGTTTAATAGGACACATTTGAGATACGGAGTGTAGGACAACCATTCTGAATTGACAATGTAAATATTAAAAATATAGTCCGCAAAAATGTTTCATATTTAGCACTCACACACTGCGAAGGCAAGAGCATCACTCTGGAAAATAAACAAATGCTTTATTCAAACAGGAAAGAAAAACAACTACTGACCAAAAAATGAAACAGAAGTCACACGGTTTTGCATAAATACACACGGTCCAGAGTATTTCTGAGACAATTCATAAAAGGAATATATCACAATATCAAGAAGCAAGCAGAGAAAACCTAACAAAGGACAGTGCATATATGAAACAACCATCTGAATTGATTTATATTCCCTGTGTACCTGGCTGTTACGAAGCTTGAATGCTTGTAGTTGCCTTCTTCAGGTTTATAAATCATAATCATTGTAAATCAAAAATATCAACCAACATTGCTAAACAATTAGCAGGGTTTTTTGCATTGTCAGCACACTGCAACTTTACCGGAGACAAAACACTCATCGCAGTCAAGACACATGCTAGGTTAAAGAAATCAGTGCTACAACCCAAAGTGCTCATCACAGTCCAGACTCATGCTAGGTCATGAAAATCAGTGCTACAGCGGAAAATGCTCATCGTACATAGTGGTATAAATTGTCATGCTTCACTACAGTGCATATCTCAATAGTGGAGGTGGCAGTAAGAGCACAAGTCGGATGGGAGAGCATGTGTTCCAGCCTGCATGATGGAGGCTGAGGTCACAAGGCCCCTCCTAGCACAGTATATCACGACCAATCATAAAACCGAACGAGTTACTAAAGGAAGAAGAGCCAATGCGCATCTTCCAATAGTTGGAATTATCACTTAACCAGAACATTGTGTAGAGGGAAAAAGCAGCCTGGTCCCTGGTCAGATCCTAACACTATGATGAACTCCACTCGCTAAAGCTGTCATGCTTGCCAGGAGGTGTTTGCTAAAGCAGAACTACGTGTCTGAGACAAGACATCTGTGAGAGTAGACCAACTGTGTTCGAACCCTTGCAGGACACTCTGTGGAACAATAAAAACACACTGTGGAACAATAAAACGTAACAGGATTCTACCTGAACAAACATTAGTTTTGCTACCTAGCGACATGGATAGCAAACCATTGTACAGTGATTTTTAAACTGTAGTTACAACCATTGACACAGTTTAGTTTAATGACTTCTGAGAATCGACCTTCAGTGGAATGACTCCCACTCTACTACAATGTAGGTGGTTAAACTGTAAAAAAATAAATAAACTATGCAATGGTAGAACGATGAACTGTTCACTTGCAGTGAAACGTGAACACTGACTTAAAGGGGAGCAAGCTTTGTCTTTTATTGCACAAAAACAACTCATACCAATGTGGATGTAAAATAATACTTTATCATAATATTTACGGGTGATGAATATTCTGTTTTTTAACTCTATAAAAATAGCTTAAAAATCTGACAAGTATTTTCAGAACAGTGTAGCGTTAGATTCATTTCGTTTTTCTTTTTAAACACCATGGGACACAGTGTGTGAGACACAGCTGGTATAAAAGTGCTCTGGCTAAGACAGTGCCATGTAACAGATTAAAACCACAACTAAAATCTTGAGAACACTCCACTGAAGTATCAACAGTGGAGCACAAGACCTGAACTTAAGTGACGATTCCTCAACCACTTCCTGCCAAAAGAATTCCAGTAAAAGCATCAGGCCTAATTTCAGATCTGTCTTTATTTCAGCCAAATAAACAGTAGTCAGTTGGCAAAAGAGAAACAGATTGGAGATCAGGCTACCCGGAGATATCTCCCCAAACATATTCACGTACGTTCACTGTTACATGACTGGTGTATCCCGTCTCATCAGGAAAAACAGCGTTAGGTCTACAGAATGACATCTGTCCAATGACAATGTCCACATCACTCCAAAGGTGTAGCAACAAGACATCCGTACCCCAGATTTGGCAAACAAAGTAACAAATTCACATTCACACCAAATAGGGGATACAAAAGCTCAGGGGCTGTAAGCATCCAGTAACCTTGACTTCATAAAAAATATAATCTGTTACCATTGACTTCAATACAAAAGCCTTTTTTCTTTAAATAAGGTAGAAGATTAGAAATTAAACAATGAACTTGTTCTGGCAAAATTCCATAATGACACAGAGGCCAAAACCACAGCAACCATAAACAAAACGACAATAAAGCATGACTGATGCAGAGCTTTCACTCCCATATAGTTGATCACAAGTAGAACTACAGACCGGCTAAAACACACACGCTCAAACACCTGCTCAAAAACACAAAAATACACACACACACACACATCTTAGAATGGGAGGTACAGTATAATAGATGTCTTCGGAGGCAGTTGTCTGCATTACACACCCCGGTATATAAAAAGGCTAACATAAAAAAAGGAAATCCAAGGAGAAGTGCATGGCTTGTGCCACTGACATTATAAGGACACTTAAAGGAGGATTTTATCGATCGGATTGAGGCTGAAGCGCGTCCCTTTGTGCCTCGTGTCTATGCTGGTTATAGAGTTGCCATTGCATGATCAAAAAACATAAGAAATAAATTAACTCAAAACTCTGAGCAGATGAGGAGAAAAGGCCACTGAATGTTTCGGACAGATGCTAACCTAAAATCACGTTAATGCATAAATTATTAGCAGTGTCAATTAATGGAATCAATCAAATCTGGAATTAAAACTTCAAACTTCACATTTAACCTGAAATCCTGCACATACTCTCAACTTGCTTTAACACAGTATTTGCGCAAACTATATAAATAACTGCATGAACAAAGACCATCTTGTGTTGAAGTTGAAATTAAAATAAGCTACTAACAATGCCCCCAACCCCTGTATCACACAGATTTCATAAGGCAAAGGTAGGTAACAATACATGCAGTAAAAAGAAACAAATCCTATTCAATTCAAATCCACTATGAAAAAAAAAAGATTTTGACAATAACATGAATTCTCAAATGTACACAGGGAGTGCAAATTGGACACACTCAGAAAACTGGTTACCAAGTCTGATTGAAAAGACCCTGAAATACGAACTAGGTACAGACAAGTCCTATCCAAGAAACACACTTTGACAAATGTTCATAAGTTAAACCTGGGGTTCCCAAACTTTGCCAGGGTTCCTAGTGGTTTGTTGACTTGCTTTGCAAAAATTTAAATATAATTTTTTGTAACAAAAAGGATAACATGCAGCAAAGAACCTATGGACTACTTAAAAAAAACTGAAAGCAGAGATTATGCATGTCTTTTTCATTGCTCATTTGAGTTAAAAATGACAGTTATGTCTTTGTATGACTTCCTTAACAAGAGTAATTCAATTCAGGAAGTCACAAACATTTATTCAAAAGATATCTGGATTGATCTAAAACCTCCCAGAGGGCAGATCTAAAATATTAGCAAAAAGCACCAAACCCTCTGATTGGTTGATGCAACGATAGGGTTTGTGGGTTGATTGGTCCCAGAGACCAATTTGTTGGACCATTGCCAAAACTAACTTGACACTTCAGCATTGCTTTCAATAATTATTAATTTTAGATAATCTAATCACTGATAATTCTATTTTAAACGACATCCCTGATTATTACGTCACCACAACACAACCATACAGCCAGTTCTCAAAAAGAGACGTTGGTTTTTGATTCCAGTTACCTTTTAAATAACCACCGCTGTTCAATGGTTTTGGGTAACAATTTCCTTGCTTTTGAAAAAAAACATTTTGTGTCCATTACATTAACATAAAATGTATCCGAAATACAACGAAGACTTTGGTAACGTTGTAAATTACTATTGTAGCTGGGAACATCTGAATTTCAATGGAATTTCTATATTGACATACAAGAACCAATAATCAGCAAACATCGCTCCTGTGTTCTAATGGAACGTTATCTTTGATAATCCAGGTTTATCAACAAAAGGTGCCAAATGATCATTAGAAAACCATAGTGCGATAATGTTGTGATGATTGAAGAACCTTCTTTAGACCAACTTTCTGAATTTGTGGGTCAATTACAGACTCAAAACGGCCTGAAACAGATAACTTTCTTCTGAAACTTTTCAGACAATTCTTGTTCTGAAAAATAAAAAAACAATTCAAGAAACTGATGATGTTGTACAACGATGTGTACAACTTCCTAAAAAGAACAGCGTAAACTGTCTCTAGTTAGTATAGAAAAAAGATTGAGAAGCACAATTGACCAGGAGGACAAATACATTAGAATGCATAGACACCTCACAGGTCCTCAGCTGGCAGCTTCATTAAATAGTACCTGCAAAACACCAGTCAGAACAGTGAACAGTGGAGTAAAAGCCATATCTCAGACTGGCCAAAAAAAATAAAAGATTGAAATAGGCAAAACAACAGACACAGGGCTGACGAGAAACTCTGAAATAATGCTGCCAGTTGAAGATCTATGAGGTGTCAGTTTCTCAAACTAGACACACATGACCACAAAAATATAAGTGACACGAGTCAAAAAAATTCAACTAGACAGGCTACAATAGATATGTCTAAAACGTTTGAGCATTAGACCACAGTATTAACTGTAAAAATTCATAGAATTACAGGAAATCTGCTCAAAAACAGCAACATTTTTCAATATTGTCACAATAAGGGTGTACAATGTACTTGCCCAGGGGACAAACATTATACAGACCATTGAATTCAGTCCCACCACTGAATCCTATTTTCACAAATAATTTGTAAGTCAATTTCGAAAAATTTAATTTATAATAGTTCCATAAATAAATGTTTTAAAGATGACACCATATGCTTTTTACTTATTCTTTGGTTGGTGTATTATTGTTTTTACCTTGAAAATATTTTTTGTGGCTCAACATTCACCTTACTTGGTGGGTCACCAAGTTTGGGAACCCCTATCGAGCAAAACATCCCAGCCACAGAAAACTGAACACAACACACCAGCTCATCAAAACCAACTAAGACAGACAGGTTTAAAGTAAGGTCCTAAACTAAGAGACGGTAAAGGTTCCTCGTGCGCATTAAGTGATTGTTTTGGGAAAAATATAAATTAATGTGGTGAAAAGACAGTCACATTGAGGGTAGCCCCCTCAGCTCTCCCTCAGCTCCAACTCTACAGGGCTTTTCTGGCACGGGGGGATGTCTTGTGGTCAGACTTCAACACGCCGTTGGCAGAACCTCCTAACATAACACAGGGACATGAAGTCAGAAACCTCTCTGGATCACAGACTGTTTGAGTGGGGGCAGCGGCGGATCCTCACCTCGTGCCGGATCCTTCTTGTGGGGCTTCATCTTTGGGCTGACAGCCTTCCTCTTGGAGGCCTGACTCTGGCTGTGCTCCCTCCACTTTTTTAGTTGGAAGTTGATGAATTTCCACATCATCCAGGCCTGCGTGAGGCAAATGGCAGCCAGACACGTCATCCTGAGAGGTAGGAATAGAAACAATAAAAACATTTGTCAGGAGGGATAGTAGGATTTATCGTCATAGAGGGAAATATGGCAAGTAGGGAAAGGCTGTCACTGACCAGTAGGGAAAGGCTGTCACTGACCAGTAGGGAAAGGCTGTCACTGACCAATAGGGAAAGGCTGTCACTGACCAGTAGGGAAAGGCTGTCACTGACCAGTAGGGAAAGGCTGTCACTGACCAGTAGGGAAAGGCTGTCACTGACCAGTAGGGAAAGGCTGTCACTGACCAGTAGGGAAAGGCTGTCACTGACCAGTAGGGAAAGGCTGTCACTGACCAGTAGGGAAAGGCTGTCACTGACCAGTAGGGAAAGGCTGTCACTGACCAGTAGGGAAAGGCTGTCACTGACCAGTAGGGAAAGGCTGTCACTGACCAGTAGGGAAAGGCTGTCACTGACCAGTAGGGAAAGGCTGTCACTGACCAGTAGGGAAAGGCTGTCACTGACAAGTAGGGAAAGGCTGTCACTGACCAGTAGGGAAAGGCTGTCACTGACCAGTAGGGAAAGGCTGTCACTGACCAGTAGGGAAAGGCTGTCACTGACAAGTAGGGAAAGGCTGTCAATGACAAAGTGGATGGATTTTTGTTTAGATAGTTTTTGGTCACTGATGACACTGATCTATTTGTCTTCCAGCTCAGTTGTGCACCAGGGCTTTCTACTGTTTCTATTCTGGTTTGCAATGTTCTGTGAAGTGAGTAGTACACAGGAGTAGTACACACAGCGGTGTGCAAGATATTTCATGTATTGGCAATTTCTCACATGTAATAGCAATCATTTTTTTAAAACAAGAATAGACTGACGAGTTTTAGGTGCATTTTTGAGTCTGTAATCGAACGCAGGCTGAGACAGGCATAGGTCCTCCATGAAGAAAATATTAAATTGCCAACCAGTAGAACCAATAGGGTTTGGACAAAATTAAGATTTTAGGAAAACTTGACTTACCTAACAGTGAGCACATTGAAGTTGCCCTCTGCCAGGGAGAATCCCTGGTTTTCTGCCCGGGGTAGTCCGAAGCTGAAAGTCAGTACGGAAAGGGTGAGGGTGAGGAGGCGAGCGATGACGAAGAGTAGCGCCCACAGAGTGAAACTGGAAAAGAAGAAGAAACTGAGGGGGTTATAATCACCATGGCAACAGCAGTGACATTTTCCACGGGCTTACAAAGGACACCATCAGAATCGGTTTTGGCTAAACCAGTCGATGTACTCCGATATGGGCTGGACAGCCTCCGAATGCTCACATTTGTGCGTCGCTGACGATGACTCTAAATCAAATTCCATTTGAACGCCCTCTGTATGCAAGTTGCATTGACAACATATATTAAACTCTGTATGCAAGTTTCATTGACAACATATATGAAACTCTGTATGCAAGTTTCATTGACAACATATATGAAACTCTGTATGCAAGTTTCATTGACAACATATTGACTAGTATGATGATGGAGTCCAGTGTGGAACCCATACATACCCCTTCTGCTTGTTTTCATCACTGAAGTAGAAGAGGCGTGAGGCGTGGAACAGGAGCTCGACCAGAGAGTGAGGCACCAGCAGCACCAGGCCCAGACGGTGGAGGCTGAACACACGACAACAGGAAGCACAACAGAAAAATTATTACATCTGAATTTCTTCAGACAACATTTTCTGTAAGTATCTCTGCATTCAAGTACACACTTCTCTAGTACTTTTAATATCAATCAATGACTAAAAGGTTAAAGTGCAGGCTACATTTAAGGGGATTTGCATCCATAAACCATGGATTTTCTAGGACTTACAGCCTATTATATACATGGTGTCTCCCTCAACCCGATTTAATAGTGACCAAAAGTAATTGGACAATATCCGGTCATATACAGAACTTTCGTTGACTGCTTGAATTCTGCGGCCCATAGACAGAAGACTTCGTCAGCAAAATTGGAAAGCCTACACTGAAGATCCAAACCTCTGATTAGCAGGAAAAAACAGCCAGATTTGAATTTGCTATACAGAGACCGTTTTTAGACAGATGAGAAAATTGTGAACATTTATCCAATCGATGGGAGGAGAAGAAATGCAGATGATTCAAAGTATAGCACCTCATTTGTAAAGCATAGTGGACATAGTGGCATGGCAAAGCATCTCAAAGGACGACACAGGTTGCTGTCAACGGGTCGTAGATCCAATGCATCTAAAGGAGGCTTCACTGAACACTTGTTTTTGTCCCGATACTACTGCTTTTTTTTTTTTTTACAGAACTCTGCAAGCTATTCTTTGGTATTCTTTACATACTGCTCATTGAGGCCAACATTTTTTTAGCACCTTGCAGACAAGCCTCTGTAGTTCTGTTGTAATCAATTTACTCAAATGAATCTACATCTATCTAAAGTTCGAAACATTACAATCCTTTTCCAAAATCTTTCAATGGGATGTTGAGCCATTATGCTTAAATTAATCAAAATAGGTCGCTTCTATACGTTTTGCCAGCACACTCCAACTATCCTGTCTAGTGCAGAGATCAACAAGACCTGTGGTGTCATTACTACTGTGAATCACCACATCAGCATGTCTCGGTCTGGTGAAGTACACATGCTACCAAGGGCTTTGGGATGGAGATGCAATGTCAATCCTGCCAACATAAGGCCATCAGCCACCTGGTGGAAAAGTGTGTTTGGATCTTAGGCTCTTTCCCAAGATGCCTCCATCACCCTCCAATATCCCACCAACATCATCAAACATCCTCCATAACCCACCAACATCCTACATATCCCACCAACATCCTCCAATATCCCACCAACATCATCCATCATCCTCCATTATCCCACCATCATCCTCCAATATCCCACCAACATCATCCATCATCCTCCATAACCCACCAACATCATCCCACCATCATCTTCCAATATCCCACCAACATCCTCAATCATCCTCCATCATCCTCCAATATCCCACCAACATCCTCAATCATCCTCCAATATCCCACCAACATCATCCATCATCCTCCATTATCCCACCATCATCCTCCAATATCCCACCAACATCATCCATCATCCTCCATAACCCACCAACATCATCCATCATCCCACCATCATCCTCCATAACCCACCATCATCCTCCATAACCCACCAACATCATCCATCATCATCCATCATCCCACCAACATCATCCATCATCCTCCATCATCCCACCATCATCCTCCATAACCCACCAACATCCTCAATCATCCTCCATCATCCCACCAACATCATCCTCCATTATCCCACCATCATCCTCCAATATCCCACCAACATTATCCATCATCCTCCATAACCCACCAACATCATCCATCATCCCACCATCATCCTCCATAACCGACCAACATCATCCATCATCCTCCATAACCCACCAACATCATCCATCATCCCACCATCATCCTCCATAACCCACCAACATCATCCATCATCCTCCATTATCCCACCATCATCCTCCATCATCCCACCATCATCCTCCATAACCCACCAACATCATCCATCATCCTCCATCATCCCACCATCATCCTCCATTATCCCACAATCATCCTCCATAACCGACCAACATCATCCATCATCCCACCATCATCCTCCATAACCCACCAACATCCTCAATCATCCTCCATTATCCCACCATCATCCTCCATTATCCCACCATCATCCTCCATAACCCACCAACATCCTCAATCATCCTCCATTATCCCACCATCATCCTCCATAACCCACCAACATCCTCAATCATCAGACCTCTGAGGAGGAAACTGGTCCCGGTTCGAGAACACACACTCCCAAAGCACACAACGGGCCGCCCAATACAGGGGTTAAAAATTGTTTGCCATCCAGGCGAATGAGCCAGACAACAAGCCATTCTGAACCAGGTTGAACAGGGACAGTGAGAGATGAGGCCCCAGAGTGTGATGTTCAAGACATTGGGGGGGGGTCTAGGGAGAAGAAATGAAAGCCTGAGAGGTAGACAATCAAAGCTTTTGTCTTTTGACTATCATCTTACAGATGCATGTTGAAAGCTTTTGGAGGATGCGATTGCTCATTGGGAACACATCATTCAATACTCCCTATCAGGTTGTTCAGTGAGATCATCCCATGTGTATAATTGCTATTAAAAGGATTTCATCACTGGCATTTATGTCTACTTATGATGAGATAAACGGTTTATATTCTGTCCACATATGATATGGTAAATATATCTAACGCAAAAAACATCAACATTTAAATAGTATTCTATTTTTATGAATATATTCCCATGTATTCCGTTCCTTCTTGTTACTTTCAAAAGAACATTTCCACCATTCAATATTTCCAGAAAAGTGCAACCCTACCAGCAACATATTTCAAATCTAAGTGTTTGTGTACAGAGCCTAATTTTTTTGCAATATCTACTCTATTCGTGCACATAACTGACAGACGCCCTGCAGTTCAGGATGAGGCACGCTATAAGTACACTAGAACAACTAAGTACACTAGCACAACTAAGTACACTAGCACAACTATAAGGTTTTTCAACCGGGAGGAAATGTCAACTCTGAGGCCAATTGAGGAAACCAAACAATAACAGGAGAACAGGAAAACACAGGGGACTGCATGTAGCCGGACTTCCCAAGACTCTTGTCCGTCATGCTCAGTAATCAGAGATGTGTGGAGCACTCAGATGTAATTAAAGTCCTGTGGTGCCTTTACCTATCTTCCAGACCAGTGGTCTTAAAGGACAGCAAAGGAGATGGAAGATTAAATAGTATTGTGTGGGTCAAAGAGGTTCAGGAGCTCAGCTAAACCAGTTGGAGTTCCTTCTACTATTGAGGATACTGATATACTATTAGTACTGCTTCTACTACCACCACCATTGTAATACTGATCATGCTACGTCTGCAGTATGAAATCGCTACTGTCTTACTCCTCCATTTACTACTACTATTAGTAGGGGATAAAAAGGCAACGTTCTGTATAAAACCTTTGTAGAATACATTTCTGAGGTAATTTACAGAACAAAGGCACTTTTTTCCACTTACACCACAATTGCAAACAGGGTCCAGAATTAACTGATCACAGTTTTTCGATGTACAGTGAAGGAAAAAACTATTTGAAACTATTCTATGTATCCCACTGACAAGGACATGACCAGGCAAATGTACAACATCAGCAGGGGATCAAAATACTTTTCCCTTCACTGTAAATACCTTTACAATAAAGATGTCAATCTGCACTTCAACCTCTAAAGGGGTGTGCACACAACCCTCTTGCTACGGCTACTAAGAGTCAAGCTCCCATTCATTTTCAACAGGAGTCAGCGATTCTCGTGACAACGGGTGGAGCTACACTCAGAGACAAAATCTCCCAGGGACATTTCAGAGTTGAGATGTGGTACATTTTATGCAAATTTCCAGCGAGCGGTGACAGAGTTAGGCGACTACCAATGTCTGAATAGATGTCCTCCGCATTAGTCCCTTCTGTTTTCTACTATCCATCTTAAAACTTGCTTGCATGATAAAAATATCAACGAGACTTGAGACTCATTGCGGTGTCCGAGACTTAATACAAAAAATCTGAAATTGTTGGGATCACAGCTGAGTGATACATAAATAACAGCGTACAAACTAAATCCCCATTTGAGCATAAAACAAATAATTCAGTTGGCATTTTATCGATAAGCAATACATCTTTTGTAGTAGAGTCACAAATAATAAAATAGTATTCATAGTTTAGGAAACTGATGTTTAGGAAGACACGCCCCACTCCGAGCTGGAGGTGTGCACATCATAGAGAGCTCAGCCACAGCTCGCCAGCGATTGGGCAATATTAGAGTTCAGCTAAACACCTGTTGGCAGTTTCTACTTGACTGTGCAGTCCAACTCCTCCAAACCACAACAGGGTGGAGGTAGGGTGATTGTGAAGGACACATCATTTGATGCAGCACTGTCACTACCCTTCTTGGTCAAATAGCCCTTATACAACTTTGTGTGTTTTTGGACATTGTCCTTTTGAAAAACAAACGATTGTCTATCTAAGCACAAACAAAATGTGATGGCGTATCAATGCCAAATGCTGAGGTAGCAATGCAAAGATAATCCGTTCACTCGTTCTGCATCGAAAAATGGCACCCTGGATCCTTTCCTGTGGTGGTCCTCATGAGAACCAGTTTTATTACTGAGTTTGATGGTTTTTGCGACAGCACTTAAGGAAACCTAAAAGTACTTGTAAATGTTCAGGTTTAATGACCTTCGTGTCTTAAAGTAATGATGGACTGTTGTTTCTATTTGCTTGTTTGAGCTGTTCTTGCCATAATATGAACAACCACGATACAGACACAATGATGGTCTTCTGTACACCAACCCTACCGTGTCACAACATGATTGACTCAAATGCATTAAGGAAATAAATACCACTAATTAACAATGCACACAATGTAATTGGATTTGTTTAACACTTTTTTGGTTATAATGCATTATATTATTATTATTAATTTTTTGTGTTATGACATGGTTTTGATGCCTTCACTATTATTCTACAATGTGGACTATATACATTTTTAAAACCTGAATGACGAGGTGTGTCTAAACATAAGTGTTGTGCGCTCAACTATAAGACCTGCACACAAATGCGCATCGTTCATTGCCATTCCATGCCAGCCAGCCAATCTTCACAAAGTAAAAAGTAATTTCTTTGAGAATAAGTTACTTCAGACATATTCAGGCTCAGTAAATCCACAGATCAAGTGTGTCAAGATAAAGTTCTGGATGGCCTTTGCCATTCTTTATTTTCTTATGTAACCTGTTTCGTTGGAAGACACACTCACTTTAAGATGTAGGCACCGGTGATGTGGAAGACGTAAAGGCAAATGTAATAGAGCTGGCGGGGTATATCCTCCTGGGAACATAAGAATGAAATGAAGAGCCTTTATTAACAACTGCTGTAATATTTTAATTGTGCGCCACAATAGCAAGTTTGTCACATCACTTGAATACTATATAAAATCAGCAGTGTCAGAACAGACCCATCACTAAACTTGGGGAAATCACACAAAAGGAATATAGATTTTCACCCCATGAGCGCATGTTCATATTCTAAGTTCTGGCTCCTCAAACACATTTGAAGAGTTCAGAATGGTACGATCTTAAAGCTCCTCAGACTCCTGACGTCTACTTAAATACATTATTTTTGCCAGAGACAGGCACAGTGGCTTGCTTCATTCTTTAAAAGTAGCTCCAGCTAAACGATAACCTGGGAAAAGGAATCCTGCAAGTCCTGTGGGTGCAGGACCAGGCGAAATATTATATAGCCAACTTTGGGACCGTGAGAAACCGTTAAAGCTTTAAAGTCATTTTTGTGGTATAATTTGCTTTAGGGAGGCATTACTTTAAATGTTTGTTTGGACCTGCACCATCATCTTCAAATAGAAACAATATATTTCGTTAAAATTAATTTACTAAACACAAAAATAAGCAATGACAATTTTTTCGCTAACGCAAGCAATCAGCTCTGTTGTCGAGAGCAGTTCAAAACGGAGATGTTGCTATGGAAACGCACGAAGCAAAATGAGGGGGCTTTTCAACGAAGATGCACAGCTAATGGAGGATGTAATTTCTGTGTCATGTGTGTAACATGAGCACACTGCGGGGAAGGCCGTGATTTTGTATCAGGACAGGAAGTCAAAGTTGTCAGGGGTTAGAGAACGGTTAGACATTTACCTTGCGCACTTTCTGGAAGTACAGCTCAGGAAGTGCGTGGAGCCAGTAGGCAATTTGGCAAATATAGAAGAACTTCACCTGAAAACTACAAAGAGGACAGGTTACGGGCAGGCAGATAGACTCATCCAGTTGTTCCATTTAGGAAGAAAGTGGAAGATTTAGATCCCGTTGTTCCATTTCGGAGGAAAGTGGAAGATTTAGATCCTGTAACACAAAGCCAGCTCTTCTCAGAAGCAGCACAATTCCAAAGTTGTGTTGAGAGTAATATGTACTTTTACAAAGCCATATATTGCGCTATGTGCTCGATCATATGAAACAAGATCATATCTACTTCCAAATCCTCCGTCATATAGAGCTGTATAAACAGCTATCTGTAAAGAGACAAGTAGCACCATTCAGAGAGATACATTGCAATACTTATGCACAATCAGGAAGAAGAATGAAGTGGACAGAAGCGTGTTTCTTATCAGTGAAATTAACACATTCGCGTTTCAATTTCAAGATATGAAAGATAATAAATGTCCAACTACCAAACTTTAGGTTAGTTTGAAATACTACTTTGCTGCTTTTGTGAGGTGCAGACAACAAGATTGGGAAACCCCGTGCAACTGTACTGGAAAGTCCAGAAAATGCAATAAAATAAGAAGATGAACTAAAATACATGTATACACACAAACAGTGTCTATCGTATTGACCGAAATAAAAAAATAAAGAAATATTGAAATCAGGCTGAGCAGATTAAATCTAACAGAGCTGTGCTCGAGACCACCTAAAGCGAGACCGAGACGAGACCGAGACCGAAGGGGGCCGAGACCGAGACGAGACCAAGACCGAAGGGGGCCGAGACCGAGACGAGACCGAGACCGAAGGTGGCCGAGACCGAGACGAGACCGATACCAAAGGGGGCCGAGACCGAGACCAGTCATATCAACACTAAATAATATGACATGTTTTTGGTCCAATGACCAATGTAAAAAACACTTGACCAACAGCATCAGATCATCTACTGTGTTGTCATCCTGAATTAAATGAATTTTATTAAAAGAGTATCTAGGCCTATTTATTGTCTTATGTAAACATAAAATACGAAAATAAAACCATGATTTTAAAATGCACAGGCTATGATATTAAAATTTCTAAAAATCGAATAAATGAAAATCCATCAAACTGTATGTCCTATGTTGATGTAGTAAATGCTAACACATTTTAGATCACACGCGACTTGCAATCAAATTATTTGCGCATGATTGGCCGATAAACAAATCTATTTATAATTATTTATCCGTCCACAGGCACGCAGCTTCAGTTGTTTGTCTGCTTGAGCAGGACACGCAAACGAACCGGTTGCACTACGCACAGTGTTCATTATTGTTACGAGTGCACATGAGACAGCAGCAAACTAACCCGGTTGGACTGCGCACAGTGTTCATATAGATCAGACCAAAACCCTTCCAGTTTAATAAAGATCGGACCAAAACGGGTTCAGTTTCATATAGATCGGACCATAACCGTTCCAGTTTTATGCTCTTTCTGCCGTATGCCCCCCGGACTTATGTATGTCCCACGTCCTTCTGTGTGCATGAGTAATTTCATTTATCGCCCATTTGTAGTTAGCCTATTAATAATTATTGTTTATATTCGTTTAATTTCGATACAAAACAATATTTTGTTGAAGTCTCTTGTAGGCTATATGAATACACTGTGGTTCATTCGTTATTAATTATTGAGTGCAATAGGCGCATGACACATGAATGGGGCTGTATGTATTTGGCGGAATTCGTTCTGTTTATTTAGTGAAACATATTTCTTTATAAACGTACCTCTTTTTTTGTAGTTCAACCAAGCCAATCAGACTATTGTCTATATGTGTTCTCGTAGTATTTGTCTGTGTATCGCCCATTCAACCATTGCCATATAGGCTCAGTGAAGTGTGATCGGTGTCTGGGTACCGCAATTAGGGTACCAACGCCCAGCGGCGTGGGATTTTGGCGACAGGAAGGCAGTTTAGGTATCAAAAAACATGTAAATAGTAGTTTTATATATTGTTCGGTTTGTGATTTTGCAATTCTGAAAACGGGACAAGGTAAAATGCACGTATTTAGGAAAAGTCATGGAAGGACGTCGGCTGTAGCTTTTCAACATTATGTATGTATTTTAATTACTAACCGCTGTGTGTTTTCGGACAAATTATTTATTTGTGCTCAATGTTCTGAATATAGGCAAAACGAATATAATGGCAGATTGTGCAGACATGATCGAGCATATGTTTAAGATTGAAGTATTTACGTGAATGGGTGCACGCTCTAGCGACGCTGGGGGTGGGCTTTTCTTCAAAAGTAGATAGCCATTGGCGGGATAAGCCACATCAGAAAAAAACAGTCTGACTCTGGACGAAATACAGCCAATGGAAATACAGCCAGTACATGTCATACTTAAATATTTTTCTAGAAAAAATTGTGGGCGATAATTTCTACGCTGGTCTCGGCTGGTCTCGGAAGAATTTACGAGTCCTTACTGTCCGAGACCGAGTCGAGACCGAGTCCAAATGTAACCGAGACCGAGACGAGACCGAGACCTTAAAAAAGTGGTCTCGAGACCGGTCTCGAGACCGAGACCGGTCTCGAGTACTACAGCTCTGAAATCTAATATAATGGATAAAAACATGTGGCCTTGTTATACAATATTACATGGGAGAATGTAGGGAAGACGCACTTTGCACTGCCTAGTACTGCTTGAGTAAAACATCACATTCTACATAAATATTTTAGGGGAACCCGACAGCTAACATGTGGTTCGATGCCTGGTACAACAGGAGAGGTAACGCAATGCATGCTGGGAGATCAAGGCCTTCACATTGTGCCAAATCCAACAGTCGAGCCTTCCCAGAAGACTTGTGGACAATTCTGGCCTTCTAGAGTGCTTGGTACCTCCAAACAAAAACTCAAAGAACAAGTTGTGATGATAGAAGTATTAACCCTGCCCCTGACATATTGTTGACAATTCAATAGAGTGAGCTGTGAGCAGACAGCGTGAAATGAATGAATAAATCCTTACTTACACCATGTGCTTGTGTGGGTAGCCCTTCCATAAAAAAGTAGGATTTGTAGCAAAGTCCTCCTAACAGATAGAAGAAGAAAGGAGGCATAAGCCGAAGTGCAAACATGATGGGACAGAGTGCTAGTCTTGGTTTCACATTATGTTCTCTGGCTCCTGGCAGAGTTTTCATCGGCTTTACCGCTGTTAAGATGCTGCAGCCCCAGATGAAGGAGAATAAGTAGAACGCAGCAAGCTGTCCCGACTCGTTGAACTTGCTGTGTTTGGTTTTGGACAGGTGCAACCGCCGATTCATTTTCTGCAATCCGAGAGAACATAACATGAGACATGCATACTGACGCTGGGAAAAAGTTACAGACATATCGGTTACAGATATATCATTTGTGGGCTGCTTGAACAAAGGAAGTGGACGAATGCCATTTCAATAGCTAAAAGGAGTGCAGGGTTACACTGATAAGAAAGTCATGTTATGTGAAGTTATGAACCAGCGAGGCATGTCGAGAAGAGGCCAACACACACACACACACACACACACACACACAGAGAGACACACAGAGAGACACACAGAGAGACACACACACACACACACACACACACACACACACAGAGAGAGTCACACAGAGAGACACACACACACACACACACACACACACACACACACACACAGACACACACACACACACACACACACACACACACACACACACACACACACACACACACACACACACACACACACAGTGGCGTACAGTGCATTTTCTGTTACCATCTCTATACAGAGGTCCCCCTTTTCTCTGTCACAGACGTGAAAGCCTGTAACATGTAAACCATCAACAAGACTTACATCGAGAATGTATTCCTGTATCAGGGCGTGGAGTATGACAGCAATGAGCAGGTAGAAGAACACTGTGGCTACGTCTTTAGGACCGTAATGGTAGAGATTCACCGGCTCAATCGTCTCATCTGATTAAACAGGAAAAGAAAAAAAACATTAAAAACATCAAATACAAGGTACTGGACAGAAGTGTTTTTTTATGCCAAAGCCAGGTCATCTTACCAAGATTTTGAGTCACATTGTACTGGACAGTGATGAACATGATGGCAAACTTTGCGGTCACCTGCAATAAAAAAATGACATCAGATGGGAAGCAATGATCTGCATGCAATTCACCTGTGGTAGCAAAGGACCGGCTATTGCCCTCTGCAAGAGTGGTTGTTGATGCATTGCAGACATGTATTAGTCAACCACAGAAAGATGTTTTAGCATTTATATTAACCGTCGTTTTGAAAGCAATGCATGGGACTGTCTGACAAATTGAATACTGGCATGCCACAGTACTGTAGTTAGATAACAAACTATCGAGTTTCATTTTGGATAAGTTGGCTGGCTCAGTTAACAACATTAAGCACTCAAATGATGACGTGTTTGCAGACTTCTGATGATACAAAAGCCGCAGCTAAACTAAACAACGCCCCTCTAATTCACTGTCACAGGCAAGGATTGCATTGACTAGTTAACTGGCAAGCTACCTAATTGGTAACATTAGACTAGATCTACTTAATTAGTTGGTGTGACATGTTGACCAGCACACACACTGGGCCTCTCCTCTCCCCCGGAACTCGGTGTGACACTTGAGAAGGGAGACTCAAACCCAATAGGGTGCACGGTGCACCCACTGTTGTCATCAGAGTTCAGACGAAGCGTTTCATTTAGCGAACCAGCTAAGCTAAATAGCTCTAAAGCACACCAATCTAAAGTTCACCACCGTACCTCGAACATCAGGCCGAGCAGAATGATCATGGCCACACACGAAACCATATCTGCGTGGTTCTGGATAACGAACTCGTGGCTCAGCACCGGCGGGCTCTTGTTCTTCTTTCGAAACCCCATGGCTGACACCAAGTCAAGGCTCCCTCCCCGCAGCACTTCAGTCACTCGCTGCCCCTACTACACTCGGACGCAAACTCTCCTCCTTTGCTCCCTCCACAGCGGTCAATACACTGCGTACATTGTAGTTTACGCGTAGAAGAAAAGACAAGAAGATGCACCAAACACAAAACCACGCACACACACTTCAGAGTCAAACGTCCCCTCCCACCCGTGGTTCCTACTAAACTCCCGAACCGCCCATTGACGTCGCTGGAAGATCCCGCCCCGTGGAACGAATGATGGACAGGGGCTCAACCAATCACGAGCGTGGACCGCGTTGGGAAGCAACCAAGGGGATGGCGCGTTCGCCTGCTGCTACGTTATCTCCAAAACATTACGAGTTAATCCGTCCAGTCGTATTTGGGTAAGTGGTCATTGTTTTACGTGGACGACAATGTAACAATTTAGTTTCCGTCAAAAAAAACATAACGTTGAACTGGTGTTGTTTTCAATGTGAATACGGAAGTGGTTAGGTAAGCAGGTAGACATTGCAAACTAGTCCTTATATTAGACACTGCTACGTTTTAGACCAGGCTAGCTAGGCAAGACCAACGCTAACTTAATGCAGGGGAAGAAATGCGACTGTATAAATAATACACTGAATACGTTTTGTATTGGCGGACACATTTGTGATACAGACAGTAGCTGCAACACTATGCAACACTATGACCTTACGAATACAGACGTGACGTTATAAAGACCAGTAAACGTGCTAGCTAGAAATGAGTCACACCCTCACAACTGACAATGTCATGCGTGCAGCGTGACTAATGTCCTGTCACCTTCCGTCATGGCTGACCTTTGACCCCAGAATCTTCACATTATGTCCCATCAAATTTACTTGGTATGTCTTGAAAACACATTTTTGTCCGATACGGTAACAATATTGCAACCTTGAATATCTGCCAATATGGATGCTAATCCGATACCATCTTTCCCCTCTTTTAAACATCTAAACTGCCTTTAAACAAACCATATAACGTTACATTGTACTATGTTCACATGACACATGTTGTTTGTCTCACGACATACCACTGTTTACGGCATGTCGCTCAATGCACTCACGTCGTAGGGTAATGGATCGCATCAGTTTATTGTACTTTTTTGCGCGATAGAATCTAATGTTTTTGGCCAGTATTTGATACTAAATTCGTATCGGTTCTTATTGACACTGTAGCAGTTATGGAATTATTTTGCGTTATCATATAATAGTGTGTACAGTTATATATATTTTTGTCATTATTTTTCCAAGTGCTATTCTGGACAGTCAAGGAGCTTTACGTATTAGGAGGGGGGCAATTTTTTTTGCCACCAATGTGTATAAACCGTTGGTGATGCAGGGCAGTCCATTTGGCCCAGATGACTGAATAATATTAAGTGGAGAGTTGAGGAGAAATATTATATATTTGAGCATGCCACTCGTGTTAATACCCTTAAACTTTAAATGTGTGTCATTGGATTTTCCTTGTATTCACTGGCTTGGCCCACCCACATGAGAGCTTGGCCTACCCAGATTGAGCTGCAGTTTTGACATTATACTGTGTATAACAACGATTTATATGATTTGAGGGACTTTTGTCCACACATATTTCTGCAGGCCAAGTCAGCAACAAATTTCTGCCTACGTCTCTGGTCTCTAGAGAGCCAGGACAACTTTTTTTTACATCTTTTTCAAAAGGCAGAAGCATACAAAGATGATGATACTGTAACTGTCAGGAAGTATAGGGAGAACTGGCCACGCAACACCACCAAAACAAGGGAAGACTGGCCATGCAACACCACCAAAACAAGGGAAGACTGGCCACACAACACCACCAAAACAAGGGAAGACTGGCCATGCAACACCACCAAAACAAGGGAAGACTGGCCATGTAACACCACCAAAACAAGGGAAGAATGGCCACGCAACACCACCAAAACAAGGGAAGACTGACCACGCAACACCACCAAAACAAGGGAAGACTGGCCACGCAACACCACTAAAACAAGGGAAGACTGGCCACGCAACACCACCAAAACAAGGGAAGACTGGCCATGTAACACCACCAAAACAAGGGAAGAATGGCCACGCAACACCACTAAAACAAGGGAAGACTGGCCACGCAACACCACTAAAACAAGGGAAGACTGGCCATGCAACACCACCAAAACAAGGGAAGACTGGCCATGTAACACCACCAAAACAAGGGAAGAATGGCCACGCAACACCACTAAAACAAGGGAAGAATGGCCACGCAACACCACTAAAACAAGGGAAGACTGGCCACGCAACACCACTAAAACAAGGGAAGACTGGCCACGCAACACCACTAAAACAAGGGAAGACTGGCCACGCAACACCACTAAAACAAGGGATGACTGGCCACGCAACACCACTAAAACAAGGGAAGACTGGCCATGCAACACCACAAAAACAAGGGAAGACTGGCCACGCAACACCACTTTAAGTTGTCTTTATAGGCTGGATGGTTAATTTCATTTGAACATTCTTTGATGGTTGTTGGTCCTGTTTTAATTTCATTGTAAGGACGTTGAGATTCAATGTCCACAGGAAAGAAGTATTTACTGAATTGATTTTGTAATCTTACATGCTGTACAATATGTAACCAGCAACTGACACCTGTTTCATAGTTAGTTTTGCTCTGGAATTGTTTTGAAGAATACAAACCAGAAATATATTGAGCTGAACCATATACATACTAGCTAGTATACTTTAAAGGTGGGCTAATTGCCTAACACTACCCTGTGGATATTTTGTTTTGGTTAACCTCTTATTGAGGAAATCAATAAATGCCATCATGTCCCACCGTAAGAAATGCATGTAGATGGGTACATTTTTGGGACATCATTTCTTATAATATTCAGCTACTTGATCATTGAACAATTTCAGGAATGGTCAAGGGACTAGGAGTGGAAGCTTACAATCAATCCATATAGCATCCCTTTCAACAACATTTGTCATAAACATCTCCTACTCACCATTAACTTGCTGAAGCTGGTTTTAGATACCCCAATAAAAGAACAGTTATACGATTCTGTGGGTTTGTTTTATATTTTTATATACACATTATTACATTTGGCCTAGTAGAAATGCTTATGTTTCAGCTTCTAAACAACGTGTAAGAAGATAACATAACATGATCATATAAACTGTCTGCTGCACAGTAATGGTTTTTGGAAAGATAAGCACACTTTCATTTGGGCTAAGAGGTTTTCCAAATAGGCAAGGCGTTCATAGCTGATTTTTTTTTACTTACAATTAACTAATGAAGCCTGATTGGGTTGAGCAGTTTTTGTTAGAAGACATTGGGCATTTGTTGAGAGTCTGTTGAGGGGTAGGGGGCGCCAGAATCTTTATTTGATAACTGGACTGACATTATGCTTCTTTTTTCACTAGAGGGAAGCATTGCACATGTGTGTGTATAATATAATGAAACCAAATGTTCTTCATCAGGTCCACTAAGCACCCAGCATGTGCTCTTGCACAAGCAACAACGGTATTACTGTTAAACTTGTCTAATCACATTGCAACATCTGAGGTGGGAGCCTGGGCCTGGTTGGCTATTTAAACCCTACTCCGATTGACATCATGGTACGGTTCTGCCTGAGATGGCGAACATAACAGACATCTGCTGTCACCTGGGTAAATTATTGATGGGTTTCACAAAGCACATGATGCAAGCAGGAGGTTTCTTGGAGCTCATGTACACCCTGGAACCTGCTCCAGTCTGCATTGCAACATTCTAGATTATTAAGACCTATTTCCTTGATAGTCAAACTATCCAACGCCTGCATGTCATTAATAAATATATATATGTATATATATTCTGTACTTAATCCAAGCAGAAACATTATTGTCATTCCTTTTCGAGTTGGCTTACATTTGTCTAGTCTCTACTTTCTATATTAGGTTTCTATTTTGATAAGTTGTTATCTTTGGCCTGATGATGAATTATAATGATTTAATGTCTTATGTAAGCGCTCAGCCTAGTCTTATTTAATTAAATTGCCTATGTAATTCCATACAAATTCATATTTACAGGGTAATTTTATTTGTGGAGTGCAATCACTCCAGGCCTTGATTGTAGTTGTTTTGGTGAAGCACTAAGCTCTCTGTCTCTCTCTCACTCTGCCCTGAAGACTGTTGAGGAGGGGAGGGGTTTAGACAAAGGCCTTCTTTACCAAAATGGCGGCTACAGCAGAGCAGCCCTGCTGTCATTTTTTTTCATTTTTTAGATACTGTAATTTCTTCTGAATAATCCGTTAAAGTAACACAACTTGTTCCCGATGCTGCCTTAGGTAACAGTATAACATTGTTGTGTGTGTTTTTTGGGTCACAGAAATGCTGTTAAAAGTGTTATTTTGTCGTTTGGGCCTAGCTCTATTTCTCTTTTTTCTCTCCCTGTCTCTCCCGCATTCAGAGCTGTTCCTGGCTGCGCTGAACAAAGATAATTACTCAGGAAACGCTCTAGCCAATCGGATGCGGTCTTACATCCCGTCTGTGAGAAAGGGGCCAGTCAGGGCCTGGCTACCATCACACAGGCCTGATCGCCTTGCCTGAACAGCAGAGCCTTCCCCGGCTGAGGGCTGAGGGTGTCCTCCATGTTTTATAAGTGTTGACATAACAGTGTGTCAGGCAGCCATGCATCCACAGAGGTAAGCCCTGTCTCTTTATCTCAACTGCAATTACAAAATTCCTGTCTCTCTTTTGTGTGACTGTTGCTGTGCAAATCTAAATGTGTAGAACTGAGGAAAAAAATCACAGATAGCTTTTCCAAAAGAGTGGGGGAAGGGGGGGTGTTGGGTGCGGGGAGGCCTTGTAAGGCCCACAGCTCCATAGAGAGTTGAGGCTGGGGGGTTGGGAAAGGACTCTCACCCCTGCTCTGTCTCTGGGGAGCAGGGTCACATGCATGCCCCAGATATTCTGGCTGTCCCTCACTGGACAGCTAACTGTTAGTTCTGATGAGATCCAAACGAACAGTGTCTTATCTGCTCTCTGCAGCACCATCTTGGTAGTGCGTCATGGCAAAGGGGTGGGGGGTCGGGCTTCTGTGTCGGGCTTCTGTAGAGTGCTGATGGGATGGGGGTGTCTGACTTTTTTTGTCGGCACTGGGCAGATTGTCTTCCGCTGTTTTGATTTAGTGTGTCATGCCAGGCCATAGAGAATGGGTGCGGGGGCAACAGATGTCTGTTAGAGGGACATTGTGGGGGGGCTTCTGAAGGGGGTGTATAACTGAACAGAGCTCACAGTGGTGAGGCGGTAAAACGTCATTGACAATGTGAGGGAATCAAAGTATTTTCCTCTGTGGCAATGATCTGTATTTTTCACCAATTGATGTGCATTCAAAGCAGGGACTGCCTGTCTTTCCAGTCTAGCATGTGTCATGTCAGGGTCCATCTATCTGTCCAACACAACGAAACAAGTTGTCCGGGGGGAATTCTTGAGTTCCATGTTTTTTTTCCTCGGTTTTGTTGTCTTCTATACTTCAGTCAACCAGTGTGGTATTGTCACGTTGAAGCTCTTGGGTTACGCAGTGTCAGTTTAGGGCCCAAGGCCTCCAATTTACAGGCCACTGCTACGTTTACTCTGTAGGACTCACCCTGTTAAAGCTGTTTCATCTGCTCTGGGCAGCTCAAACAGCTGCCATTTTGTGTTAGTAATCATATTTCCTTCTGGGTAGATCCTCGCTTGTGTCTTCCTGAATTCAACTGCCACCTAGACGAGCTCGGCATGTTAATGATTGTGTATTTTGTAGCCGTTGTGTTGACTTCAGCCTGACTCATATCTGTGTGTATTTGTGTGCTAGTTTTCTTGACGCCCCCCCGCCCATTTCAATGGCACTACTCAATCCCCTTGCACCTATTTATAGCTGTCGAGGCAAAAACAGCATGAAATGCTGATTCATATGAGAGCATGATTTGGTGTTTTGGAAATACGTCAAGAGAAACCTATCCCTGTGTAAGTAATTTCACACAGACAAAAATCCCACTAGATTTCTTTGCATGTGTTTTACAGCTTTACTGTTTCTTTGAGAGGTGTTAGGGCCACTCTATAGTCTAGAGCCTGTTAACACAACCATAAATGACCTCCAGTTTTCTGGAGGATTTTGTCAGAGACCGTTGGTTCTATTGTAAACTTGTGAACTTGCTACATCTTGGGCGCTACTTACAGAATACTGTCCTATGTGTATTTACTCCCAAAGCAGGGCTTTGTAAACATACCTGTGATTTAAAAGGTAATAGCACAGCAATGTTTTTGAAACTATCAATTAATTACATTACTACTTTTCTGTTTGTTGTCAATAGACTGCAGTTAATCAGACCTGTAGATTAACTGTGTTCTGGTTGACAAATCAAGAAACCCTACCATTTGGTTCTTTGGATATTGTAAAGGCTTCCTATTGAACCCGCTTTTGGCAGACATTGAATTGCTTTTGATTTTAATGAAAATGTAAACCTTGTTTGTTGGACTGTTGTTAGTGGGCATTAGTGGTCCCAATCGGCTGAACTAACTTGAAGAGCACTTAGCAACAGTAGTGTTTAATTTTTACATGTAGTGAGATGAGTTATACTCGACACATTTAACCCTTTCATTGTTGGCACACCCTTTCAAATTGTTGCATTCATCAAGAGTCTTACGCTGTTTAATTTTCGTTACTTAAACGTGTAATGTGGTTGAGAAGTTCCTTTCAGAAGTCTATAGCAATAATTATTTGCCCCTTGCTGCTCAGGCTGCTAGCTAATGTGACTTTGGTTCATGCTTTGTGAATGTTCTTTTTGCCCTTAAATATTTAGTAAACATGAACAGGATTATAGCTATGATTCCTGCATTCCACAGTTAACTAACTACAACCATAACCCCAACCTCCATTCCTAGTGCCAGTTACACTCTGATATGGTTTAATGCCCTCCCAGTTCGAGTTACACTCTGATATGGTTTAATCCACTCCTAGTGCCTGTTACCCTCTAATATGGTTTAATCCACTCCTAGTGCCTGTTACCCTCTGATATGGTTTAATGCCCTCCCAGTGCCTGTTACCCTCTCATGTGGTTTATTCCACTTCTAATGCCCGTTACACTCTGATATGGTTTAATGCCCTCCAGTGCCAGTTACACTCTGATATGGTTTAATCCACTCCTAGTGCCTGTTACCCTCTGATATGGTTTAATCCACTCCTAGTGCCCATTACCCTCTGATATGGTTTATTCCACTCCTAGTGCCAGTTAACATCTGATATGGTTTAATGCCCTCCCAGTGCCAGTTAACATCTGATATGGTTTAATGCCCTCCCAGTGCCAGTTAACATCTGATATGGTTTAATCCACTCCTAGTGCCTGTTACCCTCTGATATGCACATTCATGTAAATAAGGGGCTGTCTAAAATGGCTTTACATAAACAGTCTGCTGTTTATAGGAAACACTACCACTCCTGCATATCTAGCTCTCAATTCAGAAAAAACAAATGTTTTGCTACCAAATTATTTAATAGTACTGTTTCCACTAGTGTTAAATAGGAATGTATTTTATGGGTCAACACCTTTATTAGCTAAAATCATATGGTTTCCCGTTTAGTTATGAAACCCAATGTCACTCAACAGACAACCTTTCAGACCGAGGGGATATTACACTGTTTAATGCAGGGGGGGATTTCTGCATTGCAGCAGAAAATGTTTTTTAAGAGGGAAGCACAGCACACAGGGAGCAGTGTGGGATAGCACTGCCAGCCAATCGTGTCCCGCAATGCAAACCTTTCAGCCAATTACAGCAGCGGCCAAGGTTAAAGATTGACAATTGCTGTGAGAGCGCCGGCACAGGGAGAGCAGGGGCCTTCTGGAAAATTCCACAGCCATCTTTGTTTCATCCCCTTCCTGCCCAATGTAAAAAGAAAAAACAGGCTGAAGGATTTGCTTATATATTCTGTGCTGTAGGACCAGGTATGCTACCACACTTCTATTATCTCTGTTGTGGAAGGTTTCTAAGAATTGCAGACAAAATGGAATCATGTGTGTGAATCATGTGTGTGAATCATGTGTGTGAATCATGTGTGTGACACATCTTATCTGTTTGCAGTGACTATTGCATAAAGAGCCGGGCGGAAGCCTGACTCCTATTTCGGCAGTGCTGTACCTGAATTCAAATGAGCGCAACATATCGCCAAGTTGTTTTCCCCATCAACAGAACAGATACTCGGCGGATTCAAGGACACATCACCAACACAAAGCATACAACGGCAAACGCCTGCTTTTATGGCACCACTCACAGAGCAGGATAGGAGGTTTCTAATCAGAAACCCAGACCTTCTCCTTGTACGACACACAGCTGTGTCGCATGAGAATCGACCATTGTCTCGTTCTCACAGATAGTAATGGTTTTTGAGATCGGTCATTACTGTCATACGGTGTGTACTCTCTCCCCATTACTAAACTACATTATTCTCTGACGCGCACAGAGAAGACAGGATTGAAGACTGCGGTGTAATGGATAAATATGATCGTCAAATGGCTGGATTTCTTCGTTGCCACCCGTCCCTCTGAATCGCTTTCTGTCGCAGGCAGCGTCCGTGGTTCGGCTTAACTGTGTTTTGGTGTTTGGATGTTGAACTGTAATCTCCACGGATCTCCTGGTCCGTGAATGTGTTCCAGTGGAGTCTCGGTCGTTGTGGGGGATGGGGGAGAAGGGGGGAGGGGAGCCCGGCTGTGCCCTCCATTTTCTGTGACGAGAAAACCCTGCTCTGTGTCTGATCGCCTGTTTCTATGAGGAGCCGGTTGAATCTCAAGGCACATTCAGTGTGTGTGTGTGTTTGCTGTTTTTTTCTCAGGCATTTCTCCTAGCAGGGAGGATGTAGTCTGTCAATGTTATCCCACATTTGGTTCCTATGGAATATTCCTGGATCCTGGAGATATTTTTTTCTGGTAGGTCTTTTTTAGAAAGCTGCTTCTCCTTTTCTGAAATGCCCTCTGGAAGAAAACAGATTGTCTCTCGACTGGTCATCCTGTCTGCCTGGCCAGAAGCGGCAAGATCAGTGAGTCACTGGCTTTTCCGAGGCCTGTTTCTGAGGGAATAAAGAGTGTTAACTGCGGCACACAGTCATCTCCTTATCTCTCTCATCCTCTCTCTTTCTTTTTCTCTCTCCCTCTCTCTGCTAGCACACGCAACACAGTGTTGGCTAACGTTTGCCGGTTTTCACGTGTGCCTTGTTCGTTTGTTCTCTCGTGTCCGGAACAGGAAGGCCTTGAGGGGGGTTAGTCAGTCTACACAAGGCAAGACCCCGATTCTGGATACTTTGGGATTTTTTTCTTCCTTTCTCTGGTCCGAAAAAACAATGTGGACTATTTTGTGCTACAGTTGTTTTGATAATGGCGATCTATCCTGTTGATTAGAAGACTTCTGCCGTGTGGACGTGGCATCCAGGTGGTTGAGGGTTACTCTGTGTCGTCTGTGAGTGATCAGTGTGTTTGATCCGGACATCAGAGTTTACAGTGTGTGTTAATGGGCCTGGCATTATTGGTGGGGTAGATTTAATTAATGGCCTCTTTTAGAGTGGTTTTCATGGGTGTGTCAATGGCTCCATTGCTCTGTCTCTGGAGGATTGGGCTCTTTCCTGATTCTAATCTGTCCTGGTTTCTTTTAGATCAATGACCTTAAGAATTGATCAACACTAATCTCATTCTATGCGTCGTCTGCAAATATCTGGAGAACATTCCTGTCTGACAATGTGTGGAACCTTGTGTCAAAGGCTGTCTATCTCTCTGTAGTGCTGGATATTTACATTTTGCGCATTTAGCAGACGCTCTTATCCAGAGCGACTTACAATAAGTGCAGGCATTTCACGTATAGCTAAAACACACATCAAAAAGGCAATAAGTACATTGTTCCTGGGTGGGTGCAGGGGGAAGTGCTAGAGATAGAAGGGGTGCTAGAAGAGGAGGAATGGGTGATAATCGTAGAAGAATGATTCGGTAGTGAAGTTTCGAACAGTCGAGAGTTGTGGAGCTCCATTCATGGAGCTACTGGAGGTACAGTTTAAAGAGGAATGTTTTTAGACGTTTTTGGAAGATTGGTAGAGAGTCCGATGATCTTATCTCCAGAGTGGAGTTGTTCCACCATTGCGGGGCAAGCACGGAGAACAATATCTGCCTATTAGGCCTGTATGTGTAGTTTCATCTGTTCCTGACACATCCTCTCTGCTATCAACAGTGCCCAGCACAGGGCTAACTAGTTCTGAACTGGTGTGTGACCTGGGAGGGGTTTCTTTAAGCAAATGATGAATGCGACTACATCTATGGAACAAGGCCCTCGGTTGCCCCCACAAAGGCTGGGCTGAACTCTGGGGGGGAAAAACCCATTCATCACCAAGTGTCCCTCCTTTCCTTCAAGTCTCTTTTCTTTTTGGTAGGAAATGAGATAAGACTGAAACCAGAGACACAAAAAGCAGCTGGCTTTGATTTGGACATTTCTCAGAATTTAGTTTTTCAGATTTTCTGCACTATAGCTGCTATGGAAAGCTGATTATTGTTTGGGCTTTTCAGAAATTATGTTTGGGCTTGTTGAAATGGCTGGATGTTACCACAACAGAATCCTATATTACAGTGATATACTATAGTGTGGTTCTGTATTGTGATTTTATAAATGTTATTTTATAATTATTCAATTCCTGCCACAGGACGAGAGCAACCATACACATTTTTGATCAGATATTAAAGTACTGAAACAACATGTCTTATTCATGTTTCTATAAGGTTAAAAACCAGCCCACTCATGTCAAAGTAATGTTGTGATTTTATCAAAATGTTTTTGCGGTATCATCACTATTAGTTAACAGAACAACAGGTATATCCTGTAGCTTGCTAGTCAAACCAAGGTTGGCTCTTTAGAGGTTACTTAACTGGTCTAGTGCTGTAGGTTTAATGAAATAGGCCGAACAGTCTTTAGAGAGACCTGTCGTTAGCGGTGGGTTTTAAAGGGGCTTTCGAGATGCACAATCTCTTCACTTTCTTTCATGACTCTGAGGCAATACTGTGTTTGACTCTGTGAAACCCAGTTGTTAGTGTTTGGAGGAATTATTCAAAACCTCAAACATAATTTTTCAGGAATTCTGCTTTTTATTTAACTTGTTTAGAAAGAGCTTTTTTTGTGTACTTAGGTGAGCAAAGTTGGCCCAAACAAACGTATAATGAGTGTTTTTCCATTGTCCCCTTGAGGACAGCAACAAATCACCTACTTTATTAAGTGGTCTTATGTGTGGTGCACAAGTTGTGCCCAGCTGAATAAAGAGGCCCTGTCACTATGGAGATTCTCTCCAGTGGCACCGCATTGAACACCAACCCCCAACGCCTGAAGTATGTTTGACTGCGCTTATCGACTATTATAAACCCGCGGAAGTCACGGTTAACGGTCGAGGTTCAAGTCGATTAATAGCCACGTTGGTTACACCTCAAAGTTGGTAACAAAATATGGTCAACCCATTGAGGTTTCTCAAGCACGCGGGCCACAGGTAACGTCCATGGAAACCTACTGAAACTCTGGCGACGGGGTCCTTCGGGGCCCAGGCCGCCTTAGGTGCTGTTCCACTTGTTTACCGGGTGACAGGATGTTTTGTGAGCGCCGTTTGTGACTCTGTCTCTGTTTCTTTTCTTTCTCTCTCTCTGCCCTCGTTCTGTGCAGTCTGGCTGAGGAGGAGGTAAAGACGGAGTCAGATGTTGTAGAGGGGATGGACGTGTCCGTGCGAACCAAAGGTAAGAACACGCCGCTGCATACTGACACGGATGTGAGTGCGTTGTTTTTTTCTCTTTTCTCCCTCTCGTATGGATCTTTCCGTTCAACGTGTTTGTTGTGGTCTTGTGGTGCTACACAGCAAACCGATGTAACATTGAGTTCCTGTCATATCGGTGTAATGTACCCTGCATTGATGCTGCCTGTTGCGGCTTGTGTTTGTAGCATGCGTTCAACCACGCGTCATGCGTAGTCGATAATAGTTCGTATTTAGAGGGGGGTAGTAAACTTGGAATTCAGTCGCCATGTCGGCATTCCAATAAAGATTCAAATTTATCATATAAAATGTGATGCCCGGTTGAGAAAACAAGCGTTAGGTTTATGAAATCCACAGCTCTTGTCTGGTGGTTTTGAACAGCCATGCGACTCACACTGATCTATTAAGTGGTCAAACGTAGGGGTTCTCCTGACCAAAAGGAGACTCAAGGCTTTACACTGCATTCAAGCTTCACAATGGCTGGTGTTGAGTGGTACTGCAGATGGTGTGTGTATAGAGGGACTCTCCACACTAGGTTTCTAGTCTCCTTAGCCCTCATAAGCTGCCACTATGTTGTATGTATGCATGTATGTATGTTGACCCGGCCTCCCCTCTGCTCTGGTCACTAGTGTCTGACCCAGGGTCAGCAGAGAGGCCGCCAGTGACCCAGAAGAGGAAGGTGTCTAGCCCCACCCACTCCTCCAACGGCCACTCTCCCTCAGATACCTCCCCCAGCCCCCTGAAGAAGAAGAAAAAACCAGGGGCAGTCTACAGCAACAACAAAGATCAGGTAGACCAGGGGGAGTGTGTGAGTGAGTGTGAGTACGTGTGCGTGCGCCTGTGAACAATTTATTTTGCCTCTCGGTATAAATGAAAGGAACTGCTACATGCTATACAGATGCTATTGTTTACCAATAAATGTGTGTGTCATGTATTGATGATAACATTAACATTTTTGCTCTGATAGATAGTCATAACTGTTCCTAAAAGCAAGACCGATTTTTTTTATTTTTTTTAAACTGAAACTGTCTTTTGTGAAAGGGCAAGATAGTTATGCATGTATGCTGGCTTTATACATTTTTTTGTGTTGCTGATTTACTCCCATTTGTTGTGAATGTTTTGTTTTACATCAATGACACCGTAAATCCAAGCCGAAAGTTAATTCCCACTGATAAATAAACATGTTCTGACCAGTCACATGGATATGTGCTGATCTGCATTGTCTTGTTCACTAATTGGCTGATACGTGGGCTGATGAGGTGTCGAGCATCATACCCAACACATGACTGACTATTGGTCTATCAAGTCCCCGGTCAAAATGACATCACAACATGTTAGAACCGCACAATGGCGGTCTAGATGGAGAACAACGCGTTATAGCCTATTGTAATACTGTTGAGACCAACCGAAACAGTCTGGTGCCTTATTTTGTCTTCCGTATTGCTTCTTACCCTGCCTCACCTGCCACTGTGCCATTCCCTGTGTTTGTCCTGTTGCACCACACCTTTGTGTTTATTTTCTGCGTGTGTTTTGAAACCCGCCCCCCTGTTTCTCTTGCCTGCATTTCAGTCAGAACTAAGACATGGTCCCTTTTACTATGTGAAGCAGCCATCACTCACCACAGACCCTGTTGATGTTGTACCGCAGGACAGCAGGAATGACTTCTACTGCTGGCTGTGTCACCGCGAGGGCCAGGTGCTCTGCTGTGAGCTCTGCCCGCGGGTGTACCACGCCAAGTGCCTCAAACTGCCAGCAGAGCCCGAGGGGGACTGGTTCTGTCCCGAGTGTGAGGTACTCGCTTGTCTGTTTGTTGTGCGTGTGTGGATGTATAGACGTACACTCGCCAGACACTTGTTCGCAACAAGGCAATGAATCAACACCTTTTGTTTGATTCTGTGAAGATTCTCGTGCCTCAAATTTTCCAATCCGCCGTCATTAAAGATGTCTAATGAAATTGCTTCTTCCGGGTATAAATGTACTGTTGTCAGATGCCTTGCATGAAGCGCTTGTGCTGGGGATTGCCACGCTACCTTTCTGACCAAATCTGTTTTTCCGGTGTTTATGGGACAGGCATAAAGGGATCTGTATTTGTTTTGTCTAGATCTTTTGCACGTAGAGATCTTTGTACCCAATGTTTGTTTTAGCATGAGCAGCTCCGTTGTTGACTCTCCCTGTTTTGAAGTTTACATGGTGAACTGGGCGGGACTTCCTTACAGTTAAGATCACATGATTCCACCCGACTGTTCAAACACAGGTACAATGTGCTGCAGGTACCGGGTACAATGTGCTGCAGGTACCGGGTACAATGTGCTGCAGGTACCGGGTACAATGTGCTGCAGGTACCGGGTACAATGTGCTGCAGGTACCGGGTACAATGTGCTGCAGGTACCGGGTACAATGTGCTGCAGGTACCGGGTACAATGTGCTGCAGGTACCGGGTACAATGTGCTGCAGGTACCGGGTACAATGTGCTGCTGGTACCGGGTACAATGTGCTGCTGGTACCGGGTACAATGTGCTGGGTACCGGGTACAATGTGCTGCAGGTACAATGTGCTGCTGGTACAATGTGCTGGTACCGGGTACAATGTGCTGCTGGTACCGGGTACAATGTGCTGCTGGTACCGGGTACAATGTGCTGCTGGTACCGGGTACAATGTGCTGCAGGTACCGGGTACAATGTGCTGCAGGTACCGGGTACAATGTGCTGCAGGTACCGGGTACAATGTGCTGCAGGTACCGGGTACAATGTGCTGCTGGTACCGGGTACAATGTGCTGCTGGTACCGGGTACAATGTGCTGCTGGTACCGGGTATCGAGCCTAGAAGTAGTAGAAGATCTAAATGGAGTCCAATGACGGTGCTCATGCTCAATTATATAATCAATTAATAATAATTAATACAATGACAAATTGTTAATCTAAACCTATGATTTTGCCTCAGAGTGTCACTTTCATGGTGTCCACCAGGTTATGATAAGCTGCATAGTTAACAGCCTGCCTGGCCAATGTGCTGTGAGTGGGTGTGTTTCCCCAGGGCCTCTGCTTTGTATTCTGAGCCTCTTGGACCAACTACTAGCTGCAACTGGTACATGTCTTTTTACAGAAAATCACAGTTGCGGAATGCATAGAGACGCAGAGCAAAGCTATGACAATGCTGACCACAGAACAGCTGTCCTACCTGCTCAAGTTTGCACTCCAGAAGATGAAACAGCCAGGGGTGAGTTCCTCTGACCCCTCCAGAGCACCACAGAGAGCCAATGATGGCGTTTGGTTAAATGATGTTTCCCCCGTTTCATTCCTGAGCAGACTGAGCCTTTCTGGAAACCTGTGTCTCTGGAGCAGCACCCCGACTACGCAGAGTACATCTTCCATCCCATGGACCTTGCAACACTGGAGAAGGTACAGTGACATTTGCATGAGAAATCACAAGACATGACTCTGTGCAATAAGTGAACTGTCAACTGAAGTCACAATTATGTTCCTAAATGTCAACTGTATTTGTAGAATATGAAAAAGAAGATGTATGGCTGCACAGAGGCCTTATTGGCAGATATGAAATGGATCTTACACAACTGCATCATCTACAATGGAGGTAGGTCACGAACACTTGCTGTTTATGTACAGAACCAGTCAAACGTTTGGACACCTACTCAGTCAATGGTATTTCTTTATTTGTACTATTTTCCACATTATAGAATAATAGTCAAGATATCAAATCATTGTCTGTGTCTACTTACAGTTGTAGTATATCATGATAAGATCAGCTCAAATAAGCAAAAGAGGAGCGACAGATTATCGTTACTCAAAGACATGGATGTCAGTCAATCTGAAGCATTTCAAGAACTTTGAAGGTCTCTTAAAGCACAGTCGCCAAAACAAGCTATGATTGTACTGGATGTGGACTGCCACAGGAAAGCTCCAGAGTTACTTTTGCTGCAGAGGATAAATTCATTAAAGTTACCAGCCTCAGAAATTGTAATTGTGTTTTTGGCACCTCAGATTATAGCCCATATTAATGCTTCATGAAGTTCAAATAATGGACATCTCCCAGCATCAACTCTTTTGAGGACGCTATTGACATGTTATGGTCAATAGTCTGTACAGAAAATACTACAGACAGAACACCAATGAGAAAGATGTGCGTGGGCCAAGAAACACAATAAATATACTTTTTGTTCTAGAGAGTCCGAATGTGAGATACTTTTGGATCAAACCGCCTTATCTTTGTGAGGGGCAGAGTAGATGAATGGTAGGTGAATGATTGCTGCATGTCTGGTGCCCAACGTAAAGCATGGAGAAGGAGGTGTGATGGACTGGGGGTGCTTTGCTGGTGACTCGTTCATTTTGAATTTTAAGTACACACAACCAGCATGGCTACCACAGCATTCTGCAGTCATAGCTCATTTCTCATCTGGTTTGTTTTTTTTGGCACTATCATTAGTTTTTTTCCATCATTCTCTTTTAACATTGTTGGAAAAGCATTCAAGATACCTACCTAATGAGGCTGGTTGAGAGAATGCCAAGAGTTGCAAAGCTGTCATCACACACAGCGAAGGATAGATTCTTTGGACAATAAAAAATGTAAATGTATACTTCGTTACTGCATAGTTTAGTAGTTTCATGTATTCTTTCATAGTTTTAATGAAAATATAAAATATTAAATATTCTTGAGTGAGGAGGTGTGTCCAAACTTTTGACTGCTACAATCTACTTGCTTTAGAGATCGATACTTGGCTTTTTCAAACACCCTATTCTGTTAATTTCTTCCTAGCTAATCACAAACTAACAGCAACAGCAAAGGTCGTTGTGAAGATCTGTGAACATGAAGTGAGTACCATTATTACAAGATGAGGGAAATGTCAGGCGGACGTATGTTTTTTTTTGTTTACTTTTAAATGTCTCTTCCAGTGACGTAGAAAGTTGTCTGTTTCAGATGAATGAAATCGAGGTCTGTCCTGAGTGCTATCTGTCATCGTGCCAAAAGAGGGACAACTGGTTTTGTGAGCCATGTGTAAGACAAATGTTTACCCATAATATTTAAATGGATTTAGGTCTTCCCCAATGCTATTTGACTTGACCTAATCACAAAGGAATGATCAGCAACTTAAGTGAGAACTCCCATCTTTATGCCTTCAATGGCAATGTCCATGCTGGAATGCTTTTTCTCCCCATCTAAGCACTGGATAAATGTTTTTGTCACAATTTGGTTTATGCCCTGAAGACAAATGTGGGTTAGCCTGAAACTAGAAACGGTCTTTAGAACATCACTAACGTGTTCCTCTTCCCCTCAGGGTCACCCCCACCCACTGGTGTGGGCCAAGCTGAAGGGCTTCCCCTTCTGGCCAGCTAAAGCACTGCGGGAGAAAGATGGACAAGTGGATGCACGCTTCTTCGGACAGCATGACAGGTGAGGTGGGAGATGGCAGGGACCTGTTATTATTTTATCTTTAGCACTGCACTTGTGGTACTCTTACCCCGATACAATTCATCGTTCATCTTGCTTATCCTGCTCCTAATTTTTTTTTTTTATCCCTTCAAAAGGGCATGGGTTCCTATTAACAACTGCTACCTAATGTCCAAAGAGATCCCCTTCTCTGTCAAAAAGACTAAGAGCATCTTCAACAGCGCCATGCAGGAGATGGAGGTCTACGTCGAGAACATCCGCAAGAAGTTTGGCGTGTTCAACTACGCTCCCTTTCGCACCCCGTTCACGCCAAACAACCAGCTCCAGATGCTGCTGGATCCAGCCAACCCCAGTGCAGGAGCTGTGAAATCAGAGAAACCAGACAAGATGCGCTTCAATTTTGACATGACTGCATCTCCCAAGATGCTCCTGGGCAAGAGCTCTCTGTCGAGCGGGATAGGGCGGCGGATTTCTGTGACGGACATGCCTCGCTCTCCCATGAGCACCAACTCCTCTGTGCACACCGGGTCTGATGTGGAGCAGGACGGGATGGAGAGAGGGCCCAGGAACCCGCCGTTCCAGTATAGCGCTGGGGAAGAGTCCATGGACTATACCAGTAAATAACCCGAAGGCCCGACCACACACAACTTACTGAGGCGGCTGTTGGCGTAGTCACAGCCTACAGGCAGGTTGGGATTGAGACTAAAAAAACATTTGTAGAGGTTATGATGTGTTTCTGTGTTGTGTCCACAGCATCGCCTGCCTCGGTGAAGGTCGGCCATGCGGGCAGCGTGACGGGGAGCCCCAAACCTCCCGCTCTGGTGCCCAAACAAGAGAGGGCTCCTGCCACTGGCAGCATCCTCAACCTCAACCTTGGTGAGTCCCATCCGCCCTCAACCACCGTAGACTCTGGTCTGGTTCTGTCCAGCTGCCGGATTAGGGATTGGGTTTTGTGTTGAGTGTCATTTGTGTCCCAGATCGTGTGAAGGCTGAGATGGACCTGAAGGAGCTCAGCGAGTCGGTTCAGCAGCAACAGCTGCAACAACAGCAGCAAGGGTCATCTCTCCTCACCACCCCCAAGAGACCAATCAGGAGCCTGGACAAGACCATTGAGAGCTGCAAGGCCCAGCTAGGTACACAAATTCACTCACACACACACACACACACACACACAATATTTATGTATCTGGTATCTGTGAGTGACACATTTGAAGTGCTACAATTGCTGGTCTCATTTTGATCATGTGTAGTAAGGACAATTGTTGGCTTGTCTTTGTTCCTGGCCAGGCATTGACGAGATCTCGGAAGATGTGTGTAAGGGTGTGGAACATAGTGACTCTGAGGATTCTGAAAAGTCTGACTCCAGCGACAGCGAGTACCTTAGCGACGAGGAGCAAAGACTAAAGAGCGTTGCCAATGACGACAAGGATAAAGCAGAGAGGGAGTCGAGAAAGAGGCCCAAGGGAAGTGCCCATGGAGACGACAAAGAGGCAGTCACAGGTTCCAGGGAGAAAAAAACGTCTGAAACCCTGCTAAAGGACAAACAGGGCAGCGTTGGTCCAGAGAGAGACTCCCAGGAGAAGCCCAGGACACCCCAGGCTCAGATCCCCACAGACAGGTCCAAGGCCCCAGAGGAGGGAAAGGCCGGCGGACCCCGGGCTCCGACTGGCCCAGACCAGGACTCAGACTCTGAGAGGGAGCTTGTAATTGACCTGGGTGATGAGCAGGGGAATCGTGACCGTAAGAGGGCCAGGAGAGAGCCCGGAGCTGCAGCCGCTAAAGCAACAAAAGAGCCCCTAGGCACCAAGCTGGAAGGTGAGGGGCTACATTAGTGCTTTATTTGATTGATGTACTCTGATCCTTAAGGCCTTACCACAAAGGAGGGTAAATAAACTGCTTGATCTGTTTTCAATGTTTCTCTCTCAACCAGGCAAGTTCTCTGTTGCAGTGGCCCCTTCTCCAGGCTCCACCACATCATCCAACCTCAAAGAACCCAGTGTTCCCATCATCAACCCCCCACTTAACCAGTCCTGTGGCCAGCCCAGCTCGACCCTCACCACCACCACCCCTCCTTCGGTCCCCATCCTCTCCTCTGCGGCCACCTCGGCCCAGTCGGCTGTAAAGAAACAGCGGCCCCTGCTGCCTAAAGAGACTGCTCAGGCGGTGCAGCGGGCAGTGGTGTGGAACCCGGCCAACAAGCTCCAGACGTCGTCCCAGAAGTGGCACATGCAAAAGGTTCAGCCACAGCAACAGGAAGAGCAGCCGACCACGCCTGCACAAACACCAGTACCGGTTCCAGTCCAGGCTCCAACACAGGCACAGACACGCAGCCCACAGCAGCTCCAGCCACAGCAGCTCCAGCCACAGCAGCTCCAGCCACAGCAGCTCCAGCCACAGCAGCTCCAGCCACAGCAGCTCCAGTCACAGCAGCTCCAGTCACAGCAGCTCCAGTCACAGCAGCAGCAGTTGCCTTCCAGTACACGCTACCAGACCAGACAGGCAGCAAAAGGTGCAACCTTTTAACGTCTACTAAACACAACTACGTAACGTCTATATATATGTATATACACACACACACCTCATCTCTTTTGTCTTTGTTGTTCATGTTATTCTGTGGTTTTCAGCCGTGCAGAAAGACGGACCTCAGACCTCCACATCATCAGTCACCTTGGTCACCACTTCCTCATCTTCGTCCTCTTACCTGGCTGGAGACTTCCAGATCCCCACAGCTTCAGCCGATGTGGCAGCTGACATAGCAAAGTATACCAACAAAGTAAGTTCAGCATGATGCTATATGCCTGCCCCATGAAAATGGAAAATGTAAGGGGAATTATTTATACGCTCAACAATAATGATTTCTCGAGGCCAGTTAAAAGTTTCATCAGGACTTGTAAAACTAGCAACTCACTGTCCCGATCAGTGGGAAACGTTGTTAGTGTTGAGCCCTTACATTTTGACACAAACAAATGACCAGTACAGGAATAAACAAAAACAAGTCAAAAGAACAACACATGAAGAAAAGGAAAACTACCAAAAAGAATCACAGAAAAGATCCACAAGTACACCTTTTCTCGAGACGGATAGGACTTCCCTCCCCAGACACCCACATACACAAAATATTACAATCTGTGATTTATTATAATCTCACTATCTTTGTAGATGATGGACACCATCAAAGGGACAATGACCGAGATCTACAATGACCTTTCCAAAAGCACTTCAGGAAACACAATCGCTGAGGTGAATGTTACAGTGAATTGTATTTTGGTTGGTTCCATATATATATAAAAAATGTCTGGATTCAATGCAAAAGTAAGTTAAAGACATTGTATCTCAGTCCTGGCAGAAAAAAAGCAGCAATGCTTATAGACCTATTTTGGATTGAATTTTACTTGTCTCTGCTGTCTGATTAAATTTGTATTTCTGTTAATTGTTTTTGACCAGATCCGGCGGCTGAGAATAGAGATCGAGAAGCTTCAGTGGTTACATCAGCAAGAGCTGTCAGAGATGAAGCACAATCTTGGTTTGTTTCACTCTGTTTCCATAAAGAAAAATAGTAAATATTTTAGGTTGGTGTTGTTTAAGAAGTTTGTCTATAGCAAACATACACAATGTCATGCAAGTATATATATTTTATGATACGCAAACAAAAAAAGTGGTATTATCATTTTCTGGCATTTGGGGGAAAAATATTTTTAAAGTCTTCGTATTTATATATACTGAATAGTTCTGGCAGATTTGTGAAATTGCAAGCTTCAACATTGTGACCTGAATCTCGTTATCAATATACAAACATCTCAAATTGTGTAGCTCTACGTCAGAACAGAGTTTTGAACGCATGAGAAATGTTACTATATATATATATATATATATACACACACACACACACATTTGGTAAATTTCTGTGGACAAATGACACTTTGCTACAATGTAAAGTAGTGAGTGTACAGCTTGTGCTTACTTTTGTTTCCAGCGGTTCAGACATTAATGTCTGTGTGTTAAGTTATATTGAGGGGACAGCAAATGTATACTGGTATACAAGCTGTACACTCACTACTTAACATTGTAGTATAATGTAATTTCTTCATGTTGTCACATTAAAATATATTATCAAATGTGAGGGGTGTACTCACTTTTGTGAGATACTGTATATACACTCATATACACACACACACACGTGTAAAAAAATAAATAATAATAATGTCACAGCCATGACAAAAATAGGATGTGTCTGTAAAATATGTGTGTGTGTGTGTGTGTATATATTTATATGTGTATATACATTAATATGTGTATCTTATACTGTATTTGATATGAGCTGTATTTTTCTAAATGTATGTATGTGTGTTGTGTAGAATTGACCATGGCAGAGATGAGACAGAGTCTGGAGCAGGAGAGGGAGCGACTGGTGGCGGAGGTGAAGAAGCAGGTGGAGGTGGAGAAACAGCAGGCGGTGGATGAGACCAAGAAGAAGCAGTGGTGTGCCAACTGCAGGAAGGAAGCCATCTTCTACTGCTGCTGGAACACCAGCTACTGTGACTATCCCTGCCAACAGGCCCACTGGCCAGAACACATGAAATCCTGCACACAGTCAGGTATTAAACACACACACAGAACTGACCATAAACATTCTACTGCAATGTCACCATTAAAATTCTGATCCACTTCTCGTTTTCCGATGCACATTCAAAGCAATCACTGAAGTTTGTCATTATTCTCAAAAACTTTGGACAAGCCTCACTACTCTTGCACTAACGCACACATCACGTCTCCTCTTTAGCACTTACTTTCTCTGTATTTTATTATCTAAACATATGTTCATGTTCCTTCAGCAACAGCTTCTCAGCAGGAACCAGAGGCAGAGTCTAGCTCAGACTCTTCAGCCAAACCCCCAGGTCACTCTTCCAGTGTCCAGCCCCTCTCTGGGTCAGGATCTGCCCCAACGGACAAAGGCCCCTCTCCAACCGGCAGTGTGGACAAGAGCAAGGACACTGGCAGTGTTAATGTGTCTTAACCATTACACTGAACATACCCATTTTTACTCTACAATCATGCAGTCTGTAAAATGTGTCAGTTGCAAAGGCTTAGTCGATGTTTGAAATGCCACCAACTAATCTGAAATTGTCTAGCACATGTAATTATTAAAGGGGCATTAAAGAAAAACACCAGACACTCTTACCCTTTCCTAGTCGGGCCTAAGGCTTTAGAACGTACGACAGCCAGCTCTTTTGTGATTCAGCTAACCGATCTACGGTCGCTGGTATAGATTGTCAGCTATGTGATTTTATGTTTCAAGCCATTCTTCATTGATCACAATGTCTGTTAAGAGAGGAGGATTCATTTAAACTTGTCCGGTGTCTGTTAATCTGGATGAAATATCTGTATGCATTTTTTTCCTGTTTTCTTCTTTGATTCTCTTTCTGTATTTCTCTTTCAAGGCACCCAAAAGCAACAGGTATCGACAGGTCCAACGAAATAACAGACGTCAATCTTTTATATATTTTGACAACTATCTTAAACTTGAAACCTGTGATGCTGCTTGTTAAAATATACTGCACGTCTCCATAGTTATTTGCTACCAGAAGTGAAACCGCACATTCTTGCGGCAGCCATTTTGTGGACATCCAAGTATCTAAAACGTCATTGATTCTACATTGTCAATACAAATTTGAAAGGTTATTGTTGGCAGTTGCCAGTATGTATATAAAAATGTGTGACTAGTATACACAGACACCATTTCATTCAAGGGATAGCATTAAGTTGGCAATCACTCCCTATGGGTGTATGTTACTGGTTCATACTTAATGTCTATCATAGTTATTCAATGTATACATAGAATTTAACAAACTGTGATGTATTAAAACTATAAAAAGGTTAAATGTACAAAGTTTTTGTAAGAAGACACATGGACAATATTTATAGTGCTACGAAAAGCATATGAGATTCTTTTTTTAAAGTATGGTTTGTAAATGAAAATCACTTTTACAAATGTCTTGAAACAGCATTCTCTGGAAATCGGTTTCATGTGAAAATGCATTGTAAGACTTTATATGAATGTCACCTGGACCTTCTGCTCGGGCTCACAAAACTATTTGTCGCATCAAACGTTGTTATTTGTTTTTTTCAAAGACAATGAACACCTACTCCAAAATTGCTTAGGACTATGATAATGTTGTAAACAGCAAAAGTGACTGTATATTACTTCTGAGCATGTTTATTTCCCATTTTTTTGTCTCACATGTTCATGTTGTTTACATATTGTACATACAGTATATGGATTGTTAATGTCTTTAAGAAAAATAAAACTGGTCTGACCCATATGTCTTAAAGCGTTTTCTTGAAATATTTCATGCTATACGAGCTAGGGAACAATGGCTTAGCTGAAGTGGAAAAATATTTTAATTTATATACAATCCAATGAATTGGCATCTGTTGGTGTGATTACTTTTAAATTAACAGAAAAGAAAGCCCAACATGATATATAAAAACATTCACATCATAGACAGTAGGTCAAGCAGATCTCTTTATATCGGGAGAGCCTTTAGTCCTTTAGACCAGAGGGGAGAGTGTGAATGGAGTCAGTGGCTAATGTTTGGACAAGTATGTTCAAACACAACTTGCTTTACTACAGTAACCGGTTATTTATTACAAGGAGTGATTAGTACTCACACACTATATTGTACCATATTTATTTTCCATTTGTAGCTTTAAGAAACAATCTTCATTGGCCAACAGAGGCTCATAAATAATTCCCAGACTTCATATGTTACTATTGCTCCACTCCACTGTCTACAGGACAACCTTAACTTAAACTAAACTAAGTAATATCAGACCACACATACATATCACGATGTTCATATATTTCCATGATTTAACAATAGCAAAAGATTCATACACTTTGCTCCATTTAAATTCAGGTGCCAAATCTTTCATTTTTGTATTGCTTGGAACTTTTTTATCTTGGAATCTCAGAATGCAGACCAATCTCTCCCCTTGAGATTGATATGTCAGGGTTAAATGTTAATTTAAGAGATGTATACAAAACATTCTTTAATTTAGAACAAAGTAAACCCTGAACCTTTATAATGAAATGTATGTTAAAAGTTCAAATCGGTGTGCGTTGCGCTTTGTAGAAACGGGAACCTTTATTTTGAAATAAAGACGCAAGATCCCGTGACCCAAATAGCACTATCTTCGCTATGTACTCCAATGCACAGGAGAAGAGAAAATGGAAGCTTGTTTAGATTTCGTCTTCTTGCGTTAGGACACAACTGGATAACCCGTAAGACATTGTTTTCAAAGATTTCAGTTCGATTAACTCGTGCAATTGACGCATATTTTACAACAGCAATTATTCAGTCTCAGTCTAAATGAATGTAGCCACAGAAGGGAAATAGGCACGAGGGCAGTGCTCCTTCATCACTCTGGTAACTAGGCCAACACAGCTACCCGGTTGGCTAACCCAACTAGCATTACATCGTAATGGCGTGTGTCGCAGTGTTTGTGTCACTTTATATTATGATGCTACATATTAGCTAGTACAAACTGCGCCATTACATTTGAGTTAAACCGTTAACGTTAGCTAACTAGCAAAATATATAGTAATATTGAATATGCCCCTTGACTGTTTAATTCGAGTAGCTAAATCTGTAGCTAGTTAGCTGGTTTGCCAGGTTAGCTGTACATGCCCACGTTATTGCACACATCCCACGAGCTAGTTAGATTGGTAGTTACGTCTTCAGGTGGAGTTGTCTAGTTTTGTTTCGAAATGCATATCTTAGTTTAGTTAAAAAAACGTCACTTAGGATGTGTGTTAGATTAATTTAGTTACGGCAATGGGCAGTTGACGCGTTATCCGCCATTGTTGTTAATCCAAAGTCCATTTCTCCCTGTTATTTAGAAGCAGATTTAAGATTTTCCCTACGTACTTAAATTTTTTTTTAAGAAAAAGCGATAATTATTGTGAAATAATGGTTTTGTTTGACTGACAGGAAAACGCCTTCACCGGCTCCAAACATCTCTGTAGTCATCCAGTGTTGAACGTCAGAAATCCGGTTGATAATTATTTAGGTGAACCTAGCTAGTATTCAATGGGACCACCATTTGGACGCAGTGTTTAGAGCTGCCCATCTGCACACCACTTTTGTAAAGAGTAGTTCATTTGTAGCCTTTCTGTTAGCTTGAAGAGCATATCATTTTATACTTAAATCGTATAGTAAAATCCCAGTATGTCAGCTCTTTCTGAGATGCTGTAACTACTACCTCTGGCACCAACAATTGTTCCACTGTCAAAGTTGCTTAGATCGCTTGTATTCCTCGTTCTGATGTTTAGTTGAACAACAGCAAAACCTCTTGACCATGTCTGCATGTATTATTTAGTTGCAGCCACATCATTTTCTGTTTAGATATTTGCTTCAATGACCAGGTGTACTCAATAAAGTGTCCAGTGCGTGTAATTCAAAACTAGATTTCAAAAGTTCCATTGCTGCCTTTGGGATAATGGGCGCACTGTGACATGGACTATTCCTGAATCAAGACGCCTTGTTTTCTGTGCCATTCAGCACCATGTCCTGATCAGGAATATGGTACTGTACTTACCAAACTCAATGCAGATGTTTACAACAAGCGCACGATCGGATCTGCAGACAACAGGTATCAGTTTGGTTGTGGAACTTTTTACTTCAGTACATTTATTAAGATCTGTTGCACTTTTTGAATATATAAATAATCTAATTGGCTATTCATGATTTTTCTTAGAAGTTCTGATTAGTTTTTACCACAAAAAGTTATTGTGAGATGGTAATTTGATCAGGTCTCTTCTATTTAAAAAAATTCAGTGTCTGGGCCGCAAAAGCATAAAGTATTATTTGTAGATCTTTTGATGTTCAATACCCATGTGTCTGGGCTGGGGTTACAGAGCCATTTTCATAGAGCTACATTTTCTGACCAGATAATCTACAAATGAAGAAAATGCCAGAGTTTACCAAAGTTTCTTAACATATCCATGACAACATCAAGTGATCAAAAGGTACCTCTTGCGACTGTCATCGGCGGCGTACATTTGTCAACTGTCCCATCGACTTTAATAACATGGCTTGCTTAGGTCAGAGATGAAGTCTCTACTCACAACATCAACTGATAAAATTTACAAGCTCAAGAAAAGTTTGTTAGACAACGCCAGGAGCCTTCTCAACTGTGTGTTCACATGCAACATTGGCTTTTAATACATAAGTTTCAGTGTTCTCTACCCCAAAGAGTCGAGAACAATGGTTCTCCCAAAGGTATAAGCTACTTTAGGTAGCCGCCTATTCATGACTAGCTCACAAAATACTTCAGATGGTATATTAGGTTTTTGGTTTTCCGTCACACACAGTCATAAACAAATCTAACCAGTGTTGGACCAGTATTCCCAGCTACTATCTAAATCCCAAATTGGCATTCTCTATGGGATGTTTTTTATGGGGTATATGCAATTTCTCACATTTTGTTGGCAGTTACTAAATGACAGTGTCTTGTGAGTTCTTCTGACACTTGAAATGTCCCTAAAACGTCAAACCTGAAAAGTATGTTTATTTGGGCAGATTTATATAATTTCAAAGAAATTGCAGCAGCACTTGTCTACAGAATCATCCAATGTGCACTGAATGTGCCATATTATATATAATTTGCAGTTTACATTGGCATGTACTTACAGATGTGGGTATGGCAGGATATGGGCGCACAGAAACTTCACTGGCGTCCTGAAAGCCAGCTTTAAATAACCAATATGAAAGAGATATGTAATTAAACAAAAATAACAGATAACAAATACTAATTGCATTTTTAAAACCTCACAATTAAAACATGTAGCACATTTTAACATTAGTTTCACAATGTGATGTAATATTAGCATGTTCAATTTCATTTAGATTTTCAATGTAAGTGCCGAAGGAACCGCTATGGTTGTTTCTCAATGTCAAGGAAGGATCCTCAGAAGCCAGAATTTCGAGGATGCTACGTCAATGTCGAGGATCCTCAGAATTTCAACCAAGGACGAGTCCTTCATTCGGAAAATATGCCATGTACACGAAAGGATGCGTAATGTGTAGCCTTCGCGCTCTCATATCACCCACAATCCTATGCGCTTCTTTGCTATCTTGTTAAAAAAATAATACAAGAAGTCGGACATTAGCGGAGTAATAAATACTTATGCAGAAAGCACACACATTTCAGAATGTAAGTTAGAGAGAAAGACTGAAGGGATAATTTTGCTCAATAGGGTAAAAAAAAACTTAGTTAGGGAAATAAAAAAAACTTGTTTTTAACAAATAGCTCTTAAATTATAAATATATTTAAATATCAAATATTATTACATGGTTGAATTACGGTCCGGTCTGTTATTTCTTGATAGCAGACCGCTGCTAAGTATAACACAGCGTTGCCATGAAAAACTATGGACGCAGTTCAGTTCACTCAGGCAATATAATCGTTTTTAAATATTTTTTTGTGTGTAAAATTATTTATTTAGTAGGTAGCCATGTAATAAGCGGGATAATGTCTAGCGGGCGGTTGTTACAGCAAATACAGGCAGATTTAAGACCCATCCGTCTGTAATTATTTTTCCACCTCCACAGCGCGAAAATACTTTTTTACTAACGTAATGACGTGCACTTGCTAGCCTGTTCCATTTACGTGTTCTTCCAATCCTAAAGAGGAGCCTCGCCTAGCCTCTGAAGGAAATGACTTGGAAGGAACAGTCCTACCAAGGAAGCATCCTTGACATTGAGAAACAACCACAGTTTCTCCCAAATCCTAGGAATGTCGAATACAATGTAACTAACTGTGGCTATTGAACGTAGGCTTCGTAGCGAGAAGAAGCTGCCAAAACTTGTCAACCGGAATAACCAAGACTGTTTTTGTACCGCTTATTTAATTGATGCGTCCCACATAACATCTAGCTACAAGATAATCAGGGCATCAGAGTGTATATGTGGGCACAGTGGATCGCAGCTTCTGTGGAGTGTGGTGTGGTATGTATGTGTTAAAGTAGCATCCATGTTCCCTGCTTCAATTTCACTCCGGTGCTGCTCAGCCATGAGCTCAACTGTTGCTTTTATTAGTTCTTCCGGCAACATGCTGTGGAAATGTTAAGGGATTATTTTAAGACTGGCACAGCAGTTGAAGCGAGCTACATAAAAAAAAATTGAGAAATTTGTCACAGTGTGAAAAGGGATGTTTGATCTTGAAGAGATGACCTCTTTGAGCAAGTGGGAATTCCAACCACTCAACTCTGCTCTGTGCTTTGGGTGGCCGCTTGGAGAGCGATCGCAGCAGCCAACTACACAGAATAGTGTGACCAAAGTAACCACCACCCTTCGCACAGAAACCTTTGGCACAACTTTTCTTAGGAATGTGACTGCTAGGGTCCTAAAGAGACGTTTTGTCAAATTCTAGCATGCGTTAAAAAAAAATCTGATATGCATGATCACACATTTCAATGGCTATTTTTATTTTTTGGCCAATCTCCTCTATTTACTTTTTTTAGTTTGCCTTGTGGCATTTGGCTACTGAAACATTTTGTAAGTTTAAGGACTTTGTGAACCATCATGTTGTCCATTATAACACCTGCTGGAGTTGCTGCTGCAGTCAGTGAGCTCCGAAAGCACATCCAAACAACAAAACTCCAAGTTAATCACTGTCAGTGGTTTGTGTTCCTTATAGATGTTTTTAATTACTCATTTCTCTGATCAGTCAAATTCATTGCAATATACATTTTAATTTATGTAGTCGTTCCAAAATGCTGCTCTAATACAGTGGTTCTCAAACCTCTCTGGTTTTCCATGTGTCCGATGTGTCTTAAAGGTAACACACCTACAATGAATAACTTTTTTAAGGGATCTTTATGCTGGGACGCTGTAAGGTGCTATTGGATCTACAGGTGAGGTTTGAAAACCACTACTCTCATACTTTTTAATGGCAGATGCTCACTGTCTATATTTTAAATGCTCCATTTGAGTCCTTTACTCTTTGCCATTCTATCCTATCCAGATTCAATAAAAGTAGGATTCAAATATTATATCTTAAGGTTAAATATTGTCACCTGGAAGTAAATGTTCTTCTATGAATCCTTAAGCCTTCTGATCTATATGATCTTGATGGTTCCCCACTGCAAGTGATGCACATACATCTGGGTATATGTGCTGGAGACAGACTAGTAGTAGAATACACAGGTCTGATACTCTAGATTGGTTAATGTGCCCTGCTAGTATTATGTAGATACAATACAATGTTTGACTGTGTTTAGTGACGTAAGCTTTCCGTTTAGGCAACACCATGCCAATACATTTTCTGTTGGAGTATGACTTGTAGGATTTATATGATAATTAATGAACAGTTTTCGCTAGCATTTGGTCATAATTTTCAATTGCAAGGCTGAGTGTTCACATGAACGTAGACCTTTAAAGCACTGTTTTGTATCACCTCAATACAAATGTTAACTAGTGGGGATAATATTAAATAATAATATAGATGCAATGTGCGGTATTACTTCGAAAACACCCGTATTCATTCATAATTTAAGAGGTTGTTTCACCTTAGCTACTTGCTGTACTAATTATCGATGTTAGCAATGGTACAATTGTGATTGAAAGATACCTCTTGCTGCTATCACCACCAATGTACACGGGTCACAAGGTTTCCTCACATAACCTTGAACCAGCGAGTTCCATTTTTTGTATAATCAACTTTCCCATGTTCTGTTCATAAATACCACAAGTTTCAGGATCTTTGGCATAAATAGATGCCATCTCCCTAACAAAATGGTAAAAGTGTTATTATTTTATTTTGTTTGTTTGTTGCCAGTAACGCAAGTAGCAATAACAGATCTCATTGGTAAACAGCATGTTTGCACCCATTTCTCAAATATACCATACCAACAATCAATAACACTAAACACACACTAACCAATAAAAAAGGATTACTTAAGTTGCAATTGTTTTTCACGAGCTAAATCATCAAAAACATAATGTTAACATGTAATGTTGAAGATGGTCAATATGAATACAAATAAAGCTAATGTTTTCTTGACCTTCCACTATATATCTGGTCGATCTATATAGAATGACACCCTTTGAATAATGGCAAAGTACCCATTTTAAAATTAGTTTCCATTGACTCTGGCCTTAATGGTCAAAATGTGTTTTTGTTTAGGATTTCTTAAAAAATTACGTTTACTCTGAAAGAGTTTTAATGTAAAGGAAGTTTACAACAAATAAGGAATTTGTTCTGGCTTGTTACTGCAATGATTGATACACAAAATAAAGTACAAACAGTAGACTACAATAAAAAGAATGCGAACGTCCATTGAGGGTTCTGTGAATGCGGGGAGCAGGCAGTAGCCAGATATTTTCTGGGAACATGTTCCTGAGGTCTACTGCTGTAGGAAAAATGTATTGTTGCGAGAGGTTTTGGTCTTGATAGACATCAACCTTCTGCCAGAATGAAGAGTTCTGAATAGTCCATTTACAGAGTGAGGAGGATCAGCCTCAATCTTTGGTGCCCTCCTCAGGGTCCTGGTGGTATGTAGGTTGTTTAGAGATGGCAGTTTGCAGCCGATGACCTGTTCTGCAGAGTGGATAGTGTGCTTCAGCCTACCCATGGCTGTGGCTGCTGCGTACCAGACAGGGAAGGAGGAGGTCAGGATGGACTCAATGATGGCAGTGTAAAGGTTCACCATCATAGTCTTTGCAGATGTAACTTTTTGAGCTGCTGCCGGAAGTACATCCTCTGTTGTGCTTTCTGCGGTGATGTTCAGTTCTCACTTGAGGTCCTCAGCGATGGAGTTGCCCAGGAAACGAAAGGACTGTACAGTGTTGACCGGCGAGCCATCCAGGACAATGGAACAAAGGGCTGCTGGGCTTCTTCTATAGTCCACTATCACTCTTTTATGCGTTGGCCTCCGAGTTGTTCAGACTGCACAATGACACCAGATGGTCAATGTCCCACCTGTAGCCCGAGATGTCAGATATGGGTGGTGTTATCCACATACTTCAGGAACTTGACAGTGGTGGCTAACGGTGCAGCTGTTGATTTACAGAGAGAATAGTAGGAGGGAAAGCAAAGTGCTGAGGGTCGGGCATGTGCTTCCCGGCCTTCAAGTTCAAGAAAGCAGGATCAGTGTAGTTGTCAGGGAAAATTGGGTTACATTTGTTTTCTTATACAGTACAAGTCAAAAGACTGGATGCCCACTTAAGGGTTTAAAAAATATTCGTCCTCATTGTTAAGTAATGATTATATAAAATCTATAATCCAAATTGATTTATATTGTATCCAAAACAGTCTTTAATCAAAGTAGCCACCTATTGCCACTGACAGTTTCGTATACTCCATATTCTCTAGATTCACCTGGAACGCCTTTCTAATAAGACTTTCTACATATGGTTTGCACTTGTTGGCTGCTTTTTTGTCACTATGCGGTTTAACTCGTCCGAAATCGTCTCGATTGGGGTTACGGTCATGTGTTTGTGAAGGCCAAGTTATTTCATGGACCACTCTATAATTCTTTTTTCGTCCCTTACAAAGTCTGTAGGTATATTTTTCGTCATTGACCTAGTCACATTAAGCAGAGACCAGATAGGATGTTGCATTGCTGCAAAATGCAGTCATGCTTGTTGAGTGTGCCTTAAATGGTAAATAAATCACAGACAGTCAACACCAAAGCACCATCACACCTCTATGCTTCACAGTGGGAACCACACATGCTGAGATCATTTGTTAACCCACTCTGCATCTTACAAAGACAGCGGTGAGAACCAAAAATCACAATTTTGGACTAATTATAGCAGGACTGGACAGATTAACACTGGTCTAGTGTTCATTTCTCATATTTCTGGGGCCATGCAAGTCCTTCTATTGTATATCGCTGACTCTGCAGTTACTAGATTGCTTGTGATCGTTTATCTTAGCTGCAACTTGCAGTGCGGTTAATTGCTGGATACTGTAATGAACTTATCCAATGTAGCAGGGAGAGTTGTGTTTTCCTGTTTTGTTCTTTATTACTGCCAGTGCAGTTTAATATAGTGCATAAGGGGTTTTGCGACTGCACTTGAAAAATGTTCAACGTTTTGGAAATGTTCTGTGTTGACTACACTTTACGGTTTAGAGTAGCGAAATACAGATAATGAAGTTATATGCCGTTTCTCGTCGTCGTTCTAGCCATCATATGGACTGCTATAGTACAGGCAAAATGATGGTCTTAATTCACCCTCTGTATACCCATCATGGTGGCAGTGGCTCAGTGGGTTGAGTCAGTTGTCTATCAATCAGACGGTTGGTGGTTCGATCCTCCTGGGAAATTGTCGAGGTGTCCATGAGCAAGACACCTAACCCCAGCTGCTCCTGGCGAGCCTGCAGTCGCCTTGCATGGTAGACGTGGTCGTCAGTGTATGAATGAGTGAATGAATGGGTGAATGTGACGCAGGATCTGTAAAGCGCTTTGGATAAAAGCGCTATATGAAAGCGCAGCATTTACCATTTATAAGCCATTGAGATGGCAAATGTAATTTAAAAAAAATCAAACCTGTTAATTGGACATTGCTTTCTTGGTGAATGTCAAAAGTGGGGTCTTGTTTGACACCTGGGCAGGACAATCCATTGAGGTAGGCTCTCAATCCACTGGAGTTGGTGATGCATAAAACAAAGTTCAATCAATATTATATCCTTAATCTTTCTCAGCAAGACTTTAGAGGAGTAGTTAATGCTAAAAAAGAGCTGGATACAATCCTTCCTATGGGATGTGAACCACTGATTATTAACTACAGGAAGTGTTTCATTGCAGTGGTTTTGCAAGTCTATTTTTTACTTCGGTTAATTTAATGGTTGACGGTCTGAATATATATATGGTGTGTGTGTATATATGTATATGTGTGTGTATTTAGGGATGTATAAAACATGAGAAATTCTTTTCGTTCTTTTGTAAATTACATAACAATTGACATCTGTTTCAATTTTGTTTTTACAGTCTACAATGGAGGGCTTTTTGGATATCAATGATATCCTAGATCTTACCGGCACTGATACAGGTATGGCTGTTACTCCTTAGAATTTATTGGAATCGATTAGCTATTCGCTGTCTAAAGGATGGTAGATGTTATATATATATTCTGTGTTTAAACTCTCAAGGTCTTCCTGGTGTAGATGAGCAGAGAGGAGGAGGGGGTGCTGGTGATGATGACACAGAGCAGCATGTGGAGGAGGCAGAGCGGGGTGCTCGGCCGACCATCAACGAGTTCAAAAAGACCTGGGGCTTCAGGAGTTCCACGGTTGCCAGAAGAGAGTTTGTGGGGTTAGATGATATTGACTACCCAGACTCTCCGCCCCTACCTTCACGTCGGGGCAAAAGCCGACCAACCAAGACCTATTCGAGACGTGGGCGAGGAGGGAGGAGAGGTGCCCCTGCCGAGCTGGAGCACCTCGAGACGGCGTCACCTACTCCAGTGGATACTGATCCTGCCCCCGTGGCTGTAGAATCCTGCCCGGGTGTCAAACTAGACCCTGTCTCTTGGCAGGACTTTGGATCTGCATTTGGCACTGCGTTTTCTTTACTTGGGGAGAAGGACGATGATATGCCCATGCCTACCCCTGCTCAAACTATGCCAGCACCTGCAACATATATGCCGGCCCTTGTCCGAACCATACCTGCACAAACTATGCCCGCCCCAGCTCATCTGGTGTCGGCTCCTCCTCCTAGCTGTGAGGCTAGCGGGGAGGTGGAATTAGTTTCTAGTGTAGAGGAGGACAGTGATGAGTTGACTCTGAAGCAGCTGCAGGAGCGGCTGATCTCTAAGGGTAGGGGAGAGGCCAAAAGCCGAGGAGTCAGAGGGCGGGGTCGGGCTAGAGGGAGGGGGCGAGGGAGAGGTAAAGGACGAGGGAGAGGCAGGGGGCGTGGGAGGGGGAGAGGGGTAGACCTTGAGTCAAGCACTGCTGATGAAGACGAGGTGATCTTTGTGACTGAGTTGGAACCGCAGCAGGTGCACGCGGAGAGGGAGACGAGTCCTGAGAAGGTTCTGGTGGAGCCCCAAAGCCCGTCTCTGTCTCAACAGTCCAGCATAGAGTCAATGCCTCCTCTTGAGTCCGATCCTGAGACAGAGACGACCGAAGAAACGCCCAACCAAAACAGTCACAATCGTGAGGTAGAGAGTGACGAAGTGGTAGAGGAGGTGAAGGACGAAATGCCCGAGGAGAAGGTCGAGGAAGAAAAGTCTGAGTATTCTAGTATATCGGACAGTGAAGGCTACAACCCCCATGCTCTTTACTGCATCTGTCGACAGAGGCACAACAAGAGGTACGTATCCAGCTGTGCCAGGGGGGCGTTCCTAAAAACAGGCCTGCTGTTGTCCCTGCGCCAGCACCACACACTCAGTTCATTCCCACTGACACAGCCATACATATCTCTGTTTTGTCTAGGTCGTAGATTTCAGTCAGCTGGTGTTTCATTGGCTTTTCGTTGCTTTTCGGATTGCCTCTCCAGGTTTATGATCTCCTGTGACAGATGTCAGGAGTGGTTCCATGGCGACTGTGTTGGTGTCAGCGAGACACAGGGACGCAAGCTGGAGAGGAGCGGGCGGGACTGGATCTGTCCTAACCACAGCCAGATGCAGCTCGACCCTGAGCCCAACCAGCCGGACTGCCTGGCACCGCCTTCCTCTGGGCATGAGGAGAGAGTCCATGAGGAGAGAGTCCATGAGGAGAGAGTCCATGAGGAGAGAGTCCATGAGGAGCGAGTCCATGAGGAGAGAGTCCATGAGGAGCGAGTCCATGAGGAGCGAGTCCATGAGGAGAGAGTCCATGAGGAGAGTCCATGAGGAGAGAGTCCATGAGGAGAGAGTCCATGAGGAGCGAGTCCATGAGGAGCGAGTCCATGAGGAGCGAGCCAGTGAGGTGAGAACATCTGGGGTCAATAACTTTTTCGGCGAAAAGGCGTAGTTGTGTATTTGTGGTATAATATTCGTTCCCCTGGTTTATACGGTTCAAATAGACATACATTTCTATTTGTGGTATAATATTCTTTCCCCTGGTTTATATGGTTCAAATAGACATACATACACAAATAGACATACATTTCTATTTGTGGTATTATATTCTTTCCTCTGGTTAATACGGTTCAAATAGACCTACATACAGAAATAGACATACATTTCATCAGGTTAGTTGCCTGTTTAAGACGTTCTAGGCTGACTTGATTGAGTCTGGTCTTAGGGCGATGTGGTGCCTGTGGTGGTTGCTGAGAAGGGGAAGGACAGTGCTCTGCCCCAGTGCATCGGCCCAGGTTGCTGTAAGCATGCCCTGCCCGAGTCTGTTTACTGTGGTACAGACTGCATCCTTCAGCACGCAGCTGCCACTATGAAGACCATGTCAGACTCCAAAGAAGCCAATACAAAGCAACGTCCACAGAAGAAAGCAGCAGCTAAATCTGTCCCTAAGGTAACCAATGGCTCAAGATAGGGTGTTCTGGTTATTCTGCGTGTGGGTGTTTTTCTTTCTTGTCTCTTTTCTGCATGCCGTCCTTGTTGTTTAACGTTTCATTCGTTGGTGAATATATGCTGAGAATTTCATTTGAATCTGCCGAAGCTGGCACTTAGTAGACACTCACATAATAGGATGAGTTCTTTAAGCGCCAAAATGAGCCCACGTTGACCTATGTGTATATTTCGACCTCAGGGTCAGAGGTCTGCTAGGATTCTACGGAAGGAGTCGATGGCGCGTCCGGAAGAAGAGCAGGGTGCTGAAGAGAAGGATGATGAAGCAGTTGAGGACAAGGGAGCGGACTCGTCTACACCTCCCTTACCCTGCACCCCTAGTCTCACTGCAGTACAGGCTGCATCCATGTTATACCAGTCCAGTATGTATCACCCACAGCACATGCATATCAAGTTGCTACTCATCACACGCTTGCAATAGCGGCACGTTTGACCGTCGAGACAAGGTTATGTTCCGGGGTCAGAGCCGATGGGTAACTGTACACATTTTGGCAACTTATTTTTAATGAAATGCGTTCCTTAAACTGAGAATAGGAAACATTCTAAAAGAAACCTTTCAAATGAAATGCCCTGCATTTGCAAATAGGTTGTTGAGAATAGAGGAGCTCAGATAATGTTTAGAATAGATGAGCTCAGATAATGTTTAGAATAGATGAGCTCAGATAATGTTTAGAATAGAGGAGCTCAGATAATGTTTAGAATAGAGGAGCTCAGAGACACTCCCACTTCAATTCCAACAAAAGGTTTTTACAGTCGAGCATTTCTATAGGCAGATATTTTTTGACTGAGATAAAAGAAACGGTACATTTGAAGAATAACAAGCTTACAGGGCAACCGAGTTGAAACTACGATACAGGCTGATATTTGCTGAGCCAGCCTTAAAAATACTAGGACATACACATTCACATTATTCCTCATGCTCAGGATTTGCAGGACAGTTATTAGATGTAACCAATATGACCTCAATAAGATGCATGGGTTCAGATAGAAATCCCCATTTGACGGAAAGCGCTTTACATTTCAGTCATCGATACATAAACATGGTTTGAGTTCTTAGATGTTAGAAAACAAACGATACCTCTGAATCCAAGAGAATGAATGCTCATATACTCAGGTTCAAACTCAAGGCCCAAACTCAAGGCCCTTACGTCCTCAAGTAGTGCCTGGTTTGTGAATCTAAGCAATTTAACACTGGATTGAACTAACCTGTTCTATCAGGCAATTGTTCATGCTGCTTAAAATTACATTCCGCTTAAATTATAGTACAATGAAAGCCACAAATCAGAACACTTGATTTTTTGACGGAACCAGTTTGAAATATTAGTGCAGGTGAAATGAAACCGAGACTGGGAATAATTAGATATTAAATCATCATGCAAATGACTGGATTTATAGAGCACTGTTGGCCAGTCATTTGCAATGTATCACAGGCGGGCATTTGCTTCGGTTAGCTTCTAATTTTTGGGTATGACTTGAAGCTGCCACATTCACAGAACTTGCTCATTTTGGCTCAATGCATCAGTGGCAAGTTCGGTTGGATTAAGGTTCAGTAAAAACGTCTTGTATTCTTAGGAGGCATTCCCAAAATGTCCTTCATGTAACCTGTGTCTTCGTATCATTGTTCATGAGGGAGACTGGACAAGCAGAACTCACTACCCTGGAAAAAATTTGTTATGATGAATTGTTATCTTCAACCCAGTACAGTGTCGCACACACACACACACACACACACACACACACACACACACACACACACACACTTGGGGACATCAAAACAGACAGTACATTCAGAGCAAAACTCTTACAGAAGATGTCAAGACAAGGGAGGAAGACCTTTGTTATCTCATCCGGGGTACTTTCATGGTAGAGTTCATTCCAACGTGACTAGCTTCTTCAGCTGAACTGCTTTGCTACGACACCAATAACGATGGCATTCTCCTAAGCATCGGACAACTCACTTTCCGGACATGGGACAGGTTTCCCGACGCAATTATTCATGAATGGTATTGTAGCTTAGCGTATAACAAAAGCGTATCGAAAGTTTCGGGTCGCTTAGAAATGTCCTTGTTTTTGAAGGAAAAGGAGGGTTTTTTTTCTTAAATTTTTAACATCATATTGATTGGAAATACATTGTAGACATTGTGAATGTTTTAAATTAAATTAGCTAGAATAAGTTGATTTTCAATCTAATATCTACATACAATAGAAAGTGAGTGAGAGGCCCCGGCGCACAGCAAAGCAATAGAATAAATACATTAGTGTCTAGTTTGAGAAACCGACACCTCACATGTCCTCAAATGGCAGTTTTATTAAAAAGCAGCTTCTGTTTTGGTTTGAGCCAGTTTGCGCTGTTCTGTAAAGGTAGTACACACCAATTTCTTGATTGGATTAAACTTCATTTTTCAGAAGGATATAATAATTTTCCCAAGAACGCTTTTTGACACTGATAAACAATGAGGGTCCAGATATCAAATCTAGTCTTTCATCAGCACAATAGTTTTTAACTGTGTTAACATAATTTCTTGGATTAGTAAACTGTGTCATTGGCACATAGTAGGAATAGTTGGTGATAATGGGCTTCTGTACACCTATGTAGATATTCCTATAATAGTCTGGAGGTAATAATCTGTTTCTTGCAACAATAATCATTTACAGCATTAGCAATGTCTGCTGTGTTTCTAATCAATAAGATTTATTTTTGAATCAACAAAAATGTGCTTTAAAAAAACAAGGCCATTTTTTAAGGGACGGTTGAAATAAAGCTGAAATAGTTGCAAAAGATCTTGCTATATTACCAGAGAGCATATGTTATGTCGTGTACTTGAAAGTCACCTGGCTTTAGGGACAACAAATCCACAGTGGCAAGTCGTACATAATGACGGGAACCAGACCAGCTATCTTCTGGATGCACCAAGCTGAAGTTACTTTGTGCTTGTGTTAACACAGAATGCAGGTCCCGACAAATCTGCCAGGCACACTGTGCAGGAGATGTTTGCCTGATGCTTTATAGAAATCCATGTTCTGGGACAGAGCAATAGTGTGGGGCTCCAAGGAGTGATGCTGAAGCAGCATGGGTGCGGATGGGACAGCAGACCAGCATACAATACAATATACAGTACAACGTAGACAGTGCTCATGTTCAGAAGCACCTGGGTGTGTTGACACTGCTATTACCCTGCCCTGGCAGATGCTACATAGAAGATACATAGTAGTCAGTTTTGGTCACCTTTTCTATAACCAACACATTTTTCACTACCTGCAATCACCAAGAACAGATGCGTGTTCAGCTCTACATTTAGCCCTCAACATAGACTTACTTGAGAATATTGCAATGCAAATCACTTTAGGAACCTTTTTTCATTTATTTTAGCCCCTTGTGGACTTTGAACAATCTCACGTTCCACACCCCTCACCCAAACCACAAAGTCAAACAGGTGAAAAGTACTTCCAGGTCAGTTGTACAAGGGAACCGAAGGAACGTGCTGGCATATGATCTGAACTAATCTTCATGGGTGGTCTTCAACCTGCAGTGCTATACATGCTTTATACCACACACACACACACACACACAGATCAACACACATCATGTACCTCTGGGCACTCAGGCCAGAGGGGAAAGTCATTCCATTCAAACAGGGATTGGGAGGGTTTGGAGAGCATATTTACAGCAGCTGTGTGGGGGCCTTCTGGGGATATACAGATGCCAGGCGGTACTCCCTCCAAGATCCTGACAGTGAATAGCAGATCCATTGAATCAGTTCAATGAAGAAGACTGAAGTACGACGCTGGCCAATCCCACTGACATTCTCCATCCTGCGATAGCTGATGCATCAGCAGGAGTTGTGCAATGCCCTTTTCAATAATTATTTCTGAGAACATGACCTGCTTTATCCGGTTAGGACAAGAGATCATACACGTCGTGCTGCTTTGTTCTACCGTCAAGATATAGTTGGTGTCTTGTTGACGAGCTGTATTTTGAGCATTGATCTGACTCATCACACGCACATACAGGTTCATCACATGATCAAGGGTATTTTGAAGAGAACGGCGGTCCTATTACAGATGACGGGTGGCCGACTCGCTGAGACAACAAAGCCACTAACCTCGAGACACTATTTAGTAACAAGCGACATTTAGGAATATCTGTGAATAGGTGTGGAGCCTTTCAAATTTCTGAACATGTTTCTCTATCCTTTCATCGGGATTCCTGGATGTGCACATTGTTGTTTTGACGAGCACTGTCATATATCAGCAGGTTTCTCTTCTCAGGGAAAAGGCTGTTCCTCTGTAATGCTGATCGGAGGTTACTGGGGAGGTGTAAGCATTGTGGGTCTTCATTTTCGCCGGCTTTCTATTCGACTATTATAGCTGCCATTTTAGCTTCCAGTCTTGATCAGCCAATTGTTAGACACAGGCGCCCTCTACAGACTAGACTTTAGATTGGTTGTATTTTAGTGCAAGTTGGCATGGAGTTCTGACAGTATTGCTTTCACGTACACCTTATTTGCATTTTATTATTTCAGTAACACCAAAACCAGATGATTATTTTCTACAATTTCACTTGACATTTAAGAATGTGTCGGATGCTCATAGACAAACTAGACAGTCTCACATGCGTTTGTCTTGTCATAAACCTGTGTATTCAAAGCACCCATACAGTGTGACTGGTACGCAATTAGGAAGACCAATTAAACCTCAACATTATCTTATAATTATAAATGTAACTATACATTTAAATGGACTAAACCTTATCCTGATATTATGATCGCGAGTTGCTCTACATTTCATCTCTACATTTAGTTCTGTAGGTGTACTCGTTTTGTCCTGTTCCATCTCAGACTATAGAATGATTTTGGGGTATATGCATAAACCCAGTTATTTTCATGCAAGCCTTCATGACCTGAATAACCCAGACTACCGTTCAGAAATGTACACCCAGGTAGCCCATCTGATGTATTCCTCCAACCAGTTGGTCTTCTGGTCAGTCCGATCAGTTTTTAAGATTTGATATGAATAGTTAAGTTCAGTCCTGTCCATGGTATTGTATTCTTTTTTTCGTATTTATTATTGAATAGCTGTTACCTATATCCATTAAGGAATGTTTGCTCATAAGTATAATTCCAAAATCTGATCCCTTTTGATCGAGTGATCAAATGCAATTCTTCTTTAATCGTTAGTACGTCCCACCAAGTTGAGTAGTGAAACGTTTCAGGATTCTTCATTAGCACTGCCTGCTATAGGTCATGAAGGCCAAGTGTCCGTATCGGTGCAATTCACTCAAACATGCGCAATCATTCTGCATGACAGTATTGCAGCCTGTCTGACACTCAATTGTCAACTTCTATAAATTAATATATAATATTATATCTGATTGTGGCCCCTGTGTATAGAGCCTCATGACGTTGTCACCTGTCAATTGCACCACTCTTCAACCAGAAACGGTTACAATTGGCTAACCATGCTAACTATCTTATAGACTTCTCTTGAAGACAATTAGCAAGCTAGTGGCACGCACTCCACAAATCTATTTTGTATTAGACATTTAAAAAAAAAAAATCCATTTATGGGAATGGAGTAGATATATCAAGACAACCTTGGGGCTAATTTTAATTTATGCCTACAAAAATAATAGCCAGTGAAACTTCAGAAAGGTAGACATAGGTCACAATGAATCGTTTTCTGTTCCATGGGTTGGAAATCATTTTTGTGATTATTAGATATCATATTATGATTTCTTACAAACATGCCTAAATGCGTTTAAATAATACAATTAATTATGTTAATGTAAAATGGCGAAGTAATCTGAGATCCATAGAAGTGTTTTATAACTGGTTTCATAACTTGTTCGCGAGATCAATTACAAGCATAAAGAAGGGGGTAATTACACATGCTGAAAGGGGGAAACATCCACCTTTTACAGGAGCAGAGACAGGATGTCAGCATTGCATCTTGTGCTACTTTAGGGCCTACGTCACTGAATGCACAAATCATTAATTTATTTTTTAAGGAATGTCCTGCCTACACACAACCACCTAGATACTAATAGAAGAACAATTTAACAAAAGCACAGATAAAGAAATAATACAGTTGTCATGTCGATGCTTCCTCGTATCTCTACAAGACATGGCTCTACCATCATGTCCCGGACCCCCATCCAGTCCACTCATACTGGTCTTCATTTATCTGTTTCTCAGTGACTAGCATCCACCCGCCCCGCCTGATCATTCATCACGTTCAGGTGTCCTGTGCCTCTGCCTGTATCTCAAAAGATCACATTTGCATACAGTTCAATGTGTGTACATGTCGTCCTTTTGTCCTCGTCCCCCGTAGATCTATAACCAGCTCCATGTCCGTCCGTCTGTAAGGACCAACGTATCGTCTCTTAGTGCCCTGTTGTATACGGAGCCTTCAGCTCTTTGAAGTCTCTCCTAGGTTTCTTCTGGTGCTGCCACTTAACCTTTCTTTTTGAAACAATGTCTGCGTTTAACCAGACAGCTTGATTCTTTGATCAAAATACCTAGTTTATGAAGGAATATAGCAAAGTGCAACCTAAGAAGCCTTTGAATTCTTTTTGATCTCTCTTCCCAAAACTAATTTAATGCTGCGCTTACAATACAAACATGCTTAGAAAGGGCAAAAGTAACTGGACTTAATTTTAGACATTATTAACGTTTGATAGCAATGATACTATCAAACACGGTCTATGAACGCGGTGGTTCAGACTATCTCGCACTAGGGGAATAAATGGTTTGTATATAAAGCTGTTATAGTGGGAAAGGTAAGTACACCCCATGCTTAAATAGTTATTATTATATAAATTGTCAAACTATACTTTATAGTGCTGTTTCCACAGTGTAGTCTTCAAGAACCATGCTAAGTTCAGCTATTTGACGTGTGCCTCATATTCTCCTTAAGAATTCTCTGGTTCAATCTGGAATTCATGTTTGATTCGATGATGGCCACTGAGGCAGCAAAGCAGCCTTAAACAATGAAGGCATCAAGTTCATGCTATCCGGATGTCATGGGATTATTGTTCAAAGGCAACAACATGGAGTCTAGCCTTGTGGCCCAGCAATTCCACTTTTGACTAATTTGTCCCGAGCACATTGTTCTGATAGTTTTGTCTGGCAGACATCAATCATGTCTTGATGAGGGACATAAGAGCAGGCTTCATCCTGACTGACAATTCATGTTTCTGCTGTCTTTCTGACAGTTTACGGATGCACTTTACTATTCATTGTGTCAGGAGTGGCCTGTGATCTGTTGAATGTTGTCCTGAGGTTCTTTGAGAATTCTTTGAGCATCTTTCAGTCAACTCTTGGCCCAGTTTTCTCTGGGATGACCTCTCCCAAGTAGATTGCGATTGGTACCTGATTTTGATGTATTCACTTTTTCTGTGTGAAAACATTAATTTATATATTTTTCTGATTTGTAAAACTTGGTGAACTTAGCACTGATATCCTTGTGTCAAAATGTGTAAACAACAACCACTATCCCGGTAGTGTACATACACTTTCAAATGACTGTATCAAACAGACAACAAACTCAACCGTATTGATGTCAAGTCTATAATTATTGTCGGAAAAAAATAGGCTTCAGTATTATAGAAAATAAATAACCAATCAACTGAGCACTATTGTACGCTCAGAAAAATAATGTTAATATTATTTCTCTAAGTAATAATAATAATAACAACCCAAAACAATCTAGTCAATTCTTGGCACCCTTGTTTTTAACACTTAAGTAACTTCCCTATTTCAGGATGTTTTTTTACAATTATTATTTTGTATTTAAGACAAAAATGTATATAAAGTCCATCCATGCATTACACAGGAGAGCAACAACACAGAACATAAATGTATTTATAAAATTATACTACTTTTAATAAAGGGAACAGACTTTTTAACTGGTGCTCTGGTCAAATGACACAAAAGTACAGCTTTTATCCCTACTTGTGTTTTTCCTATTCCCCCAGAAACGGTTGGAATAGACACGCAGACAGTATAGAAGACCGTCTACACAACATTGGCCCCCACCTTTGTTAGATTGCGGTGATTCACTAGATGTTTTTAATACTTTTGTTTCTATAGGTTTGCTCTGTTGGATAGTGAATTTTAAAGCAAACACACAACCTTGAGAATCAATAAGCTTTCTAAAGAACCTTGTTTGAGACATTGGCCTGGCACAGAAATGTAAAAAAATAACTTGGATTACCTTTAAAGTATGGTATAAAATGATTAATAAGAAGGTACATAACATTATGACCACCTGCCTAATATTGTGTAGGTCTCCCTTTACTGCCAAAACAGCTCTGATCCATCGAGGTATGGACTCCACTAGACCTCTGAAGGTGTCCTGTGGTATTTGGCACTAAGACGTTAGCAGCAGATCCTTTAAGCCCTATGTTACAAGGTGGGGCCTCCATGGATCAGACTTGTTTGACCAGCACATGCCACAGATGCTTGATTGAATTGAGATCTGTTGAATTTGCAGGCCAAGTCAACAACTTGAACTCGTTGTTGTGTTCCTCAAACCATCCCTGAACCATTTTTGCTCTGTGGCAGGGAGCAACTTCCTGCTCAAAGAGACCAATGCCATAAGGGAATATTGTTTCCTCAAATGGGTGTACATGATCTGTAGCAATGCTTGGGTAGGTGGTGTGTGTCAAAGTGGCAGGACCCAAGGTTTCCCAGCAGAACACTGCCCAATGCATCAAAATGCCTCAGCCAGCTTGCCTTCACCCCATAGTGCATCCTGGTGCCACGTGTTCTCTAGGTGAACGATGCACACACATCCGGCCATCCATGCAATGTACAAGAAACAGTGATTCATCAGACCATTACTCAAGAACATTTAAAGTAGGGTAAATGGAAACATTGCATGTTGCACAAACCCAAGACTGCACATCATCTATACCTACTGTTAAGCATGCTGCAAAGCATGGTGATGGCAACATCATGTTATGGGAATGTAAATGGAACAGTGTACAGAAAGGTCCTAGAGGAGAACGGGATGAACGTTGGGATGGAAGTTCCCATTCAGACAGACATTGACGCGATGCACAGTCAAAGCAAAATTGGGAGTATAACAGTGGCTCAAGGCAGAGCCCAGACCCAAGTTCAATCAAAAATGTTTGCCACGACATGAAGATTGCTGCCAATTTAAGCTCCCAAACGCAAACTTGACAGAATATGTTAGCTTCTCTTTCTAGGAGACCAACTAACTGAAATCTCATTATTTTGGTTCATTCTGGTTTCTGTTTTGTGTTGCTGTTTTGGTGCAATGTGAATACAAAGCTTACCATGATTTCACCTACCCAAATATAATTTTGCTATTTTATATGTTTTCATCCAGAAACAGGTCTTTTCAACTTTGTTTTCTCACCAGGTTTTGTTATTCCCAAATAAAATTGGGGAATAGCCCCTCTCTTAAGTGCCACAAAATAAAGAAGATCAACAGGTCAGAAGGTTAATCTGTCATGTATTGTGTGACTTAAAAGAATGGGGTTTCCATTCACTCTTTGTACAATTTGAGAATAAGTTCTTGCTTCCTAAGATTTAAATGCAAAGTGGATTAAACAAACATTTTTCAGTGAAAAAGAAACTGGAGTGGTCATACAAGTTTAATTTTCAATTGATTATATCTGATATCACTCCCAGTAAAGAAATATAAAAGGCTATCTTATTACTTTTTATACAAAATCTATCAATTGTTTTCAATTAAATACTATATAATCCCTCTTTGTAAATACACGTTACAGTGGGCTGCAAGGTGGGTGGTTAAGTGAGTTGTTTTTTTCATCGACAATTTAAACAAATACTTTTCTCATTTGTCTTTATTACAGATTTCAGTCAAAACTGAAACCTTCCAAAAAGATCTATTTTATGTATTCTTGGTGTGCTTATCTGCATTGTTATCTTTTGCATATAGGATGTTCAGTGCTTTGCAAAAGCTTTCAACCTCCTGACCACTTTAACATTTTTAGTGAATTGCAAATGTTACAGTAAAATGTTGTTCCGTTTGATAGTTTATTTTAAAACACTGACACTCAAAATCAATTATTGTTAAGTAAAAATATTCATAAGCATGACATTTAAATGTGTTGCTTGCGTATGTATTCAACCCTTGTGCTGTGGAAGCTTCCACTTTACACAGGTAAAAGAAATATCCCTAACAAAGACGTAGTTATCTTATCATTGTCCACCACAAAAAAACCCCCACAAAAGTCGTAGTAATATGATGTTGATCTGATTTGACAGGTTTATAAGGGAAAACTGTTTAAGGCACAATATCTATTGCTTTGGACAAAACAATGTTTAAGTTGGGAATGTGGCACTGCATTGGTCCTGAGATCAGTAATGGCACAAAGACCTTTTAGAGAAGGTGATTAGACTTCTCCATGTAAATATATAAGTAGCTGAAAATGAGAACATTGTCTGTTCTACATTATTGACTCTAAACGAGCACCACTCCTGCTAGGATGGAATCCATTGCTGTTTTGCTGGTCAGGCTTGGCACTTTATTGTCTTAGAATGAGCATCAGTAATCCACAAACTCAGTTTTCAGCCATTGATTGAGTTGTGTGAATTGTGTCTGCTGTAGATCTCATCACAACCCCTAACTGAGGGGCCATTGATAATGAATTGACGCCGTCACGTCTTTTCTGAACCAGTTTAGATGCTGACGCAATAACCTTTGACACTTTCATCCTAACATTGTTAGAATCAACATCAAATATCTCTATATACTATCTATACTTTCCGGTTTGTATTGTTTTCTGATTCCTCACAGTAATATTGGGGATAATGGAGTCGCCGACCAGTAGTTTTAATTTTGTTAGGCTGTTGATTCTGATTCATTATCTAATGGGGAAAGCCAGTTAAACGTCTTTGCCGGCTCCAATAACATGACAGCATTTATTTTCCATTATCTATGAGAAAGGTGCCTGGCTACTAGGACTGCGTGATGAGTTAACACTGCTATTAACATTTCTGTCAGGTGGCACATATTCTGTCTTTTTTTACACAAAGCTAACCCTTGCCTGATTAGATCGTCTGAAGCCGAGCTGCTAACGTTGCTATCTATATCGGAAAGGTGGTTGTTTTTTATGTTAAAATTTCATCATCTGAAATTAGCTGGCATAATGCTACAACGGTTTGGCTGGTCTTTTTTCCATTGTACATCACTAAATGCGAATGTGTAATTTGTAAGTCAGTAAAACAACAGCACTGATCAAGGACTTGGAATTGATCAATCTTTTTGCAAGGCAGTGCGTGTTTTGGAATATTCTTTATCTTCACATTTTGGGAACTCTTCACAGTATTATTTCTGGTCGTTAGGTAAGTCACTACAATTTGACTGATGCATTTCCAGTTTTCTTCTCTAATGACAATTAAACTCTTTCACCAATGGCCTAATGATGGCATCCTAATTAGTCCTGCAGTGCAGTTCATAAAGCGGTATCTTAATAGTTGCTGGGTCGTTAATAAATTCTCAGAAGTATCTTAAGATAAATAATCTCAGATGTTTTAAGACGGCGACGGCCATCTTTAAATCCACTCGTAATTCCAAAAACCACACCCAAACGAATTGTGACTACAACATCTTATTTACACTGACTTGAACATGTTCTTTTGATTCAATTCATAGAAAACAGATGCCAGATTGATTTATTAGCGCTGATTCTGTTATTCATTTGTCTTACAGAGATAAAGGACAGTGCACCAGTTGAGGTTGAGATTGAGTCAATGGCTCCTCTGATGCAGTCTCGCACTGTGCCAGGCAACATCACTGAGTTCTGTGCTCCTATTGGAGGGTCTCCGGCAACAACCAAGAAACCAGCAACCAATGACATTGTCCCCAAGAAACCCTCAGAGTCCCTTCCAAAACCATCCAACCTCCACAAATCTAGCCCTTTTCCAGTTTCTGAGACCCTAAGCACCTCCATTTCTAGACATCATGAAACAGGGGCTCTCAGGATTAGCAAGTCCTCCTTCACCATACCTAAGAAGCAGTCAGAATCCCTCATCGCCCCCACTCTACCCTCACCTTTACCCTCAGTCCCACTGAATGAAACCAGGAACCTGCCTGTGTCCCCAGCCCCAATTGCCCCTTCTTCCAGACCCCCTCAGCCAGCCAACCACCAGGTCAGGCAGAGCATCCAACGCTCTCTTACCAACATCCTGTTCAAGAGGTGAATATGGAAATATATAAACATGATTTTGTGGATAAAAAGAAAACAGTTCTCCTTGTTATTCTCTCACTGGAGTACATGTGTGTCATCTAACAGTAACCTCTAAACTTGTCTTGGTTACGTAAGGGTGTGCGATTGTGAAGACTTGGATAAGTCTGAGAGTGAGGTGGTAAAGCTGGTCACCAACATCGAGACTGAGATGTTTACCATATTCAACAATACAGACAGCAAGTACATGAACAAGTACCGAACCATCATGTTCAACCTTAAAGACCCCAAAAATAAGGTTGGTCTTTAAATGTTAAAAGCACACGAAAAATATGAATTTTGTAACAATAGCCACTTGCGTATACATTTGCTGTGCTTTTTCCCCAAACGTTTATTGAAATATTGAGTTTTTATGTTGTGGGTTTTTCTGCAGGGTTTGTTGTACAGCGTAATTCGTGGTGAGGTCAGTCCCTTCAGGTTGGCCAGGATGAGCCAGAGGGACATGCAGGCCACAAAGGTGTCTGAGCCCAGCAAAAAGGACCCAACAGAGGTACAGTGTAATTCGGAAAGCTTTGTACCTTTATAACTTTAACCTGCAGACTACAGCAGAAACCAAGTCACAGTTATCCTATGTGATTATGCCGTTTTATTTATTTACTAGATATTCTTCATCAAGACACAATTAAGTACTGTACATATCTTCCACAACTTGGCCAGTTGTTTGAGAAACTCTCATCTAATTCCCTAGTGTTACATGTGTCTTGCAGGTCTCAGAGTCAGGTCCCAAAGCCCAATGTCTGCTGCTAAATCCAGCGCCTGAGCCAGTGAAGGTCAATTTACCCAGTCTTCCCTCCAGGGTGAATAGACACATGGTATCTATAACTTCTACCCCTCGCATGACTCTAATGCCTATTTAGCGTTATCCAACGTGTGGTCTAATCACCTTAAAACATTTCTTAGTCACTTAATCTTCAGGTGCGTGTGTGCGTGTCAGGTCCGGCGTCTGCATCTCTCATTGTGTTCACTGCCTTTCCCAGGAACAAAAGAGTTCTCTCCCTGCAGCCACTAAAGCCAGACCTAACCAGTCGGGCCAGAGCAGCACAGTGCCAGACATCCTCAGCTGCATGCTGAAAGACACAACTGCTGAGCACAGAGCTCATCTCTTTGACCTCAAGTGCAAGATCTGTACAGGTAAATTGAAAAAAGAGAAAGCTAAATGAATGAACGAATCACAACGACATTTAACGGACAACATAAAATCATCTTCACCTGTGCACTTCCTTCAGGGTTGATATCAGCCACAATCACTCCTAATGTCAAATCATTTTCACATGTGCACTGGCTTCAGGGTTGCATATCAGCCACAATCACTCCTAATGTCAAATCATTTTCACCTGTGCACTGGCTTCAGGGTTGATATCAGCCACAATCACTCCTAATGTCAAATAATTTGTTTGCGTATTCTGCATAGGGGTAATGATGCTGCTTACTGATGTTTTGTGTGGGCTGTTGTTGGTTTCTTCTCCAGGTCAGATGTCAGCTGAGGATGAGGAGGAACCCGTTTCCAAGAAGTCTAAACTATCTGGGTCATCATCGTCCTTTAGCAAACCAGACCAGTGGAGAGACATGCCTTCTCGTCCACCCTGGATGTACGCTAGGACAGATCCCAGGACAGAGGACAGAGGATGGAGGACTCCAGCAGGAGGTGAATCGCCTCTTCTTGCACCCCCTGACTCCCCGACCATGGATTCTCCTGCCTCCCCTGTGATCGAGGATGACTCCGCCTTAGTCATCATGGAATGCGCCATTTCTCCCACAATGGAATCTCCAGCTTCTCCCCCAATGGAATCTCCCACCTCCCCCATTTTGGAATCTCCTGCCTCCCCTGTTATGGATTCTCCCTCCTCCCCCACTCCAGAAAGCTGTAAAGCCAAGACGGCGTCCAGAGTGTATACTCCGGTCATGATACCAGCTGTTTCTACTGTAACCATAACAAGACGTGATCCTCGTACTCCTGGCAACCATTCTTTGCCTGGTGACCCCCGCACAGCTGGCAACCGCACTTCTGCCAAATCAACTGTCACTATGTCTGCAGCCCCGCCTCCACCAGTCTCCTATGCCCCTCCAAAACACACGGTTACTCTAAGCAAGCCATTCTTGTCCTTACCACCACCCCCAACCCTGTTGCCACCACCATCATTGCCCAAGTCCATCCTGATGAAGCCTTCTTCCTCATCGTTCTACGGTTCGTCTGGATCCTCTGCATCCTCTTCAAGGTACCTTCACTCAGCTTGCATGTGAACCTTTGAATAATTAGTTTTTGAGAACTTTTTGTTTCCTCCTATTTGCAATTGAGCGAATGGCCAAAAGTGAATTCCTACTGTGATCTTGCGTTGCACTTGCAGGGCTGTGAACTCCCATTCCCCTCCAGACGGGGAGACGGCCCAGTTCCTGACCAAACAGGAAGTAGTGTGGAAGGGTTTTCTTAACATGGTCAGCGTGGCTAAGTTTGTGACCAAAGGCTACTTGGTCTCAGGACCATCTGAATACCTCAAGGAGGTAAGAGACATAACTGTTACATAAATGTAAAAATTGCCACCTTGACTGCAAGAGAAAATGTATGAAGATGGTTACAAGAATGTGGTAAATAACACCCAAGTTTTTCGTTCAGGATCTGCCTGATACCATCCAGATTGGTGGAAGAATCATGCCTCAAACTGTATGGGACTACATTGGGAGAATGAAAACCTCTTTTACTAAGGCAAGCCTCTGTTATTATAAAACGTAACATGTTTCTGTCTTTCGGTCTGTGTATGTATGTGTTTGTTTTCAGTGTTCATTTTTTGTTGTTGGTTGACAGGAGCTGTGTGTAATCCGGTTTCACCCAGCTACAGACGAAGAGGAGGTGGCCTACGTGTCTCTGTTTTCCTACTTCAGCAGCAGACAGCGCTTTGGGGTGGTGGCCAACAACAGTCGCAGCATCAAGGACATCTATCTCATCCCGCTCAGCGCAAAGGAGTCCATCCCATTAAAACTTCAACCATTTGAAGGATCAGGTCAGACAACGTAAAAGGCATCACTGATATCACATTGATTCTGTTTGAAGGAAGAGCATTTTAGAAGCTTATAAAATCATTAGCATCATAAAAAAGAAATATCAAACTATTTTATCCTACAGGCTTTGAGAAAAATCGCCCAAATCTTCTTCTTGGACTGGTTATTTGCCAGAAACTCAAACGTGTGGGAAACTTGCCACAAGAGATTGAAGAGAAGAGAATTAAGATACACATGTCCAAAGATCCCAGAGATACTTGCCTCCCAAGACCACCTACACTGTACGGATCTGACCCTAGAACGGAGGAGTTCCTGGCTTACGATCCAGCAATGCCCATCATGTCAACCCCTCCTGGTTCGCCTCCTTCCATTGGATCTCCTCCAGACTGCTCTGGGTCGCTGACTGTGCCGTCACCTCCGGCTTCCATTAAAGCTGCTCCATCTACTTCAGCCCCTCCTTCCACTACTAGCTCCAACACTGCACCTAGCAGTACCTCAGCCACTCCCTTGCAGACCATACTGAAGTCACTGTTTGGGAAGGACTCTCCTGCAGTCCCAGCAGTTGCAAAAGTGCTCCCTCCATCCGCTCTGCCCCCTACACCAAATGTAGATCCGATAGTTCAGCAATATGGGCAAAAATCCAAAGTCAAAGAAGTTGAGGAGGAGATAAACGAATTTGATCGGCCATACGACCCAGAGGAAGAGTATGATCCAGCAATTGGCTATGGTATGGTGGCCCCAATTAGTGTAGATACAATGCTTAAAGCAAAAGCTGCCTCTCAGGCTATGTGTGCCGAAGATGACGTCGCATACGACCCTGAAGATGATACTATCTTTCAGGATATTCACAATGATAGGGCCAGTGTTATGAAAGCCCCTATTCCAGTTCCAACTTTTGACCCAACTCCAGCTCCTACCCCAGTCCCATCCCTTGCACAAGCCTCCGTCCCAGCGCCCAGTCCATCCCCAGCCCCTCTGAACCTCCCCAGTACTGGTGCGGTGATTGTCTCAGCCGCTACTTTGACTGAACAACAGCGAATGCTTGAGGACCTCAATAGGCAGATTGAGGAGCAGAAAAAGCAGTTGAAGGAACAGGAGGAGGCACTGCGTCAGCAGAGAGAGGCAGTGGGGATGTTCATGGCCCACTTCTCTGTTTCCGATGCCTTGATGTCTCCACCTCCTAAGTCTGGGGCATCTCAATTCCAAACACAACAGGCAGAAGGAGAGCAATATGAGGCAAATCCATTAGCCAATAAAAGAGCTTTAAAAGGTATTTTGAAATCTGAGGAAAAAGAAGTACCAATAAAACAAGAAATAAATGGTGAGACCAAGACGGGACCTCTTTTAGAGTCAATAAATGAGGCAATGCCAGATGTATCACTGAAGCAGGTAACTGATATAAAAAAAGAAACTACTCAGGCAACAGACCATTCAGATCCTGAAGCTGGTGAGATTCAAGACTCTGATGTAGCTTACGACCCAGAGGATGATACTATCTTCAATGAGCTGAAAGGCAAGAATGTAGATAAGACAAAAACCTCTACTCGATCAGATTCAGCAAGGCGTTCTGAGCGTTCTCGTGACTCTTCAGTGTCCAGCTCATGTCGGGGCACATCACGCACTGACACTTCGGATAGGAGGCGTAAGCGTAGCAGCCAACCAGATACTCTCTCACCAAAAAGACGGGATCGTAAATTAAAAGATCCTCACGAAAGTCCTACTTGGAGATCTGGCCGACGGTCCCCAGGACGCTCTGACAGAAGACGGGACAGGCATAGACGTGGTGAAAAGAGCCGACCGTATCACAGAGATCATGACCACTCTGATCGCCCAGGCCGCCATCTACCTCACAAAGAACGCGCTTCTCGACGCAGCTCTGGTAGCCATAGAAGATCCCCATCTACACCGAGAAAAAAAAGAGATTCCACCTCAAGGGGACACTCTAAGGGTCAAAGGGAGAATTCAAATCCAGTATCAGAAGATTCCAAAGACCCAGAAGCTATTGAAGACATGGATGCTGCTTCAGAACTTTGCATTGAAGCTAATGAATCACCTTCATCTCCTCAGACCATGGACAAAACACTGTTTGAGTCTGAAGGTCTGCCACAGGAAAAGATTGACGACACGCACCATCCAATATCTGGTAAATCTTTTACTCCCCTGGAACCTAGGGATGATCAATCAACACAAAGCATGCTGGGATCACCACCAACAGGCCCCAATAACCTGAAAGACCCCAACACTCAACATAAGGACAATTGGGATAAGCCTTCCCAACGAGAAATACTAGCGCAGCGCTGCGTTCAGAGCCCATCGGACATTATGAGAGAGAAACAGTTTTCCACACAAGTCTCTTTTCACATGGCTTCTCAAAGCCAGCAAGTTGATAGGTCTATCACTTCAGAGAGGAGAGAATTAGATATGAGGGAGGGAAGAAGAAACACAGTGCTTGATGTTAGAGATACAGAGATAAGTGCACCAGGGTCTGTTATTAGGGGTGAAAGACAAGCTACAGGACCAGATACTGCGGATGACAGGATTGGGCTGCAAATGAAACATCCAGGTCCAAACATGAAAGTTCCAATTCCAGATTTGAGAGTGGATCACTTGTCACTAAAAACTAACATTAGAGGACCGAGATCCCAATCGCCCCATTTCAGTTGTTTAAAGATACCATTATCCTCTCCTAGAGGAAATGTAGAGGATCAAAGAGATGCACATTGCCCTACTTTTCATGGACCCAGGGGTCCCTCTGCCTCAAGGTTCAGCCATCCTAGAGGCTCATCTCCAAGGCATTTTCCAGACAAAGCAGGGACACCACATGTCCGGTTTGGTGGTCCAAATGAACAGTCGGTAGCAAGACTTCAAGGGCCTTTAGAAATAGCAAGAGGTGCTAACAACCCTTGTGGCAGCAAAGGTGGTCTTGTTCAAACAGAAACAATTGAGCAACACATTCTTCAGAGCCCATCAGACATTATGAGAGAGAAACAGTTTTCCTTAGAAGGACCTTGTTACATTGCCCCTCTAAACAACCAGAATGAGAGGCTAAACATATTAGAGAGGGGAGATCTTTATATCAGGGAGGAAAGGAGAAACTCAGGACTAGATATTAGAGGTCGAGACATGAGAGGCGAAAGACGAGTTCCAGGCCCAGACATAAGAGGGCCAGAGATCGACAGGTCAGTTCTAAGACCAGACACAACAGGTGATGGGAAAGGACTAGACATGAGAGGCCCAGAGCCAGAAATAACACATCCAGGAACAGCTATGGTGTGTTCAAGGCCAGACATGAGGGATCAAAGACCGGACATTCAAGGGCCGGACATGCTGGGGCCAGGACTGGACATGCGGGGCCCGGGACCAGTAATTAGAGGTCGAGGACCAGACATGAAAGGGCTAGATATCTGGGATGATAGAAGAGGACCCGCAGGGAGGGGCCCGAGGCCAGACATGAGGGGTCCGAGGCCGGAAACATGGCATGTTAGAAGAGGCCCAGGGCCTGACATGAGAGGCCCTGGAACAGAAGTATGGAATGATGGAAGAGGTCCAGGGCCAGACATGCGGGGTCCAGGGCCAGATATGCGGGGTCCAGGGCCAGACATGCAGGGTCCAGGGCAAGACATGTGGGGTCCAGGGCCAGACATGCGGGGTCCAGGGCCAGACATGCGGTGTCCAGGGCCAGACATGCGGGGTCCAGGGCCAGACATGCGGGGTCCAGGGCCAGACATGAGGGGTCCAGGGCCAGACATGCGGTGTCCAGGGCCAGACATGAGGGATCCAGGGCCAGACATGCGGTGTCCAGGGCCAGACATGAGGGGTCCAGGGCCAGACATGAGGGGTCCAGGGCAAGAGAGAAGAGGTCCAAGATCAGACATGCGGGGTCCAGGATCAGAAATGTGGGATGAGGGAGGAGGTCCAGGGCCTGACATGCGGGGTCCAGGGCCAGACATGCGGGGTCCAGGGCCAGACATGCGGGGTCCAGGGCCAGACATGCGGGGTCCAGGGCCAGACATGAGGGGTCCAGGGCAAGAGAGAAGAGGTCCAAGATCAGACATGCGGGGTCCAGGATCAGAAATGTGGGATGAGGGAGGAGGTCCAGGGCCTGACATGCGGGGTCCAGGACCTGACATGCGGGGTCCAGGACCAGGCACGAGGAGTCCAAGGTCCGACAGGAGGGGTCCAGGTCCCGACAGGAGGGGTCCAGGTCCCGACAGGAGGGGTCCAGGTCCCGACAGGAGGGGTCCAGGTCCCGACAGGAGGGGTCCAGGACCAGACATGTGGCCTGAGACGAGGGGTCCGGGGCTTGAGGCGAGGTGTTCAGGACCAGAAATGTGGGATGAAATAAGAGTACCAGGGCCCAACATCAGGGGTTCAGGACCAGGCATGAGGGGTTCCGGACCAGACATGAGGGGTTCAGGACCAGGCATCTGGGGTAATCAAAGAAGTCCTGAAATGAGAAAGGAACGGAGACACCAAGATATGAGGGATACAGGCCCTGATATTGGGAACCGAAACACTAGTAGTTTGGACATGAAAGATCGTGTAACGCCTGTCCCAGATCCAGACATGAGAAATTTGGACATGACAGAAGACCACTTCACACAAACCGCTTACATTGAACAACATCAGCCTCCGACGCCTATTGTTAAAAGTCTGAAGATGTACACACAAAGACAACATTTTGAGGATCAAATAGGAGCACAACTTCCTGGATTTCCTCGTCCCTCAAGGTCGAACCAACTCCAAGGCATATCCCAAGGGAAATTCGCAGAGAACCAGGGGCAGCCACGGTTCCGTTTTGAAGGTCCACAATCAATGGGAACACCTGCACATGCCCTTCTGGTGAAATCAAGGGAGGAAGTCATACAGAGCCCATCTGATATTCTAAAGGAAAGCCAAATACCTCCACAAGGCTCCCTGCACATGGCCTCTCCAAATAAAGGTGATGACAGATCCATTCGTTTAGAGAGTAGAGAATTTGAAATGAAGGGAATGAGACTCTCAGGGCTAGATATTGGTCCTGATAGTACAGAACCAGATCGAGGGTCAGGTCCAGACATCAGAGGTGTTAGAAGGCCAGACATGAGGGGTCCAGACATCAGAGGTGTTAGAAGGCCAGACATGAGGGGTCCAGCCATGAGGGGTCCAGACATAAGGGGTAATTTGAGGGGGCCAGAGCTAGACACTAATTATTCAGAGCATAACATTAAAGGATCAGTGCAAGACACCAGGGGGGATAGGAGAAAGCCAGGGCAAGACCTGCGGGGTCCGGGGCTAGACAGCCAAGAACCAAGTACAAGGGGTGATACGAAAGGAACAGACACAATACATAATGATCCAGAGACAAACATCATAGGACCAGAGCCAGATACAAGCAGTGATAGGAAAGGGCCAGGACCAGACTCTATAGAACCAGAGACAAACACCAAAGGGCCAGACCTAGGGCCAGACACAAGGGTTGATGGGAAAGGCCCAGAGCCAGACATATGTGGTCCAGGGCAAGACAAGAGAGATCCAGAGCAAAACACAAAAAGGGCAGAAACAAGTGGTGATAAAACAAGGCCAGGACCAGACACCAATCTGCAGGGTTTAGGACCAAACAACACAATTGTTTCAGTTTCAGACACAAGTAGACCAAAATCCGACCTTAGAGGACCAGATGCAGGGGGTGATAAGAAAGAGCCTGACCCAAGAGTAAACAAAAGAGGTCCAGGTCTAGACCCTGTGACAAGGGGTGATAGGACAGGGAAAGGGCAAGATACCAGAGATGCAGAGCCAAACAACATAGGGCAAGCACCAGACATAAGGTGTCCAAGTTTAGGCAACAGAGAACCAGGGCCAGACACAAGGGGTAGTAGGGCAGGGCCAGTCCCAGACACGAGTAGCCCAAGTCCAGATCTTAGAGGACCAGATCTAGAGGCAGAAACAAGGGGTGGAAGGAGAAGACCAAACATGGGTATGCCAGGGTCAGACATGGGAGATTCAGGGCCGAAACACAGAGGAGCAAGTCTAGGCCCAGACACAAGAAGTGATAGGAGAGGTCAAGGATCAGATATGAGGAGTATGGGACCAGACCGAAGGGTTGATGGGAGAGGGCCTGGGGCGGACATGAGTGGTCTAAGGCCCGACACAAGGAGTGATAGAAGAGGGCCAGGTCTAGAGCCACCCTCAAGGGGTGATTGGAGAGGGCCTAACATATGTGGGCCAGGTCCCGATATTAGGGGCTTAGGACCAGAGACAAGAGGGGATAGGAGAGTGCCAAGGCCAGACCTGGGTGGTCTACAGTCAGATAACAGAGGACCAGGTCTAAGGCCAGACACAAGGAGTGATTGGGGTCAAGGGCAAGAAATGAGGGAGCCAGAATCAGACGTAAGGTGTTCGGACCAAAGGGGAGATCGAAGACGGCCTGGGCCAGACATGTGGGATCCATGGACAGACAACAGAGGGCCGGTTCTAGGGCCAGACACAAGAGGCAATAGGAGAGGTCAAGAACAAGACATGAGGGACCCAGGATCAGAAACTAGGGTTCCGGGACCAGACCCAAGGAGTGATTGGAGAAGGCGAGACAGCAGAGAGCCAGACATGAGAGGGCCAGGGCCAGACATGAGAGGGCCAGGGCCAGACATGAGAGGGCCAGGGCCAGACATGCCAGGGCCAGACATGAGAGGGCCAGACATGAGAGGGCCAGGCATGAGAGGGCCAGGGCCAGACAACAGAGGGCCAGACAACAGAGGGCCAGGGCCAGACAACATATGGCCAGGCCTAGCGCCAGACCTAAGGGGTAATAGAAGACGTCAAATGCAAGACATAGAGCCAGGATCAGATATTAGGGGTCTGGGACCAGATCCAACGACTGATTGGAGAGGGCCAGGCTTAAGGGGTAATGGGAGAGGTTTAAAGGAAGACATGTGGGATGATTGGAGAGGTCCAGATTCAGACCCAGGGAGTGATAGAATGGGTCCAGGGCATGACATTATGAATGATTGGAGAGGTCCAGGTCAAGATACAAAGGGGGGTGGAAGGGGTCCAGGACCAAACATGTTGGAGGAAAGAAGAGGGTCAAGGCCTGAAAGGCAAGGACCAATGACAGATATTTGGGATGAGAGTGAAGGGCTAGAATTTAGAGGTCCAGGGCGAGACATCAGGGGTCCAGGGCTAGCCAGCAGAGGGCCTGGTCTAGGGCCAGACACAATGGGAGATGGAAGAGGGCCAGGTGAAAACATGAGAGATTCAGGACCAGATACAAGAAGTCATAGGAGACATCCAGTGCCAAACATGTGGGATGAAATGGGTCCAGAACCAGACATAAGAGATGATCAGAGAGATTCAGGCCCAGATATGAGAGATGATAGGAGGGCATCAGAACCAGACATGTGGGATGAGAATAGCGGTTTCGACATCGATCCAGGGCCAGACATGTGGGATGATATTGGAGGTCCAGGGCCAGACATCTGGGATGATATTGGAGGTCCAGGGCCAGACATCTGGGTTCCCGAACCAGACATTGTGGGTCCAGGACCCGAAACGAGAGACCCAGTGCCCGATATGTGGGATGATAGGGGAGGTCCAGGGCCAGACAGGAGAGGTCCAGGGCCAGACAGGAGAGGTCCAGGGCCAGACAGGAGAGGTCCAGGGCCAGACAGGAGAGGTCCAGGGCCAGACAGGAGAGGTCCAGGGCCAGACAGGAGAGGTCCAGGGCCAGACAGGAGAGGTCCAGGGCCAGACAGGAGAGGTCCAGGGCCAGACAGGAGAGGTCCAAGGCCAGACAGGAGAGGTCCAGACATGAGCGGTCCAGGGCCAGACATGAGCGGTCCAGGGCCAGACATGGGCGGTCCAGGGCCAGACATGAGCGGTCCAGGGCCAGACATGAGCGGTCCAGGGCCAGACAGGAGAGGTCCAGGGCCAGACAGGAGAGGTCCAGGGCCAGACAGGAGAGGTCCAGGGCCAGACATGAGCGGTCCAGGGCCAGACAGGAGAGGTCCAGGGCCAGACAGGAGAGGTCCAGGGCCAGACAGGAGAGGTCCAGGGCCAGACAGGAGAGGTCCAGGGCCAGACATGAGAGGTCCAGGGCCAGACATGAGGGATACAAGACAGGACATGAGGGGTCAAAGCCCAGATATGAGGGGTCCACATTCAGACATGACTTGTTTGGATCGAGAAACATGTCCAGAAATGCAATGCTCTGATCCAGACATAAGTCCAGCCATAAGAGGCCACTTCCAATCAAATAATTTTGTAGGCCCGAGGGGAGTAAATAGTCTTCGCTTTCAAAGACTTAGAGGTCCTCGCCCCTTAAGGTCCAACCAGCCCAGAGGCTTATTTTCAGGGCATTGCGCAGTCAGGGGCCAGCCACGATTTGACAGTCCGCAACCAGTGGTTAGACCGTTGAGGCATAAAGCAGGTTTACTTCCCACTCCTCCAGAGGGTCTTATTAGTTTGCCAAACAACAGCCCAGATGCTTTTTTAGAAGACCAATGGCAGAATAGTTACTCACCTGAAATAAGGAGAACAAGCCATCCAGGAGAGGACTGTGAAATAAGGCACTATGGAGACAGAAAGAGCCAATCTGAGGACCATGGCCACTGCAGTAATCCCAGAACCAGGGGGAACTTCCAAGGGTCAGCGTCCCACTTATCCCAGGAGAGGCTATTGCCTGAGAACAAAAGAGACAGGGATAGAGGTCACGGAAGGCTGTGGAACAGAGTGACCGGTAGGCCTGTGAGTATAGATAGAGCAGAGGTTAGAGGGAGAGAATTAAACAGGCCCAGAGAAGTGGAGGGCGAAAACCAAAAGACATCAACAGAAAGGGACAAAGACATTGTCAGAGCCAAGAGCGGGCAGGGAGATGCAAACCGAGACCCTAGTTTGCACAAACTTTCACTTTCAAAAGACAGTGACAGAGATAAATTAAAGGATGGAAGTGGAAAGGAAGAAGACAAAATGGGAGGAAACATTGACCTGGTGGATTCAAAAGATACCCCCCAGACAGATACCCCACAGAAGAGCAAAGATATTGTTTGACTGGATGCTACTGTTAACAGAAACTTTTGGACGGTTTTGTTGTCAGGTTAAGCCATTTTCACTAAACATTGATGTATCCTGTGAATTCAATAAGAAAATCTGTGGTAAGAAAAGTGTTATTGCAGTATTAATGGAAAAGATCTTGCAGGTTTTGTCATGATAATGTAACTAAGCATCTTAATCTTCTTAGTGCTATTATTTCAATAACTCCTAAAATACTTTTGAAATTGGTTCAGTTCATAATGTACTACCTTGTCTCATTCACTAGATCATACAACAACCATATATTTTAATGTAATGGCTGAGCTTACCTTTTTTCATTCATTTTAGTATTACATTTGTACAAATTACTTGTTTCTTTTTAAGTTTTAAGATTAAAATTGGAGTCATCAAGTCGAACATATAGGCCTATGTAAGTTCTGTTTCCAGATTTGTATATTATTTCAGAGTGTTTTTTTTTAATAGTACAATCCTTTTGAGCCATACTGCTGTCATGGTCACTGTGTAGAAAACATTAATGTTGGATAATCTCATTGTTTTAGAATGAATGAAAACTTATTTCTTATTTTATTCTGTTTTCAGTTGTTGAACTGAGCCCAATAAAAACAGTTAAGCAATGAATACACTGGCAGCTGTTTTTGTTGTAATGACAATTATTTGAATTTGGGATTTAGCAAACTTTTATTGAGGCTCTTTTGAGTTTAAAGCCAATTATTGTTCTGCGACATTGGTTTTATATTTGGATATATATGTAAGAAAAATATACGTTGAGTATTCAACACCTACATAGTTTAATTAACCATTTGATTATATATAAGACATTTGGTAAGTCTGAGCTAAATTCACGAATGGATCATTCTTTTGGGGTTGGCAATCCACTAGCCAACATCACTATACATGATGTAGGATGTGTGCAGGATCTCAGCTTTCCTTGCTCCCGCCCAACTTTACAGATCATTATAATCGTATTTACTGGCATATAAACCATTACTTTTTTACTCTTGCCTTGGGTGAAAAATATATACTGATAATTTAAATAAAAAAGTTTTCATTATACATACATATGCCCCCAATAAGGCATTAGATTTCCAGAACCGTTCAGCGGCACCTTGCAAGAGCAAACCTGCACAGCTGCATCCCATTGGGATATTGTATGGGAAAGTATAAAGATGCTCCCCTTCAGTTGCTCAGGTAAAGATACCCAAGATGCATCGGGAAAAGATGGATGTCTTGGAGAGGATGAAGTGGAGAGGGCATTGAGAGGTTGTCCTCAAGGCTGTTTTGCCTGAGCGCCATGGGATCCCAGGAGAGTGAAAAACATTATGGTGGCCTTTCCAATACCTGCCTAACTGCCACCAGTATGCTGCTACAAAGATGAGGCTGCCTTTATGTCACAGCAGTTTGTTTCCTTTTTTTGATCCCTCACTAATATTCACTTCTTTTTTTATTCAGTCTTTTATAATTCACCCTCCAGGTCCCAAAACATTAGTTCAATTTGTGTTCCCTGTGTCTCTCTGTTAGGAAAGAGAATAACACAATCTTGATGTAGCCTACACACACACACTGACACAAAGTCTTAAACTGATAAACTCTTTAAAATACAATGCTAGTTAAGATAACAGAATAGTGAGAATGTATAATTAATAATTGACAAATAAGGGTAAATGCAATAAGTCGGACACTAAAATGATAATGCTTTTGTTGAACACAAGATGGTGTCAGACATTTCTCTGATACAAATAGAAAGCCATGTAACTTGATTCACTAATACTGTAATCCCAAAATAGCAGCCTTCAACAGGAAGTTCCGGTATCTTTGTCAGTATTCCGATGCGAGATATAGAATTTTTATTGTCTGTCTTTAAGTGTGGATATCATGCACTTTTTATGATGCACTGTTTTTGGTTGAATATTTGGGACTCTAAAACATCAGATCTATGTGAACAGTGACATGACATCTATGCCAACAAGTTAATTTGACATCTCACTTACTAGATTGCTGTCATGTAGGTGATGTCTAGTTGTAGTTTGGGAAACTTGGTGACGTCCAGTTACATTATGGTCTATGCCTGATGTTTATAGATGACGAAGAAAGTTTAGCATACTTTCTTTATTTGAACTATTCAATTAATCTCATATTTAGAAAGTAGAATCAATTTGATATCATTGCCCAAATATTCATCATAATTGCCGATCTGGTATATTTTTGGTTATTGGCTGGATATGCATATTGCATATTATGCATAATGCTGTATTAAATGTATACAGTTCATGTACACTGTATTATTTCTAAATGTTGGGGTAGAGATACATGGATTGTTGATATATTATTAATGTTGACTTTCACATTTTAAAATGTCAACCTAAAAAACGTTTGATGACTGGAAAGGGCTTCCCTTGGTATTTGTTGACAAGAATACCATATTTTAAATGACCGAGTGATTTTTGTAACTTGAGCAGTGAAATTAATTAATTATTATAAATGTTTTTTTTATTTACACTGACTTGACATCAGCTCTGTTTTTGGGCCAATGAAAATGCCTGACGTCAGTTGCCACCATCCAGTCTTTTCTGGTCACAGTCGAGACTTGTCTCGGTTGCCAAAGTCGGTTGGTAGCTATTATTTTCTACACAACAATTTTGTTATTATAATTGAAGACATTTTTTTTTTAAATACACGTATATCCATACATATTCAGGTAGTTTTCAGTTGTTTAATTCAGACACTTGTATGGGTTGTGACTTTTTTCAGTCAATGATAGATTGATACGTTTCTGGCTAACTTTTAGACTTCTATCTAACGTTACTGTACCGCACGTTTTTTAGTAGGAAGTTGACTAATATTCAAATGTGTAATAGCTAGCAATTGCCCATATATATTTCGCATTTAATTAATGTACCTTGTGGTTTTTAGCTCGTTATTAGCTGTAGGCTCTTGTGGAAGTTCATATGAAGTACGAATACATTCCTCACAACTAACCGTTAGCTGCTAACTGTAAGTGGGACTGAGATGCGCGAGCGGAATAATGGACGGTCAGAGCGGGAAAGGTTGCTAGTTGTGTTACCGCAATATATCCTGTCTGACGTCGAGATAACGTTAGAGAGACGTCCTGAGGTTGCTGGCTGTGTCACCGCAATATATCCTGTCTGACGTCGAGATAACGTTAGAGAGACGTCCTGAGGTTGCTGGCTGTGTCACGGCAATATATCCTGTCTGACGTCGAGATAACGTTAGAGAGACGTCCTGAGGTTGCTGGCTGTGTCACCGCAATATATCCTGTCTGACGTCGAGATAACGTTAGAGAGACGTCCTGAGGTTGCTGGCTGTGTCACCGCAATATATCCTGTCTGACGTCGAGATAACGTTAGAGAGACGTCCTAAGGTTTCTGGCTGTGTCACCGCAATATATCCTGTCTGACGTCGAGATAACGTTTAGTGACGTTAGAGACGTCCTTAGCAACAATACTTGTTTTAGCCTGACAATATTAAAAATCTCTTTCTCTCAGGATGTCTTTGGCGTGTAAAACCATTCTCATGTCACCTGCAGCGGGTCTGTACAACCCTGCCACGGTTGAAGTGATTGTGAGTCAAAATGATTTGGTCTCAAACGACCACGGTCAGAGTTTGGGCACAGAACTCAACTTGATGGAGATGACAGAAGTGGAGTACACCCATCTTCAGCACATCATTCAGTCACACATGGAGACACAGGCCGGTGGAACAGTGGAATCGGGAGAAGTGCGGTTCAACAATACCATATTTACAGTCGGAAGCCCCGCTCCCCAAACAGCAACCACAACCTGTGAGGCCGAATATGAAACTAGGTCATCCAAGGACACTCCAGCTGATGCCACATCAACTGAAGAGCAGCAGCATGCCCCTGGAGCCTCTAACAATGGACAGGTTCTTAAAATGGTGCTTGTCAGCGAAGGGAATGTTATGTCTGGAGAAAGGACCCCCACCACTAGTGGTGAAGTCCCCAGTTCTGTGTTGGCTAAAGTCAGAAGGGCAGTGGATATGAACAGGGAGCGCAGCTTAGGAACACACAACTCCAGGTTTGGCCAACTGCAGTCTAGGCCCAACCCTCCTGCTCGAGTTCGTTTGGAGAAGAGATTCAACTGCACCTCCTTTGACATCCCCAGACAACAAGATGCGCAAGCAGCAGCTCTTAGCACGTATGTTTTATCCCTGTATTTTGAGTAAAGAAAATGTAAATTCTCCACCAACGTACCTTCTTTCTTGGTTAAGCATTTTTTTCTGTTCCAGCTTTTTGACAATGCTTCATCAATCCAATGAGGCGCAAGAATCCGGAATACCTACACAACCGCAGAAGTCTCTGAGGTCGGATCGAGGCAACCCTGTTGAGCTGTCTTACCCATATGGAAGCATGTTTAACCCAATAGCTGGTGCTCGTCAAGTATGAACACGTACACTGAATCTGACATATCACATCATACATGTACACTACCGTTCAAAAGTTTGGGGTTACCTAGAAATGTTCTTGTATTTAAAAGAGATAAAATAACATAAAATTGATCAGAAATACATTTTCAGTTTGTTAATGACTATTGTAGTTGGAAACTGCTGATTTTCATAGGAATTTTTACATTATCAGCAACCTTCAGTTCTGTGTTCCAGAGGCGCGTTGTGTTTGTATACATCTTATACAACTTTATAAATTCAAAAGGCTAATTGTCAATTAGAAAACCCTCATGTGATTATTTTAGCATATCTGAAACTTGGTGGTGATTAAAGGCCTTCTTTAGACTTGATTGACCCAAAACTTTTGTAAAAGTAGTGTAAGTTGATATTATTATACATTTGTTAGCATATCTTATATTAATAGTTACTGTTAGCTGTCAGTTGAGTTTGTTCTGTTCCATTTCTTTGTTTATATATAGTCAGACAACTCTGCCACAAATAGATCTCGGCTGTCATAATGCATCTAGTGAATAAAACATTGTTGTTGCTGTTGTGGCCAATGGTCCGGCTACTATTGTGAGCTAACTAGAAAAAAATTAAACCATTAAATGGAAACGGTAATATTCAAAACGGAAGTAATGCTAAGGAATTATAAGCACTGCTGTAATAAGCACAACCAGCCCCTACAAATAATGTATTGGTATTATAGAAAATCTCTCAGAATCTATTTTCTTTATTATCGACCGGAGACGGATCCAAGCCTGTAAAAAATGACATAATCACTTTGCATAAACAGTGTTTATTCCTATAACAAAGCAGCATGTGTTTAATGTATACAATGTTTAAATATCTATGCCATAATGCAAATTACTGCTCATTAATTTAAATGTAATTGTTTTCTATTGTTTTAAGAAAATTCCACGCATTAAAAAGGACTCTTTTCTTAGGGGTTTGGAAATGTCCTGCATACCCATGAACCCAATAAGCATCAAGGCTTGATTGGTCCAAAGAACTTCACATTCAGCTATCGGCAAGAAAAGATGACTGACAAAGTGCCATGCTGCATCAATCCGACAGAAGAACCAGTTTGGGTGAAAGAAGAAGGTATGAATTTTCTCACTGTTTAGGGACTGATTTTTAGGGCACTGCTTACACAATAGCATGTACAGAACACTTTCTCTCAGTCTCAGTATGCCCCAATGATTTAGTTTTTCTAAATAAATAAATAGTTGAAAGTGAACACACAAACATTTTATCCATTTCAGATGAGGCTGTGATGAGGCCTGTGTCCTCTACCAAACGAGGTAAGACCCGCGGTGTCAAAACCATTCCCAGAGGTCTCCCAGATCCAGCGGCAGGAAGAGCAGCCAAAGGACCGGGCACCAGAAAGAGAGGAGGGCCGTCCATGGAAAGCAGTCAGCGCCGGGAAAGACACAATAGCAAGGAGCGCGACCGCAGGTTATCAGTCACGCATTCAATCCTACACAGACTGTCGGACACAAACGGTTGCTAATTTTATACCCCTGGGCACTAATTCTTTTGCACATTAACATTCACACTTTAACATGTTACATTTGTCCCTAATTGCTTACTAGTAAACCTAACCGTTCACCTTATGCATGCATAAACGGAGACCCCTGTTGGTGACAAACGTTCATTTTTAGGAGGAGGATTCGCTTCTGCTGTGATGAGCTGAATATGCTGGCCCCGTTTTGCAACCAGGAGACGGACAAGGCAACCACCCTGCAATGGACCACAGCCTTTCTCAAATACATCAGAGAGGTGTACGGGGACTCCATAAAACAGGTGAGGGACAAACCTATGGTGTTAATTCCTACACTACTGTGCAACGCCATTTATTTAGGTATTAAGTGTTAATTTGTATGAACGGATAATAGATTTATTTCATATATTTATTTATTTTATTATATATATATATATAATATGTAGGGCAATATAACAAAATAGGGAAAACAGAATTTGGGGGACAAAAAAATTGATTGAAATGAGTGAACCAAAACCCCAAAACATATATATGGTATGATTTCAACAGACATTGTGCCATGTTGCTGTAGTGTCGTGTAAAGACTTATTCTTATTTGTTTAGGAGTTCCAGAGCACATTCTGTGGTATGACTGGTCAGCGGATCAAGCCCAGCAGTGCCTCAAGCCAGGGCATGGTTGTCATGGACACAGCAGAGTCATCAAACGCCCATCAGGCATCAGAGCAGTGAAGTGTTGACAAGATACTACACCTATTTAATAATTATTCTATTTATTAATTTATTTTACCATCCATAATACCTCTACACCACAGGTTTGCCTTGGGAATGTTATCTGTTACAAAAGCATCAGGTATTGCCAAAGAGACAGACACATTGTTTTGTTTTTTTAGGCAAAAACAAGGATTTAGATGGTCTGTATGTGTCTTTATCTCAATTACAATTAATCCCCTCCATGTGATTAATAGACCCATTTGCCGGGCATGTAGTCAAATATGATATTATCCATCATCTGTTTGGTCTTCATTATTTATCACATCAGTTACACATTTTAAAAAGTGTCTAGATACTTTCAAGTAAAAAATTCACCAGTATTTCATATTTGCCAAATAATGACATGGTTCAGACCATGTTAGTAAAATTCCAACACAGTTATGAGGGTCTGGGTTGTACTATGCAAGTTAAACTGTAGCACCTGTTGATCAGGGTACTGTATATAAGTAGGAGTATGGTTTATTTTATACAGCTTTACATAACTGTGATGCTGAGCTTTTTTTTTTTTTTTTTGAAAAAAAAAAAAATATATGTGTACGACTAAAAGCTATGCAAAAGGGACTTGCAGTTTTTCTTGTATAGCAGTTAAAAATGTAATGGTTTACATATTTATGTTTATTTAACAATGTAAAATAGTTATATTCTTAATCCTATGTGTGTGTCGTATTTTTTATTTTATGTTCTATGCGGGTTTAGTAATTGACGGCTAGGAAGCCACATTAATAACAAATATACAATGTGTATATTGTTCAGTGTTGCTCTACTCTGTGCACGTGTGTATATGTGTGTATTATAACTCAGAAAAGTTGTTTTTTCATAAGTTATAGTTTTTTCTATTATCGTCATTATACTGAATATTTGAAAATAAATGTGACTAAAATTGACATTTGATTTTGGTTTTATCTACTGATTAGTTTATTGCATGAACAGTCAGTAAGTTAACTTGTAGAAAAGAGTAATGTTTTACTGAAAAGTGGCTTTATTTGTTATTTCTTACAACATGGTGCTGTAGCATCTTACTGTACATACAACAGTCACCCACAAATAATAAATAGTATTTAAAGTCATGTATATTTAATAGTTACAGCACCGGTAAATAGTGGATGTGTGAATTGCCAAAAAATATAAAGCACACAAATTGTTATTGAGTTATTCTATTACAACACCTGACACACCCACTACTTTTTTTATTTTCAGAAGTTATTGTAAGGGGAGATTTTAAGGTTAAACATGTATTCATGAAAAGTTAAAAAGGAAAAAAAATAGCAACCAAAATACTTTACAAGCTGCTTTGAAAAAACAAATGTGTAGCAAGTGTCTGAAAATACTGTGGTTGCATCAATATACAAAATATCTGGGCACTTGGGTTTCTTCATTGCTTCTTAAAGTACACGCTAAGCTCCATGGCAGAGACTTCACTTTTGCTCAATGGCTCAAATCTTATATTACATTTTGTAAGCATGTCTTGTTAGCAGAATGGAACATTTAAATGCACATTCACTGCATGGACAGTCACAGTTGTGATGTTTTAAAAAGTTGTATTAAAAAGGGGGGTATATAAAGCAACTTGGTAAGGGGTAAAACAACAAGCACACATTTGTACACATGGTAGTCAAAAATAATTGCCTATAAGCACTTTTCCAGTAATGTTTGTTTCCAGTTGTTTTTTGTATTTAAATTGTTATTCACATTTGATGGTATGTTGAGCAATACAGGTGGTCTTTAGTGCTCTTGTGAAATGTTTACTCAGCTTTGTCCATATCATAGAAAGATCAAGTCTAGATTTTTAGTCTCTCAGTTTGTTTCTTCTGTTCGCCCAAACTGCTGTTTTCCTTCTTTTAACACTGATGGGATGTTCTTGTTTTCCTCTCAAAATAAATCTCTGTTGTCACAGTTCCCATCTCGTTTTAAATACATTAAAGAGGAAATTAGGTGACATGTATCTCTCCTCTTCCTCCTTTCTACACCTCCCGGAGGGTGTCTTGTTCCGGATGAGTGAAGTAATGTTTAATGATTCTTGGGATTGGATGTTTTCCCATGGACATTGGCCCCCTGGCAGGCTGTAGTGTCACAGATTCCTGGGGAGCCCGAATGCCCGGTCCTACCTGTCCTACCTGGCTCTCCGGGCTCACCTGGATCTCCTGGGGATCCATCACGCCCGTCTCTGACGATTCCTTGCACACCTGGGATACCTTTTGGAACAGAAATGGAATGAGCTATGTGACATGGACAGAGTGATTAAAACAAAGGGGAAACCTGCCCACAGCAATGTTTAACCCTGTAGTCCAAATTACTCCCCTTTGCATGTAGTTTGCACAGACTGTCATACCTTGGTATCCTTGGTCTCCGATGGGCCCGTCAATGGCTTTTCCGATGGGTCCCTTATCACCCTGCTCACCAAGATCACCTGTGGAAGAAACAACAATAAATAAATGTTATACAAAATGTTGCAAGTGCTAGTATGAGAACTGCAATATGCCCAACACAGTGCACGTCATATGAGACGTAAAGTCATTTTATGTGAACATACAGTCCAGTGATTTGTTCTGATCAGACTGGCAGACCATTTTATCTCTCATCTCCTTTTTTACGTACCTCTGGGACCAGGGTCTCCCAGGTCCCCAGGCAGTCCTCTGTATCCAGGAGATCCACGGATCCCAGGATGGCCGATTGACCCGGTTTCGCCTGTCTTCCCTGGAGGTCCGGCAGGACCTGGGCGACCAACTTGGCCAGGGGACAGGGGCCTTCTGAGGTTGGCAGACAGCTGTGCGATCTGATCTGAAAGGAGGAGGACAGAAGAGACTTTTGCAATGGGTTCTTGTAAAAAAAGCATAGCTAATGTCTCCTTTAAGTCCATAACAGACACTCTACAGCCTTTTTGATCTGTAAAATCCTTACCATCAATCATAGATCCACACAATTCTCTGATGTGCTGTTCACTTGCCAGTTTACCCTGAAAAAAGGGACAGCCAAGACAGATTTTTTATTCAGCAGGTGTCGTCAATGAGAATTCAGTTAACCCAAGGCATTTTTGGTGCAGACATTCAACGTTCCAAGTTCACAGCTACAGCGTTGTCTGTAGATGCCTGAACAGGTTACTCACAGGAACACCAATCTTGCCAGCAATGCCGGGCAGACCCTGTTCACCCTGGAAGCCCATAAGGCCTGGTTTTCCAGGAACCCCTCTGGCTCCGACCTCTCCCTGTGGTCCCACCACGCCCTTCGGTCCCAGCTCTCCACGTTTTCCAGACTGTATACAGACAAACATAGGTCAATTGCATTCTCCGGCCAAAACGAAAATGTTCACAACATCTTGTTTTGAGAGAATCGTTTCAGATTTTGGGAGGTGACTCTACCACGGCCGCCAACGTTGCGCACTCCCTCTAGAACATTGGTGTGAAATCCATACTACTGCTTCCTGTTTGCAGACTACACGTGTAATGTCAGTCAATAACTCCATTTAGGACAACGCAGCTTTATATGGTAGCTTAGCCATCCACCTTGTAGTATTCCTGATGCTCACCAAACTATGACAGGGGGACAGGATGTCTACAACACGACCAGATTGTGGAGTGGGGGTGTACACATGGTCCTGTCTCACTTAACAACACAACAACAATGCCTGAAAGGGTAAACACTCACAAACTCACATTTACCATATAATGACTGCCACACTGGCACCAGGGAGATCACATTGGCACCAGCACATCAGTGCTTTGGCTCTAATCACATTAATTGTGAGTCAAACTGTGCAGCAGCTTAGAGAGGCTCCCTTCTCCCCTGTGTGTATGGCAGAAAGAACAGGCTAATAACACTAAAGCTACCATGCCGCCAGGCTAATTAATCCAGTTAAACCTGGAATGTGAACTGGGATACTGCGCAAGTAGTTAGTGGGTGCAGTCTGGCCGGGAAGTAAGCATCTAATGGCAACTCTGGTCTGTGGCAACACACCAGAGGAGAGATCAAACACATACTACAATAAGCAGGAGGAGTTGAAGATGTTGTGTCTTGATTGTGAAAACGGAACAGTGATAAGAGCGGCCTAACTAAGTAAGGTTTTGTTCTGTACAACTGATAAATGTGATTATACTTGTTTTGATTATTATTGACCATATCAGAGGGACACATCTGTCCGTAAATCCGGTGTCAATTAATTGAGAACTAAAACCTATAGATTTAATGCCAGTCAAACGCATAATACTAACAAGAATTCACCACAGTGTTTAGATAAATATGAAGCGATGACTCACCTCTCCTTTTTGGCCAACAGGACCAAATGGACCCTGATGATGAACAAAAACATTGACAAGTCACAAGAAATGGAATGATATGAATTGGATTTAGTGAGAGTAAAACATTAAGGAACTTACCGGTTCTCCATTTTCCCCAGGTAGCCCGTCACTTCCTGCCACACCCTGTAAAGAAAACACAAGAAGAACTAATGCACATTTGAAATACAAAGATGTATGAGTCTTCCAAAGAAAATGTTACCTCCAAGGATTGTTATATATTTATATCAAATATACCTCCGCATTTTCACCTCTATAACCTTCCCCATTACCCCTTTATCCATGACCCCATCAAGAGACAGAACAGCTGAATGCGTAAAGAAAACAGTGGTGAATACAGAAAATGTTAACTTTGACCCCTGTAAGGGCATGTAAGTAGAGCATGAACGTGTCTTTACCAATTCTCCTTTAGGTCCTGATGCACCAACTGGACCCTGTGAGAGAAACAGTACGAGACGGTGAGAGGAGAGAGAGAATAGTAAACTGTTGAATAAAATATGGCCAGTGATCGTGAAGACCAGCGGCCGGAAGATGACAGGCCGTGTCCTTTCAGTAAGATGGAGGGGGGGTGAAGTTGTGGCGTGTTGTGGAGCAGGTCAGCTCAGGAGCGGGATAAGGCTTGGCTTTGTTCTGCCCTGGGCTCCTGAACAGAAGGCCCCTTTGTTACCCCGTTCCTGGGTAAAGTAGGAATCCACACCAGTGGGGCTCAACTGGGAAGCCCACACTGCCCAGGTTTGTATAGCATATGTGGAGGAGTCGTTTGACAAAAACCATGGACTTATTTACCATGGACTTACCATGGACTTATTTACCATGGATTTACCATGGACTTATTTACTTACACAATACTGGTCATTAGCACTAACCCAGAAAAAATATATGTTGTTTATTCCAGGACACCGCTATATTGGATAAGGGCGCTTGGAAGCAGACGAGAGAAGATCAGAGAGGTCTTTGGCACACTCACCCTCTCACCAAATTCGCCGCGGATTCCAGTGGGTCCTGGTAGGCCGGGGTCCCCCAGAGCCCCCTTTACTCCCTGTTAAACATCACATAAACACAATGAGTACTGAAACACTCAGCTGAACTGATATTTGCTTGAGACACGTGAGTATTCAATTTGAGGAAGATCTTTCCCATCATGCCACTGACCTGATAGCCTTTGATGCCCTGAATGCCGGTGTTGCCCACTGGTCCGATGCCCCCCTGGATAACACACAATGTGATGTTAGCCTGACATGAAACACACAATGTCCTGCAAACACTAGAAGTACATCTCAGTCGAGGCTATATCCTGCATTTCCTCCTGTTGTTCCCTATGCCTGAATTTCCCGGGAATAGCTGCGAATGTGAATATATCAGCTAGGGACTTACACTGTATCATTGCTGGTGGATCTGGGACTGCATTTTGGGTGTTAGAATATGTTATATGTTGCTTTGCAACAGTGTCCTGGTGTTTTATCATTGAACTGCGATATGGGAGGTTTTCATTTTTAGCTTGTCTCAGTTGTTTTATATTCAAACAAGCTATTGGGTAATGGGTACTATTTTACTATACTGTACTATACTATACTGTACAATTGGGTAATGGATACTTATACCAACATCCTATTGAAGTTGCTGATACCAACAAGAATTCAATAAAAACACCCTACGAAGGACTGACCCATTTAAACAGATAATTGATGTCACATTCGAAATGTTGGAAAGACTATTGTTGTTGGTGGTTGTCATACTTCTATTGTATTATATTTCAGTCTTGTTGTCATCTTAATGGAAGAGACTGAGAGGGCTGCAGACTAAACACTGTGTGTATATTATCACACCTGGTGGTCTTTATTATGATGGGTAGGCTTACAAGGTGCCACTCATGATAAGTGGATGGTGCCGCGTTTGGATGGATACGATATTGAACTTTGACCCGGCCATAAACTACTTACAGCCACTCCTCTGGGTCCAGGCTCCCCCCTCTCTCCTGGGACACCAATGTCGCCCTGTGGGAGGAGTCAAATGATGGTGTAAGCAGATGTGAAGAGCTGATAGAGATGTAACTAAACCCACAGCATCTTACAACATAGACATCTACAACAAAATCACCGCATCTTACAACATCGACATCTGCAAAAAAAATCACTGCATCTAACAACATAGACCTGTCCAAAATACCTCACTGCAACCCATAATACAGTCCGCCATTTAAAGAAAACACTACAACTCACGACAGACACCCCTGAAATACAACTACTGCAACCCACAGCACAGATACCACGAAAATACCCCACAAGTGCCCAAGAAGCCCATCAGATACATACAGGAATACCTGGCTCTCCAGACGGCCCAGCTTCTCCCATCTTTCCTGAGTCACCCTGGTAAAGGAGAGTTAAAAGAATGGTTTGTGGTGGCTTATCTATACTGCATTGACTTAGATTATGCAATGTTATTCATAACATCATTGTTCCAATGGGCAGGTGTCTCCTGCCCAGGCGTTAAATATTTAAAGTATCAGTTATGGCCATCTGATTCTCAACATTCTATTGGTTAATGCATGATTCGTATTGATGGTTAAGATGATTGAGACTGTTATGGTAGAACAAACAATACACTCTCAAAATATGCTGAAATCACTGTTAGCTCATTCATATTCACAAATTATTCTGGCTTCACTAAGTGTCTTTAAGTGCCGTTCCTTTGTAATAAACTGCCCTGTAAAAAATTTATTTAATAATTGTATTCATCACATCTGTAGGACCATATTTCTGTCTTTATGAGATATGTACATATATTCTTGCATATGACATTGCAGGCCATATGACATCAGTCTTTACACCTGACTCTTTTTGTTGTCACTGTGTGATTATGTAAGGGAACACAATGCTCTGTCCATTGGAAATGGTATAGATGACGTAACTCGCTTGCCAAGTTCATTTCTCCAAAGTAATGTACAGAATGGAGGTGTTTACTCTACTTATGTCACAGTATTCAAACAAGATAAGCAACCATTTTCTAGCGGAAACTGGAAACTTTAATATAAATAAGATCAACTGCGCCATTAAACCAATCCTGTCTGTTGCCTTTTAGTGACTTTGTGGACATTTAGATCCTTCCATCCTTGACAACCAACAGTCACGTACATCAGATTAATGTGCATTCTATAACTCACTTCTGGCCAATCAGAAACAAGTATTCAACGACTACTGTGGTATAAGATGGACATTATTTGGTCACTCACCGGTTGTGACAATGTCTTGTGATCATATTCACTCCGAGACATACTTATACGTATCTTTATGGCACCATTGTTTGTGCCATTGCCTTAATGAAATCACTGTCTTCATGGCCAGATTAGGTATTGTCATACTCACAACTCCTCCTTTGGCTCCCTTTGTGCCAGCCTTCCCTTGTAGACCCTGAAACACACGCACGGAAACATAAATCAACTGTAGTGTCCAAAGTAGATGTTCCTCACAACATTGTCAGTGAGACTTATGGATCTGTCTTTTTTAGTTACTACATATGTATCTCACAGGCATTATCTTCAACACCAATAGTTCTATTTTAAATAATCTTTGGTGAGTAATCGTCCTTACATGGATATCAATTTTTTTTGAAAATTACTCTCATTGGCCTTAGGGGGGGGGGCTATAGTACTTCAACAGATTTTTGGTAGTTGTAGTATTGCAGACACAAATTTGGATTTAACATCACTCATCAGAGACCGAGCATATACAAAAGGTTGACCCAGGCGGGTAACAGTCCACGCATCGCTCAGCAGTCAAGGCCAAACTGGGCAGACACTCTAGGTTTCATACTCACAGGAAGGCCGTTTGGTCCTTTCTCACCGGGTACACCATTCCGTCCGGCATCACCCTGGCAACACAGAGAAACACGGTCGCTATGACATTAGTTCGCTGTAGGCCTGATACGTCAGCAACGCAAGCGAGCATGTTGGGAGCGCCACTTTACCTTCTCGCCGTCCAGTCCCTGTGTGCCGTCCTTCCCGTCTCTGCCAGGGATACCCTGCAGAGAGAAAAGAAACCCTCTGCTGGTCAGCGGCCTGATGTGACAGATACGGTTTCTTCCATTATGTCCGAATCTCATTAGAACTTGTAGGACAAATACATACGGGTTCCCCTTTAGGTCCTCCTCCACCAAGAACACCTTTTGGACCAATTTTGCCCTGTTGACAAAAGAAACAAAACAATGTTACAGTACTGTCAGTGAACCGTTGGAAGCACAGCATAACATCATTGTCGGCTGTTTGATTGACTATCAGAGATGCCTGTGAGGAGGCTGTTCTATCAGATAAAATGCATGTGTTTTATCTACTCACAATCTCTCCCTTCGGCCCTCTAAATCCTTCTGGTCCTCTCTCTCCAGCATCACCCTGGGATTGTCAAATGACATACACAGAGTTTTTTATAGATGTGACCAATGGCAGACCCCAAACACAATGACATAATCCCCTGAAGCCAATGAGAGGACAGCTGCAATAGCAACAAGGAGAGACTCACTGTCTTGCCGATTACGCCAACAATACCAGGTTTGCCTCGGAAACCAGGGAAACCCTAAAACATGTTGAGAGAAAAACAAAACTTTGATTAATACATGGGAAACCGGAGCCCATCTGGTTTCCACTGTGGACTGTTTAAATGCTAGTATGTAAGATCCAGACGGACGACAGTGGCGAGATGCTCACCCTGTCTCCTACAGCCCCCATCGGACCTTGAAGTCCCCTCAAACCACGGGGACCCTGGGAAACAAGACATGGCGTGGTTAAGGACCAATGGGAATAACAACCAATCAACACATTTACCCATAAATACCCATAGATAAAGGTGTGTCCTGAGCCACAATGGGTGTCTACACTCACCTGCAGACCCACTGTGCCGGGGATCCCTGGAGGACCAGAAGGGCCAGCATCACCCTGGGAGGAAAAACAGGCTATTTAACAGGTGGATCGAAACTCACGCACCGGGACTAGCAGACGTTTCTGCTTCATTAACTTTTAACGACATTTTCTCTGTGCGCTCACCTTCTCTCCATCTTTTCCGACCTCCCCCTTATCTCCTTTATGCCCCGTGTGACCCTGAATTGAGACAGAACGAGAAAGGTAGAGTAAAAGGAAATCCAGAAGAAACAAGGGATACATAGAGTATTTCGAGAGTTGACACAATGTTTGCTTCACTCTCGTGTTCCTGGGGACATTCGAAGGACACGAGGTGGTGGTGTTGATAACGCCCTGTACACACCTTGAACCCAGGCATTCCTGGTGGGCCAGAGGGACCAGGAGGACAGATGGCGGGACACTATGAAGGGGACAGACAACACAGTATTAAGTGAACTGGCTAGTACAACAAGGGTAACCCCCTACTACAATAGGTTAAGGCATGTGAGTAATATTATGTCTCACTGCTGTTCAAGCCAAGCAGTACACTGTTATGTCAGAAAATATTTAGCCTCTTACCAGCAGATCTCCACTGCCTTCAGGAAGAGCACCAGGAAGACCCTAAGAGTGGAGACCATATTTAGGATTCATGTTAAGTATGTGCATCATTTTCTATCCTAAATCAATCCATCGCTCCACATCTGTGTGGCCACGCATTTGAATCCCTGTAAGAACTGTAGCGATAACCCTAACAAAAGATAACCCAAACCAAAGATAACCCAAACCAAAGATAACCCAAACCAAAGATAACCCTAGCCAAAGATAACCCTAGCCAAAGATAACCCTAGCCAAAGATAACCCTAGCCAAAGATAACCCTAGCCAAAGATAACCCTAGCCAAAGATAACCCTAGTCAAAGATAACCCTAGCCAAAGATAACCCTAGCCAAAGATAACCCTAGCCAAAGATAACCCTAGTCAAAGATATCCCTATCCAAAGATAACCCTAGCCAAAGGTAACCCTAGCCAAAGATAACCCTAGCCAAAGATAACCCTAGCCAAAGATATCCCTATCCAAAGATATCCCTAGCCAAAGATATCCCTAACCAAACCCTAACCTTTACACTGATCAAAGTGATTAAAAGAGAAAGCATTCATATAATACAATAATATGGTCTTTTACAGGTGTTAACATTATGGTGTCAATAAGCCCACAGACAGCACAAATGAAATTCCATTTAGAAGTATCGCAGAATTGGTCCTCTCAGTCAGACAGGAAGCACTAATTGGAAGTCCTAAGTGCTCTGCCGAAGCTAAAATGTCATCCTAGTCACTAAAAGGCTCTCTGTGACATTATTCTCCATGACACTGATTGATGGGAACAATATAACAATGACAAAGGTATTTCCTTGATGTGGAGAATCCGAACTGTTGTTTGTCTGGACTCACCGGGGGTCCATCAGGACCGGGAGGTCCAGCCAATCCTGGGAGACCCTCAGGGCCCTAGGAGACAGGCAACAATGTAAATGAAATTACACAGAAAGCATGATAAACTGGGTAGCTCGAATGCCAATTGGCTAAAAGTCTGAACACTTTCATCAGTACGTTTTGTAGCTACCAATCATAGCATTTCTTTAGATCTGAAATAGCATCTGGTACCTTTGTATGTGATCAATAGAATTCAATTTTAAGTGAGACTGCTCCTAGAACTGCAGATTTGTGCTACCATTCAGTGGTTAAACAGAACACTCACTATGCTTCCCTGTGGTCCCAGTCCACCTGGAGGCCCGTTGATTCCTGGAAGTCCCTAGAAACAATAGAGTTTAGTTTGGTGAGAACACACAGACAGACAGATATATAGATATATAGACAGACAGAAAGACAGACAGACACAAACACACAACAAAAACAGGCAAAAACTCCCCATCTGTCTAGATGCACACAGACACACGCAAGCACAGTATCAACATAAAGTGTGATGGTGTGTACTCACTGGTGCTCCTGTTCTCCCTCTGCCCTACGGAGACAGGGGAAGGCATATTAAGACACTCCATACGTAACAACAAATAAAAAATAAAATAAACACACCATGGTCACAGAATGAGCAGATGTTAAACTAGTTTAAATGTTTCAGGGTTAGTGGAAGATATGTGACAGTATCTACACCGAAAAGACGGTCATAAACAGATGTGTGTGTGTGTTTGTGCGAGTTCAGCGTGTGAGGCAAGAGTACGACAAAGGTCAAACAGGGGTTGCATACGCTACGGAAGTGGAAATGTTTCATTGCATATTATTCTACATGTTAGGCCAAGACAAACGCTAATCTAGCTGACCCTGGAGTAATTAGTTATTATTATTTATCACCTTAACGGCTCAAGAGATTCAAAACAGCTGTCACGAGTAAGGACTTTAGTCTCACTCTGGGTGTTTGTAGTTGGTCACCTTTTCCTTCAGTTTGGTTTGAGTTGATTATGCACACATGGTTTCAGTTGTCAATTAGCAGGGCTACTTAAGTCACTGGGTGTGGTTGCTCTTTACTGAGGATTATTTGGAAGTCACACAGTTATAATGAGTGTTTGTATCAGTGGTAGTTTTGTTAGAGGTATATCACTATTATGCTAGTAGTTGCTTTTTGTAAGCACACTTATGTTTTGTCATTAACAGTGGGTATTTAACCTATCGAACGTGTTCAAGCTCTGTGCCTGTGTCTTTCTACTGCACTACACCCTTGGCTTATGACAACAGCAATCTTTTGGTAACTGACCCTAAGCTCAAACCACTAGGCTACCTAGCTAAAAGTGATGGTTCCACATGTGTGTGTGGTCTGCGATATTTGATAGCATCCTGTGACCAGCAATCCTGGACCATGTGACCGGGGCAGGAAACGCTTCAAGCCCTGTTTGTAGGTTTAGCTGCAGACTGATTTGTGTGTGTAACAGAGGTTACATTACAGGTGATATAGGAATCAATTATATTCATTGGCATGTAACAGAGGTTGTTTTACAGATGATATACGCTATGTTGATATACTGTATATTGTAATGTAACAGATGTTGTGTTACAGTGGATATAGTCTACCATGATATCTACTGGCATTTAACAGAGGTTGTGTGACAGTGAATATAGGCTATGTTGATGTCTTCTGGCATGTAACAGAGGTTCTGTTACAGGTGATATAGACTACCTTGATATCTACTGGCATGTTACAGATGATATAGGCTACCATGATATCGACTGGCATGTAACAGAGGTTGTGTTACAGATGATATAGTCTATGCTGATGTCTTCTGGCATGTAACAGAGTTTGTGTTACAGGTGATATAGTCTATGATGTCTTCTGGCATGTAACAGAGTTTGTGTTACAGTGGATATAGACTATGTTGATGTCTACTGGCATGTAACAGAAGTTGTGTTACAGGTGATATAGTCTATGGGGATGTCTTCTGGCATGTAACAGAAGTTGTGTTACAGGTGATATAGTCTATGGGGATGTCTTCTGGCATGTAACAGAGATGGAAAATGTACCAGTACTTACAGGAGGACCACCTGGTCCAGAAGGTCCAGGTTCACCCTGTGGGGACAAAGACAAACAACCTTTTCAGTAACCTTTAAGAAAAACCAAATGGAAAATAATAATAATATACAGTTACACAATATGGAAATGTTACATATTGCAAAACAGAACAGAAGATTTCGAATGTGTTATTTTGCCCTGATGAACATTCAATTTTATATAAACAAGTCAGATGCAAGAAAATAATAACAAATGTTTTTTAAGAAAAGTGATTAGGAAGTAATTGATTGGGAAATAAACATTTATTTACTGCTAAAACAATTCCTTGATTTTAATTCAGTTAAGCAATTATCAAGCATGTGCAAAATTCAACGTAATTGATGAAACAACAATTTATTTTTATTATTACAAATCTAAGTGACCTTTTCCTACTATGAAAAGCCCTGCAGTGACCGGATTTGACCAACAGTAGGTGATAAATACAGTCAGCCAGACACAGTTCTGATTCTCTTTTTATTTAGTGTTTACTTTCCTGGTCGCACCCCTAATGTGCAATCTCTCTTTCCCAGTCCTTTGTCCACATCACAACCCTATCTCATCCTATCCCAGTTGTGTTTGGAGTGGCTGTGTGGTGTGAGGGAGAAAAAGACTCACAAACAGACCTAACACCGTGGTGTCACGGCAACCTGAACTGCATTCCTCACTGAGTCAACTGACATTACATAAGCTGAGTGCAGTCGAGACTGGTCCATTAAAATAGCCATGTTGAGGCACACGCAGAATACTCATTACGCAAGCAGTTGTGTTGCATAAGTACATGCAAATACATACACTGTACGTACACACACAGGCACACACACACACCTGCACACACACAGGCACACACACAGGCACACACACAGGCACGCACAGAACAACACACATGTATGCATTCTATTGTGTGTCTGGCATGCTTGGTGCTTTCACTTCCTTATTCATCTGTCTGGTGCAATTCTAAGTATATTTAGTGTCCACTGTTTGACTTTACTAAAACTATATCTCTGGAAAATCAAGGTCCACATGGCTATAACATATAATTTACAGTTAAGAATTCTCATCCACCATGAAGCCAGACAAATTCATGATGGTGGTTGATATGTCTTTCTCCTGAAATTGTCGATGTCGTGTTTTGCTCTGAAAACAGCTCCAGCCTAGATTCCATTCCTCGGCTGAAGCGTGGAGACTGAGCGACCGATCATTCCAACGTGTATGTTAGCCCGGCAGGTCTCAAACTAATCGCAAACGGCACATTTAATCCAGATACGTAATTAGGTAGCCAGGTAAACACTCACTTCCTGATGGGTGGTGACTGAGTACAGTGAGTAGTGAGAATTCAGAGGTCTGCTTCGCTCTTAAAAGTGGAGCCATTTACAGCCTTCGAGTTGTCATCATTTTACTCTTTTAACTTTGTGTTGTATCTCTTATTTACTGTCTTTCTCCCAAATCGCCATATTCAGTTCTGTGCTGCTGGATAACTTTGTCAGGCCTCCTAGTGTATCGTGCCTTTCGACCCCATCCAGAGTCTCACTGTTTCCTCATCCTCTTAGGAGAGCTGTATTTATTTCCTACAACACAGCGTAGATCGTTCTACCTTCTACAGTCCAGACCCATGGTGGGAACTGCACATTCCAGGCAGGATTAGGAAAACAGCGGCCAACGCTGGATAAATCCGACTCAAAATAACTCGATCCCTCATTAAAAATGTTCCCAGAAAGGGCAAAGCCAGCTCGACAAATCTGCCAAGACAGGGAGGAAACCGCGAGTGGGTGCTACGTTGAGTCCACCGATGTCTCAATGAGCCCACTGTAACCAGCCGGCCTTCTTTCTAGTCACTGAAGCACAGTGCAGATACACAGAGGACTGGATGGTACTAACCCATGCTACGTTCACGCTACGTTCACGCTAACATCACAACACCAGTATTTATGTTTGTTTTCAAATGGTTTCTCTGTGTGTGTAGAGCGTGAGCACCTATGTATGTCTGTGCCTATGACCGATGAGGGCAAATGGAGCAGACTTCAGTGGAAGTGTTATTTAGGTGTGTTTGGCCCAACCGGCCAGGAAACTTTAGAAGCATGCAAACTTGGCTTACCATCGGTCCTGGGGGTCCGTCTTTCCCTGCAGGGCCATCAGGACCCGTCAGTCCCTGAGAAAGAATCACAACGTCATGGACAGACAATGAGACATTATACTAGGCTATCTAAATGTGAAACCTTAAATAAATGGTTGACATACAATGTTCTGAGGGGACTATAGTAGCTGGCTACTTTGTGAGTAAGTAAATCAGGTTACCGCCTCTGAATGTCTTTTCAGCCCTATGAGATGCAGTGAGTACTGTTTCTAAAACCGGTGTGTTAAAGTCTACACACTTGAGATCAACAGGCTTAGAATTCGGCATATCTCATGGGTACGTGCTGAGTTCTCTGTGACAAATATGTCTATGGGTTACTTACATCCACCCCTGGAAGTCCGGGTAGGCCTGGGTTCCCTGGTGCTCCTGGTAACCCTGCTTTCCCCTTGGGTCCCTAAAACAATGTGACAGGTCTGTGTTAGACGAGGCAAACTCCCACACAACTCCAATGGTGACTGGTTGTCATAAGCAGGATTGGTTCAGTTCGTATACTCACAGGTTTCCCTGAAAGTCCAGGAGGACCATCGTTGCCCTGTAAAACAAATATGAGATTTTAAAAAGACACATTTAAGGTTAAAGTTAGACAAATCTACAGCTGTACTATCAACGGGTACCAGTTACAGACGGACCGTCTGTATGAGGTGTTTCTACAAACAGCAGCTTCTAGTCACCCTCTGCCCGAAATCTTCCAGTAGGTAATGGGGGAAAATAAACATTGATAAAAGGAATCTGACTGAGCAGAGTGGTCACATGATTAAAGCTCAGGTTGGTTTGGACTGGGAGGGCGAGGCGTGTGAGGGGGAACTTCAGATGCTCTCGTGGGGTCGGAGAATTCATGTATGAATGGGTCCTCTGTACGGCTTTCTGGCCTTCCAAGTTCAATTGACTTAACTACAGCAACGTACATTTCAAACCTCCAATGCTAAAAGTTCGGTAGACATAATTTAATTGGTTACTTTATTTTTTTTCCCGGAAGGCACTTCAGATGTTAGATAGGGATAATGACATGCTTTTAAAATGTATTGAATTTCTGTTAGGAGTGTTGTAATTCTGAATGCTTCGTTTGGCGTACATTAAAAGATGACGTTCTTTGGTATTTCGTCAAATCAGTTTTTTATTATAAGTTGCATACAATGTGAACCCTGTTTAACCTTTTGAAGTTTTTAGGAAATGCACAGCTTAAGGAAGAGATACACACCGTGCTTTGACTAACCCTATTTAGCCACTCATGCCAGCGCAGATCGTACCAACGTAGTCATAGCTGCCATCCCACTTCTGACACCATAACAATAGTGGGGGACGAGGGACAAAGTCTTTTAACGTGAGAGGCAAACACTTGATGCGTCTGTTTATCTGCAGAATTGGTCAAGTGGATTAAGGATTTCTACAGCAGGGAACTTTTTCGGAGGGCTATAGAGAGATTTGGGATCTTTCCCCGTATGCATTCATGGCATATTGATAGTTTTGGTCATGATCCATTGACCTCTTTACTGCATCTATGCTTGACGATTGGCTCAATGTTCAGTTCAAATCAACTCAGAACTGGGAGGTGACCAATATTCGACCTATGGCGTAAATGCTTTCAAGACAACTGGGATGAGCTTCAGCCCAGCAAAAACATTTTAATTGATCGTCCAGTTTAACGTTCCAAGTTGTAAACTCTAGCATGTCCTAGTGCTTTGACTTTCTGACATGACGGGACTGAATTATTTTCTTTTCCACGTCTGAGTTGCTTTTATTGCAGCACACTTTTCCTCTATCTCCCATGATGGGCTCTGATGTGTCACCATCAGCTGCCTTTTGGCCAATAGAAGGCCTGTTATCAGAGGGGTCATGAGAAACAAATACCTATCGGGTGGGGCTTTGACTCTCAGGGGGAGGAGTCAATCTGAAATAAACTGATAAACTAGAGTCCATTAGACTTCAATTTGACAGCAAGAGCAATTCAGAAGGAACACTCATCAACAACGGCAAATTTATTCAAACCGTCATACCGGGATTTACAATATAACAATTACAACCCTGTTAGTTTCAGATTTAACAATTTTAATTCTAAGAATAACTTCTTGGGGTTCTAATTACACTGAGGAATCTACGTCGAACCCACTATGGTTTTATATATATATATGGTCTCTTTTGAGAAAAAACAAAGAACCCATTTAAACCATTTCTAAGACTGTAAGAAAACATCAAATCCAATCTAGGTCCACATAAGTAAATGTAAAAGTTTGTTGGGACAAGAGCTAAAAAGTGACCTTTTAGGATACAACAGCAAAAACCCCCCATAGATTCCTAATCTCCAATATGTTGGTCTCAGAACCAACAAGCTCTCGTCATGTATAGGTGTCTGTCTAACTTACATCAGTACCATCCCTTCCTGGTGTTCCTGGAGGCCCTGGCAGCCCAACCAGTCCTCGAGGGCCGGGTCTCTACAACACAAAGTCAAAAATCTGTAAAAACATTCACAAAACCACATTTGTCATGTGCTGAATCTAAAAAAATAATAATTTTAAATCAAACTGCATTCTGTCTAAGCTGTTGTCCAATAGCCCATAAAAGAAATATGCACATTAAGTTCAAAAACATTGTAATAACCTGTGTACATAAAAAAACAATATACAATGTTACAAATGCAAACATTTAGAGTGGAATTATAATGGTATTTATTTGTAAGACATTTTTTAAGACAGAAAAACAACAATAAAAACAACAATGCATGTAACTCAAACGCATTAGGAAATGGTGCCAAAGTGTTGGGCATGAAATAAGATACAACCGAAATGACCCAAATTACGCACAGCCAGTGCACATCGTGTGCAGGGTCGTAAACAAAATAAATAAGTTCAAAAAGGATGAAAATGTTACTAACAATGTTACTAACTTACATAAATAAAGTGTATTACATTTTAGACTAGAATATGCATGAACTAGGTGTTACGGGTGAATGAAACAACAGTGTCATTGATGCTCCCGATCTCAAAGCTCTACATTCCTAACCATCCGGGGGGGAAAACGTGCAAATAAACATTCATGGAGAAAAAGTTCAAAAAGACTACAGTCATTCGCGGACGCCTGAGAACGGTTAAGTAGATAAACATTTAATTGGCTTAGGCTAATATATGCAATTTATTCGAATAGCTTTAACATTGTTTACGGATCTTTCAACTATTCGGCACAGTACAGGTTAACAACCAACAACTTAGACGCATTGCCTATAACATAAATGACCATTGGTAAGTCTAACCTATAATCCATTGCACGACTAGGGTGCCAGCAGACATTGTAACGCCGAATTTAGGAATTAAGCCTTTTTTAATTCCTACACACATCTAGGCACCAGGCAGCGGATGAAACATCAGATGTGTGGGTAACAGCCGCTATAAAGCCTCCACTTACCTGGGCGGTAGATGATGTCAATAGCTGGCAGAGTACAAGCAGCCCGACAGCTGAGAACACGGCCATAGCTCCACGATATAGAGCCCCTAAAATCCGAGTTTACTCGGGATACGTCAAACACCGTCCCCAGTCCTTATTGCTCGCTCTCCCCCGGGTTTGGTGACCGTGCGCTCCTTCACCTGACGCCGCGCCGCTCCTGAATGGCTCCAGATAAACCCGAGCCTCCAGCCTCCCGGAGGGGCTGAACTCATACGGGGATGGAGGGATGGAGGGGGGGAGGAGAGGAACGGATGGGAGAGAGAGCGAGGTGCAGGGGCACAGCTAGTATCAGTGAAAGTGGGATGAGCTATAAGTTTCTTTTAAATCAACTGTGCGGTCTAACATCCGTGGTGGGCAGATTTGACGCTATACGAGCATGAATATTAACTCCTACATTACGAATGTCTTTCCCCCATGTGAAATATATACTAGGTGCTTTAATGTCTGTCCCCCATGTGAAATATATACTAGGTGCTTTAATGTCTGTCCCCATGTGAAATATATACTAGGTGCTTTAATGGCTGTCCCCCATGTGAAATATATACTAGGTGCTTTAATGGCTGTCCCCCATGTGAAATATATACTAGGTGCTTTAATAGCTGTCGTCCCCCATGTGAAATATATACTAGGTGCTTTAATAGCTGTCCCCCATGTGAAATATATACTAGGTGCTTTAATGGTTGTCCCCCATGTGAAATATATACTAGGTGCTTTAATGGCTGTCCCCCATGTGAAATATATACTAGGTGCTTTAATGGCTGTCCCCCATGTGAAATATATACTAGGTGCTTTAATGTCTGTCCCCCATGTGAAATATATACTAGGTGCTTTAATGTCTGTCCCCCATGTGAAATATGTACTAGGTGCTTTAATAGCTGTCCCCCATGTGAAATATATACTAGGTGCTTCAATGGCTGTCCCCCATGTGAAATATATACTAGGTGCTTTAATGTCTGTCCCCCATGTGAAATATATACTAGGTGCTTCAATGGTTGTCCCTCATGTGAAATATATACTAGGTGCTTTAATGTCTGTCCCTCATGTGAAATATATACTAGGTGCTTTAATGTCTGTCCCCCATGTGAAATATAGGTGCTTTAATGTCTGTCCCCCATGTGAAATATATACTAGGTGCTTCAATGGCTGTCCCCCATGTGAAATATATACTAGGTGCTTTAATGTCTGTCCCCCATGTGGAATATATACTAGGTGCTTTAATGTCTGTCCCCCATGTGAAATATATACTAGGTGCTTGAATGGCTGTCCCCCATGTGAAATATATACTAGGTGCTTTAATGTCTGTCCCCCATGTGAAATATATACTAGGTGCTTTAATGTCTGTCCCCCATGTGAAATATATACTAGGTGCTTTAATGTCTGTCCCCCATGTGAAATATATACTAGGTGCTTCAATGGCTGTCCCCCATGTGAAATATATACTAGGTGCTTTAATAGCTGTCGTCCATGTGAAATATATACTAGGTGCTTCAATGGCTGTCCCCCATGTGAAATATATACTAGGTGCTTTAATAGCTGTCCCCCATGTGAAATATATACTAGGTGCTTTAATGTCTGTCCCCCATGTGAAATATATACTAGGTGCTTCAATGGCTGTCCCCCATGTGAAATATATACTAGGTGCTTTAATGTCTGTCCCCCATGTGAAATATATACTAGGTGCTTCAATGGCTGTCCCCCATGTGAAATATATACTAGGTGCTTTAATGTCTGTCCCCCATGTGAAATATATACTAGGTGCTTTAATGTCTGTCCCCCATGTGAAATATATACTAGGTGCTTTAATGTCTGTCCCCCATGTGAAATATATACTAGGTGCTTCAATGGCTGTCTCCCATGAGTCTCCAATGGCTGATCCCTTTGCAATTATGTGAGAACTATAGGAGACTTTAACCAGGATGCTTTCTTTATCCAGTTCCCCTGGTATCAACCTGTAACTTAAACTCACATTATGGCGCATTCAGAGGTAGAAAATGGATGTCCAGTTGTTAACTACCGGTTTGCATTAAGACACCATCCACGCCAATGCACGACTCAAATAATTAGGATAAGCAGATTGTCTAATTAAATGCTGATTGTGCAAATTATTGTAATTCAAAAGAAATAGTTTAATAGTTTTAAACCATATCTTAAATCGTTTTACTTTCATTCAAAACGTTTGCGTCCAGAGGACAAGGTTTCTAATTCAGTTCATCAACCGACCAAAATAGAGTAGCCTGTCTCTATCTACAATCCTTTTCAAACATGTAACTTATACTCATTCATTTGCAGAATAAAGTAATAAACAGCGTGATGAGATGCCTTCACACGTTGTGAAAAACACAACGATTACCTCGTATCTGCAGGAAACATGGAGGACTTTTCCTGAGACACGTTTCTTAATAAATTAAAACATGATTGGGTCTTTGAGTAATCATATATTTTTAATATTATTTATTTATGCATTTAAAAACAAAACAACTTCATAAATAAGCATGTATTCCCTACTCACAAAATAAAGAAACCACGCGCACATTGTATTGATCACACATTTCATTCAATATCAAAGCAAAAAAAAATTAAATATCTAGTTAAATCAAAAAAACATCTACTTTTGATATAATACTGTTAAATCGCTTGTCGTCATCTGTAGATGTTATTCATGACCAAAATAATAAATACACAACATTCTTGAATTAAACTAGTCAATATGGTCTCCTTTACTAGTAACATACAGAAACCTATAACACAAAATGTACACTGAACATGGGACACATCAAACAAACAATGTCAAAACCTTTTTAATTCCAGTGCAAAACAACCTCATTCACAGTTTTTAATTGGAGTGGTAAATCAACAAACAGATGAAACAAGCAGGCATGTTTCCACAGTATTTAAACAAAAACATACAATGATAACCTGACTGGTATCCTCATCCAAAGCCCAACGACTTGTAGTTGCAGCATCCACCCAGTGACAACAACTGACTGAGGCCATTACCAGAATCCCCTTCCCCAAACACGTTCAGATGAAAACCGATACGTACAGATGTAAACCAATATGTTTAGATGAAAACCGATACGTACAGACGTAAACCAATATGTTCAGTAACATGTAGACCCAACAGAAACATCATAAGCATTCTAATGTGAAGAGGGAGGACGATACATGTGTGTTCAATAAGGCCATTACACTCATATTAGACCATTTATAAGACCCTGACCAGAAAGGAACTCATCATAAGTCAAAGATTGGACAGGTGCAAATATGGCAACAGAACCAGTAAACAGGGAAAATCAATCACCATAAACACTATACCGTTCAATGGTGTGTGGTCGCTTGGAAATGCATCCGTTTTGAAAGAAAAGCACTGAAATAACGTTAAATTGATCAGGAACACAGTGTAAAAATTGTTAATGGTGTAAATGACTATCTTAGCTGAAAACAGCTGATTACTTAATGGAATATCTACATATGCGTACAGAGATCTATTTTCAGCTACCATCCGTCGTGTGTTCCAATGTCACGTTGTGTTTGCCAAGTTCAACATTTTAAAAAGGTGAATTGATCGTCGAAATATCATTTTGCATTCATGCTAGCTCAGATGGAGTGTGTTGTGCAGATTAAACATGAAATAAAACTGGCCTTTTGTAGACTAGTTGAGCATCAGCGATTGTGGGTTCACATACAGTGCATCCAAAAGGTATTCACAGCACTTCACATGTTCTACATATAACCTGATGGAGCTTTAAAGGTCCTGCAAAAAAAATAAAAGAAACGGCCCAAAAATTGTTGTGCCAAGCTTGTAGCATCATACTCAAATCAACTTGAGGTAATTGCTGCCAAAGGTGCTTCAACAAAGCATTGAAAAAAGGCTGAGAATACTTATGAACATGTTATATTTGTTCAAAATTTTGCACTAATCCATTAAACATTTTAAACCAACCTTTTTGATTTTGTTGTTAAGGGGTATTGTGTGTAGAATTTTTCAAAAAATGAATTCAAAACATTTTTAAATAAGGCTGTAACATAACTAATTGCAGAAAACTTTTTTATCTGAAACTCTTCTTCAGAAAAATGAAAGTAATTCCATGCAAGAAATTGCCAAGGAACTGAAAGTCTCATTCAACGTTGTCTAATACTCTCTTCACAAAACAGCACAAACTGGCTCAACCAGAAGAGAAAGAAGAGCGGGAGGCCCCAGTGCACGACTGAGCCAGAGGACAAATACATTAGATAGTTAGTGTAAATATATCTATACGTCTCACACATCCTCAACTGGCAGCTTATTTGAATAGTATCACAAACAATGTCAACAGTGAACAGGTCACCGGAGATCAAATCTATTGAGCTGTTGTGAGAGCAGCTTGACCGTATGGTACGCAAGATGTGCCCATCAAGCCAAATTGGGGGAGGAGCTTCAGGATGCACAGGGAGAAATCAATTCAGATTACCTCAAGATATTGACAACTAGAATGCCAAAAAAACAAAAAGGCTGTAATGGCTGCTTTCTATTTTTCCTTTCCATTTCGCTATATTTCCATTTCAAAGTAATTTCATGTATGTTTTCATGGAAAACAAAGTTATTACAAAGTTACCCCAAACATTTGCACAGCAGTGTAACTTACACACATGCTATTGAATCCTTTCAGACAGATATTAAGAGGCCAAGAGACAAACATCATGTTACTTTTATCTGCCCCTGTTCTCTCCCACACACACCTCCACCTCTTGAAGATGATCCTGTGTCTTAGTCTGAACTTGGCTGGGTGGCTCCCACATCCATCTTTTCTTCTCTATTTTTCTCCAAACCTTTCTCCATGCCCTTGTCCACATTGCAGTACTCAGTCCGCGGGAATTTCTCTGCTCGTTCTACGGTGTCCGGTGGTAAGCCCTTCTTGGACGAATCCTTTTTGTGCGAAATCTTTGATTTGCTAGACGTCGTAGCCAATGGGCTCGTCTGATTTGACTGAATATTGTTGGAGACGATAGTGTCCTTCCCCCCAGCAGGCCCGCTGCCAGGCACCTCCGCGTCAGACGTTTTCTTGGTCGCTGGCTTCTCTGATTCCGATGAAGCCGTCTCAGTTTCGACAGGCTCACCGATGCTGTTTTGGTTGGCTTGACTGTCCTGTTTGAGTCCTTCCTCTGTACTCGATTCTCTTTTGCCTAAATCGTCCATATTTGTGTCAGTATTGTCAGTGTTGCCATTTTTCAATGTCTCAGAGTCCAACGGCCCAATAGGATCAACAGTGGAGCACCCGGCCTCCTCATCTCTGTCTGACGTTTTCTCCGACTGGGTTTCCCCCGGCTCTTCTTCGCTCGGCTTAGCTAGTACGGGGCAGGCCTCTTCTGATCCCTCCCCGTTCGTTTTCTCCGGCTTCGTCAGCTGTTTAAGCATTTTCCTAGGGCACCATACAAACTTGTCCTTGGGCTCAAAGTGCTGGAAGGCGTAGCGAAGAAGCCCTCGGCGATCCTTCTTGTCACGCACGGCAAAAAGGAAGTAGTCAAGCACGCTGCGCTTTACGCTGCCTAGGGTCCTTTTGACCAACGTCTCCTCCAGGAAGAAGTGCACCAGCGGGCTCTGGTAGTGCTCAAAACCAAGCTCCCCCAAGCTCTTTAGGATGCGCGTGATGCGTAGGTTGTTGTGCATGTTCCTGAGACAAACAACACAGAAATAATCAATAATTAAAACCGCCAAGCAGTGTTGACGGGCGTGCCTGCGCTCGCTGAAGCCCTAATTAGATGGAGGACCTATTCAGACAACAGAGTTAGCATGGACCATGGCAAATCAAATTCAAGGACTTTGTCAAGCTCTTAAGACAGTACGGTAACCGAAGAAAAATGTCAAAAGCAATCTGTCACAAACAACGTGTCAAAAGCAACCACTAACAGGCAAACCCATTATACTATATCACCACTAGGGCGCCAAATGATTTCCACTGGTGACACTCAGTTTGGTGGCACCAGCACATGTTTTGGTTGACACACCAATACATACATTTGATTAAAGCATTTGGCATGTTAGTTTAATCATAAAGATTAATTCAGTAATTGATTAGATTTGGTGTTGGAACAGCTGGCCTTTACCTCTATGACTAAGCTATAACAAGGAAATGACTTCGAGCCATTGTAAAAACCTAATTGAGCAATTGTAAAGAACTTTAGTTCAGAACAGGATGTTATTTCATGTAAGGCTTTTACATAGAAATTTAAGTTAAGCAAATATTCAGAATTGCTGTTTGCTGGGGTTTTACAACTGACACAACTGACTATGGACCAAATTAATTAAAATGTTCAAGTTTAAGATATTCCAGGAAGTCATTTTAAAAGCTCCTCATTGCTTCCCAATGTATTTAAACCAGGTCTCAACGCAAAATGACTCACTTTTCAAGGTTGGCAAAACGTTCCCTCCAGTTCTCAGCGCGTTTCACCTCGCCAGTTTCTTTGTTTACTAGCTGGATGCCATAGAACCCCAGCATTAGCTCATAGGACTCCACTAGCCTCTTCTTGGCTTCTTCACTTTCCCTGAAAGCCTGAGGACACAGAGGGCCACAGCACAGACATCAGACATTACCACCATCACCAGGTCAACAGATTCAAAGCTCCACTTATGTTTTGTCCGCTCCTCTGACATGTCATTCCTTTCCTACCGTTTCAATTAGAGGTTGACTGATTATGGTTCTCAGGCCGATCTTTTGAAATCCAGGTTGGCCGATTATTATGGCCGATTTATTTAGGCCGATATGTGCTGGTTTTTAACCTCTATTTGCAAGATAACATGGATCACTAATAATTACTTAAGAATAAATACATAGAATTATCCCACAAAAACGTTTTAAAAACAGTATAATATATTATATTAAATAAAAGAAACAGGTAACAAGAAAAACTTTGAGATGAAAATCATTTGTTGTGGCTCTTAGAATATACTTTGACGAGTGTACTGATGCATTATGGTGAATATATGTAAAAATTTGAAAAAGCTATTTCAGAAAGAGCATTTTAAGCTATAAAATATTTTCAAATAAATCAGCTAAGTTATAAGTTATTTCTTGTGGCTATTAGATGGCACTATGGAGAGTGTATTGATGCATTTTGGGATAAGTATTTTAAAACACTATCTGTAATCTATGTTATAGTTAGTGCAGCTCTGGGTGTTGCACTTTTACGTTGGTCCCTAACTACTCTGTTTACCGAGCGCTACAGTATTTTCTATCCGTTTTTCGACTCGACCGCTGTGCCGTTTCCCCGGAGCTGGCGAATGTGTGAATATAAAACTCTTTACCGCGGTTCCACAACAATACTATGCTGCTCGCGCATGCGCCTGCCTATTAATCTGCTTTATATACTCGAATATCGGCCAATGCCGAATATGTAAAAAAACACAAAAAATTTTGCATTAAATTAATAGAAACCAGCAAAGTGAAAAAGTCCTTTCATAATGCTGTAATGTACGCTTTAGCTACACCTGCACATCGGTGCTCCAAACACCACATCAGCATCATGCACAATGTGAAGCACTCACCAGGATCTCCTTCCTGGTGAGCTCACAAGCCATGTAGTTCACCCCTGGCTCCCGCAGTGGAAACAACCTGAGATTTACAGTAGAGTACAATTTCAGATGGCTATGTATAAATGATAGCAAATTACAATAGCTTAACTGATGTGATCATGTTCAATAGTTGGCGGTACTGGGAATATGTCGCTATTTCTAAGTGGCAACTTTTTGTACGTTTAGAACTAATAAAGGTTACACTACTGTCATAATTGTGGACGGCAAACGAAAGACAGAGCCCTCTATATAGTGCAATACAACAAACTGGAATATCCATTAGCTCCTGTTGAACTTCTGCAACTGTATATAAACTATATCCATTGGAATAAATGAGCAACCAATACATGCAAACAGACCATATGAGAAACAGAACAAGTAGCCCCATAATGTCACTTACCATTGAATGTAGGAATGAACTCTTTCCAACTTCTTGTAGTCCGTCTTCCAGTCTTTATGAAATGATTCAATATAAATGTCTAAATATAAATACAAAGCATTACATATATACCATTAAAGCGATAACCAGCATCTTAAAACTTGGAATAAACACAAATCACCTACCATCAGGGGAGGAGGGGAATTTATTTAGATAGAAGTTTAAATTGATCATTTTCTCATCTGAGCCTTCATCATCTGTTAAATTCTGTGAAGAAACAGACGAAACACAGTCAGATGTCTAGGTGTGATTGTCTTCTTATAACAGTAAAATCATACTAGGTCAAGAACAAACTGGGCAAAAATAATTCCTGCCGCTATTAACGTGTAATATCAAAGGACTGCAGACTTACAGGATAGCCTCTTCTGTAGTTTTGCATGTCCTTTGCAGCCCTCATGTTCCTGGAGGAGGCGATGGAAAACTATAAAAGATATTGTATGAGAGGAACACTGAATGAAACATTTGGCAGAAATCAACTAGGCATTACTTGTAATATATATATACACACATTTTTTTTTAAATTAATTACACACAATCGATATTGGCCTTTCTGATCTCCCCCCCCCAAAAAAATCATAATCGTCCGACCTCAACTGGCAACCTGACTGGTGCACACACAAACCTAAATGGCGTGATGGTTAGCATAAGTTAATGGTCAACACAGTAGCTATTCTTTGCGTTCTCAGATTAACTAGTCAACTGACCTGAAAGCTTTAGTATTATAGTACATGTTGGTGGTAACAAACTAACTACTGTACCTGAAAAAGCTGGAGAACCATCCTACTCAAGGAAGATTGTGTAGGGGTTTAGTACATTTGGCCAAACATCCTTGTAACTATTAGACAGCTAATTTGGTTCCTAAAAGTACCTATTAATAATAGTATAATGCAGCAAGCTAGTAGTAGACAAATTCAGTATAAATAGCTGGTTATTTCTAATGTTACAGTAATATATAGAAATTAACTGACGTCAACTCTTTTACAGCCTCGTGTGTAGGGGTGGGCGATATGGGAAAAATATCATATCACGATTTTTTCAGGAAAAATCACGATTTGCGATTTTATCACGATTATTTTTCATGTTGCTTTTTAAGACTATTTTGCAAATTACTGAGCCGCAATACAAGCAAATTATATCTCCATTTAAAAAATATAGCCATACAAGGTAACAAAACATAAAAGGGAAAAAAGAATTAAAATAGCATATTTTAATCACGTGTATATTTAATGGCAGTGCAATTGTGCAAAGAAGCACCCATTCTTATCCGCAGCTTCACCATCCATTCACTGTGTAACCTGCCATCCATCTACAGCATCAGATGATCTACTGTGGTATCATCCTGAATTAAATGAATTATGAAGTAAAACATTTCACTAAAATAGTATGTAGCCTATTTATTGTCTTATGTAACCATACAATACAAAATTAAAACCATGATTTTAAAATGCACAGGCTATGACATTTAAATTTCTAAAGATCGAATAAATGAAAATCCATCAAACTGTATGTCCTATTTTGATGTAATAAATGCTAAACATTTTAGATCACAAGCGACGCGCAATCAAATGATTTGCGCATGATTGGCCGTATATATTGCAACACAGACTCTTGAAATAAAAACATTAGGCTACAGTGTATAATTTGATCATTTACATTTGTAAAATGTATTAGCCTTTAGTAATTACAGTCCAGTAACTAAGGCACTGTAGACAATGAAACACGTATTTTACAGTTTGTATATTGGTCACGGTCGGGTATATTCTGCTGTTACCCGGTAGATACATTAATCAATTTCATTTTATATTTTCGTTCTGTTTATTGAGTAAAACATATATTTCTTTATAAACGTAGGCCTACCTCTTTTTTTTAGTTTATTCAAATTCAACCAAGCCAATCAATCTATTATCTATGTATATCTCGCAGCTTTTGTCTGCCTGAGCAGGACACGCATACTAACCGGTTGCACTGCGCACAGTGTTCATTAGTGATGTTATGAGTGGCAAACTATTCCGTTACATATATCCAGTTTCATATAGATCGGACCAAAACGCGTCCATTTTCATGTAGACTAGACCAAAACGTGTCCAGTTTTAAATAGACCAGACCAAAACGCGTCCATTTTCATGTAGACTAGACCAAAACGTGTCCAGTTTTAAATAGACCAGACCAAAACGGATCCAGTTTCATATAGACCAGACCAAAACGAGTCCAATATAGATCAGACCAAAACGCGTCAAGTTTCTGAAAACGGGACAAGGTAAAATGCACGTATTTAGGAAAAGTCATGGAAGGACGAGGCTGTAGCTTTTCAACATTATATATTTATTTTAATTACTAACTGCAACGCCCGCGGGCATGGGCTGTTGGCGCTTCTAGTGTTAACACGCTGACACCTAGCGCACCGCGCATTGCATGTTGTTACGTAGCTGAAAAAAACGCCATAGATCTGCATCTAATTGAACGTGCACTGGAGCGCGATTCTACGATATTTCCGAAAAAGTGAATCGTGGAGACATTTTAATAGTCCACGATTAAATATCGTCATATCGCACACCCCTACTCGTGTGTAGCATATATAATTGGTGTATTGTGTATTAAACCAGCTAAAGTATGCTGCATTTTCCCCAATCTCATAAAGCATGACTATTCTGGTGAAGGAATATAAATGGTCAGTACTGAGCCTCGGCCCGGTCTCAATCTCATAAAGCATTGCTAGTGTGGTGCAGGAATACAAATGGTCAGTACTGAGCCTCGGCCCGGTTACAATCTCATAAAGCATTGCTAGTGTGGTGCAGGAATACAAATGGTCAGTACTGAGCCTCGGCCCGGTTACAATCTCATAAAGCATGGCTAGTGTGGTGCAGGAATACAAATGGTCAGTACTGAGCCTCGGCCCGGTTACAATCTCATAAAGCATGGCTAGTGTGGTGCAGGAATACAAATGGTCAGTACTGAGCCTCGGCCCGGTTACAATCTCATAAAGCATGGCTAGTGTGGTGCAGGAATACAAATGGTCAGTACTGAGCCTCGGCCCGGTTACAATCTCATAAAGCATGGCTAGTGTGGTGCAGGAATACAAATGGTCAGTACTGAGCCTCGGCCCGGTTACAATCTCATAAAGCATGGCTAGTGTGGTGCAGGAATACAAATGGTCAGTACTGAGCCTCGGCCCGGTTACAATCTCATAAAGCATGGCTAGTGTGGTGCAGGAATATAAATGGTCAGTACTGAGCCTCGGCCCGGTTACAATCTCATAAAGCATGGCTAGTGTGGTGCAGGAATACAAATGGTCAGTACTGAGCCTCGGCCCGGTTACAATCTCATAAAGCATGGCTAGTGTGGTGCAGGAATATAAATGGTCAGTACTGAACCTCGGCCCGGTTACAATCTCATAAAGCATGGCTAGTGTGGTGCAGGAATATAAATGGTCAGTACTGAGCCTCGGCCCGGTTACAATCTCATAAAGCATGGCTAGTGTGGTGCAGGAATATAAATGGTCAGTACTGAGCCTCGGCCCGGTTACAATCTCATAAAGCATGGCTAGTGTGGTGCAGGAATATAAATGGTCAGTACTGAGCCTCGGCCCGGATACAATCTCATAAAGCATGGCTAGTGTGGTGCAGGAATATAAATGGTCAGTACTGAGCCTCGGCCGGTTACAATCTCATAAAGCATGGCTAGTGTGGTGCAGGAATATAAATGGTCAGTACTGAACCTCGGCCCGGTTACAATCTCATAAAGCATGGCTAGTGTGGTGCAGGAATATAAATGGTCAGTACTGAGCCTCGGCCCGGTTACAATCTCATAAAGCATGGCTAGTGTGGTGCAGGAATATAAATGGTCAGTACTGAGCCTCGGCCCGGTTACAATCTCATAAAGCATGGCTAGTGTGGTGCAGGAATATAAATGGTCAGTACTGAGCCTCGGCCCGGTTACAATCTCATAAAGCATGGCTAGTGTGGTGCAGGAATATAAATGGTCAGTACTGAGCCTCGGCCCGGTTACAATCTCATAAAGCATGGCTAGTGTGGTGCAGGAATATAAATGGTCAGTACTGAGCCTCGGCCCGGTTACAATCTCATAAAGCATGGCTAGTGTGGTGCAGGAATATAAATGGTCAGTACTGAACCTCGGCCCGGTTACAATCTCATAAAGCATGGCTAGTGTGGTGCAGGAATATAAATGGTCAGTACTGAGCCTCGGCCCGGTTACACACCATATCAGGAGCCAGCCGGCTGTATATAGAGCGCCATCATTTGCACATCCCACAAAAACGGAATGATTTAATAACTATATATTTTTAAAGTATACCTTTAGCAAAACACTTTTAAATCAACACATTACCACAATAGATATTAGAAGTAACGCTTGCTAGTAATGCAGTGCCGGCTAGTACATTTAATAGCGTAAATAGCCACATCTTTATAGTCCAGATAGCTCAGGTTAACGAAGCTACATAGGCCTAAGATAGGGCTGGTTTTCTGCAAACACGTTAGAATTGATAACGCAACCTCTAATATATATATTAAAAGATCAAACAAAATAGAAATACAACGTACAAAACCTGGCGTCCAGAGTAATTTGGTTTTGTCCTGGCCAAGGCGCGTTTGGCTCTCAGTCTGCTCCTCTCCTTCACCCTCCGTGTCCCATGTCGAATCATAGTCGCACACTAAATCGTCCTCCATCATCAAAAACAGAAATAGAAATTAAAGAAGGACTAAATGTTAAATCTATCTAACGCCAAGACACGATCATAAGGCATGAGTTGAACATCTAGTCTCCAGTCGGATGACTAACAGCAACCGAACATCACTCCCCCGGATGAGCAAAGCGTCTACTTCAGAGATTTTAATTGCGGTTGGCATCCAACGCTATTGGCGCACTACCGCCACCTACTGTAATGGAGTGTGGGCAAGTGTCAGGGAGGACCTGATTCTTCCTGTCAACCCAGCGTCTCCTAAAGACTCACACAAATACCATAACACTGAAACAGAATCGACCCAATCAGCCCGACCCAATACAGACTCTAGAATATGTATATTCTGTATATTGTTGTAATTCTGCTTTTATTTTTATTATTCTAACTACGTAGTTGTTGTTGCTTGCCATGTCACAAGATTTTCATTGTGCAGTTTGATGCAAGTGATTCTGAACACATGACAATAAAATGATTTGACTTGACTGACACGTGCCCTCAGACCCAGTATCAATCTCTCCCAATCTCACCCTCTCATTTTTAATTTTATTTAACCTTTATTTAACCAGGTAGGCCGATTGAGAACAAATTATAATTTGCAACGGCGACCTGGCCAAGAAAAACATGTGCAGGACAACATACAGTTACAGAATATATACACAGAACAAAAGAGTGCAAATAGCAATGGGACACAATAAGGCAATACAGGGTCAAGTTATACAGGATGAAGTATATGTAGTTCAGTTGAGCATCATTGATTTGGCAATAAAAAAATATATAAAAATACAATGAGTATCTAAATACAGGAAGGACAAAGATTAAAGTGTGTCTAGCATGTAGGTCATTTCAGTGCATGGGGTTATATGATATGAGGTTATGGGGGAACGAGCACTTGAGCATGTTAAAGCAAAATAAGTGATTCAACAGTGTACACAGGTATGACAGCAGTACAGGTGCAAATATAGGGCATGGCAACGTGAGAAGAGGTTGGAGTTAACAGGAACAGAGATCAGACAGGTGTTCAGACAGGAGCAGTTTAAAGGCAACTGGTGAGATGAGGGTTTAGAGTTTTAGGGATTTTTGTATATCGTTCCAGTCATTGGCGGCTGCAAACTGGAAGGATTGGAGGTCGAATGATGTGCAGGCTTTCGGGGTGACTAATGCTATGTACCTACTTGAGCGTAGACTGCGGGTGGGTAGAGCTATGGCTATGGTGGGTGATGTAAGGGGCATTGGTATTGCCTGCACTCATATTGCCTGCACTCATATTGCCTGCACTCATATTGCCTGCACTTCCTTGTTACTTGATCTCCTGTCTCCGAGTCACATAACCCTGTTGGATGCTTTCCTATCATATGTTATGTGTTGTCCACAGTGCCCTACCCTCATTCTCGATAACATTGTCTCCTCCTTCCTCCTCCTAACTGCCCTCCTCCCCTCCCAAACCTCACCCTGTATTAAGTGCCTCCCTTTTGAGTCCTCTTTCCCTTGGTCCTTCCATACCCTCCTCAGCTTCCTCCTTATAATCACCTTAGCCTCTTCTCATCATCCACCACCTCCCTCTCAAGGGCCTGTTTTGCCAATTTATCAGCCACCTCATTGCCGCCCAGTGCTGCATGTGCCTGAACCGTCTCACACTAGCCTGTGCTTTCAACATCTGCATTTATAGCCAAGCCACTTGAAGGAAGACACAGGTCCTTTACAGCACAGGCATTTGTCCAAGGAGGACAAGGTTGCACACACCAGGCTATGTTTTTGACATTGCGGATTTTGTTTAGACATTTATTGTTACCAAAAAGTGTGAGAAGCAAGGTATTTTATATCCTTTTGTTTATATCATAAAAATATAATAAAAAAGTTCCAGCAAATGTCTATAAGACATTTATCATACCTTCATACAAATGATCCATGCAATTGTCTATGTAAAAGACATCCCACTCAGGTGACATAAATAATCAAACTTCATCAATAAAAGATGTCGGTCAATTTAACGTTTGGCCACAAGTAGTGTCATTAAGGCACGACAATGGATTTACCTGTTCATCCTTGTTGAGAGGACCAAGTACTGAGTCTGTTGGCTGTCTTTCAAATGGAGCATAGGTGAAAATGCCTCGACCTAGTTCACAGACAACAAATAATTATGTTATGAATTTGATATAAGCAAAGTAGCAATCAGAATATTGAGCTTACCTTTGAAGGCATTGATATATTTGATGTCACGTCCCACTTTATCCCTTTTAGTAGAAACATATCGTTTGGATTAATGCGTTTTCTTCTTTGCATTTTTACTCTCAAAATGCTGAAATACCAAAGAAGATGATTGTCAGGACTACAGTCAAGCAGTATTTGGATAGGCGTTGTGCATCATTCATATTTCATTTAACACTGTTGAACAAATGAATGTTTTATCTGAATTGATATTAATTGAATCCTTTAATTTAATAGTTTCACCATCCTCAGACTTTGTGTCTCTGTTTCCTCATCTAACTCTCATTCTTTTACTTTACTTCAATACAGTTGATGTTTTGACAGAATTAATTTATGGGTTTCGCTTTATTTGGAAAGTACATAAACCACGTGACGTCATATGAAACTATTGCAGTGTTTGCTTTCAAGCCCTAACTAGTTTAATGTGACATGACAGCTAGTTTAATGTGACATGACAGCTAGCTTGATGTGACATGACAGCTAGTTTAATGTGACATGACAGCTGATGTGACATGACAGCTAGCTTGATGTGACATGACAGCTAGTTTAATGTGACATGACAGTTAGCTTGAAGTGACATGACAGTTAGCTTGAAGTGACATGACAGCTAGCTTGATGTGACATGACAGCTAGCTTGATGTGACATGACAGCTAGCTTGATGTGACATGACAGCTAGTTTGATGTGACATGACAGCTAGCTTAATGTGACATGACAGCTAGCTTGATGTGACATGACAGATAGTTTAATGTGACATGACAGCTAGTTTAATGTGACATGACAGCTAGTTTAATGTGACATGACAGCTAGCTTGATGTGACATGACAGCTAGTTTGATGTGACATGACATCTAGCTTAATGTGACATGACAGCTAGTTTAATGTGACATGACAGCTAGCTTGATGTGACATGACAGCTAGCTTGATGTGACATGACAGCTAGTTTGATGTGACATGACAGCTAGTTTGATGTGACATGACAGCTAGCTTAATGTGACTTGACAGCTAGCTTGATGTGACATGACAGATAGTTTAATGTGACATGACAGCTAGTTTAATGTGACATGACAGCTAGTTTAATGTGACATGACAGCTAGCTTGATGTGACATGACAGCTAGCTTGATGTGACATGACAGCTAGTTTGATGTGACATGACAGCTAGTTTGATGTGACATGACATCTAGCTTAATGTGACATGACAGCTAGCTTGATGTGACATGACAGCTAGTTTGATGTGACATGACATCTAGCTTAATGTGACATGACAGCTAGCTTGATGTAACATGAACTTTGTTACATTACCACTATTATATTACATTTTATGAACAATAGCATTAATAAAAAGATGATATAGCAAGATCTAAATTTTTTTTGCAAAAAGATCAGGAGATTATATTACCTTGCAGACATATTCATATGCCTCTTGGTATTAAAGCATTATGGGTAAATACAACTTTCTTCAAATGTTTTTGTTATGCCAGAGAAAACATTTTTGGAGACAATGAGATATGTTTGAATTTATATTAAAAAAAATATATATATATTATATCAAATGCTTTCCTTTTAAAAAAAAACCCATGTCCACATATCCCCCATGTCCACATATCCCCCATGTCCACATATCCCTCATTTTTTAACCTGGGTATAATACTAGCTCTGGGTATAACAGCTGTATTTTTTAACCTGGGTATAATACTAGCTCTGGGTATAACAGCTGTATTTTTTAACCTGGGTATAATACTAGCTCTGGGTATAACAGCTGTATTTTTAACCTGGGTATAATACTAGCTCTGGGTATAACAGCTGTATTTTTTAACCTGGGTATAATACTAGCTCTGGGTATAACAGCCGTATTTTTTAACCTGGGTATAATACATCTGGGTATAACAGCTAGCTCTGGGTATAACAGCTGTATTTTTAACCTGGGTATAATACTAGCTCTGGGTATAACAGCTGTATTTTTTAACCTGGGTATAATACTAGCTCTGGGTATAACAGCTGGATAACAGCCGTATTTTTTAACCTTAACCTGGGTAACAGCTGTATTTTTAACCTGGGTATAATACTAGCTCTGGGTATAACAGCTGTATTTTTTTTAACCTGGGTATAATACTAGCTCTGGGTATAACAGCTGTATTTTTAACCTGGGTATAATACTAGCTCTGGGTATAACAGCTGTATAACAGCTGTATTTTTAACCTGGGTATAATACTAGCTCTGGGTATAACAGCTGTATTTTTAACCTGGGTATAATACTAGCTCTGGGTATAACAGCTGTATTTTTAACCTGGGTATAATACTAGCTCTGGGTATAACAGCTGTATTTTTTAACCTGGGTATAATACTAGCTCTGGGTATAACAGCTGTATTTTTAACCTGGGTAACCTAATACTAGCTCTGGGTATAACAGCTGTATTTTTTAACCTGGGTATAATACTAGCTCTGGGTATAACAGCTGTATTTTTAACCTGGGTAACCTGGGTATAATATTTTTTAACCTAGCTCTGGGTATAACAGCTGTATTTTTAACCTGGGTATAATACTAGCTCTGGGTATAACAGCTGTATTTTTAACCTGGGTATAATACTAGCTCTGGGTATAACAGCTGTATTTTTAACCTGGGTATAATACTAGCTCTGGGTATAACAGCTGTATTTTTAACCTGGGTATAATACTAGCTCTGGGTATAACAGCTGTATTTTTAACCTGGGTATAATACTAGCTCTGGATATAACAGCTGTATTTTTAACCTGGGTATAATACTAGCTCTGGGTATAACAGCTGTATTTTTTAACCTGGGTATAATACTAGCTCTGGGTATAACAGCTGTATTTTTAACCTGGGTATAATACTAGCTCTGGGTATAACAGCTGTATTTTTAACCTGGGGTATAATACTAGCTCTGGGTATAACAGCTGTATTTTTAACCTGGGTATAATACTAGCTCTGGGTATAACAGCTGTATTTTTAACCTGGGTATAATACTAGCTCTGGGTATAACAGCTGTATTTTTTAACCTGGGTATAATACTAGCTCTGGGTATAACAGCTGTATTTTTAACCTGGGTATAATACTAGCTCTGGGTATAACAGCTGTATTTTTTAACCTGGGTATAATACTAGCTCTGGGTATAACAGCTGTATTTTTAACCTGGGTATAATACTAGCTCTGGGTATAACAGCTGTATTTTTAACCTGGGTATAATACTAGCTCTGGGTATAACAGCTGTATTTTTTAACCTGGGTATAATACTAGCTCTGGGTATAACAGCTGTATTTTTTAACCTGGGTATAATACTAGCTCTGGGTATAACAGCTGTATTTTTTAACCTGGGTATAATACTAGCTCTGGGTTAACAGCTGTATTTTTTAACCTGGGTATAATACTAGCTTTGGGTATAACAGCTGTATTTTTAACCTGGGTATAGTCAGTAAGTCACTTACTGTCACGGTGAGACATTTAACGCCATTAAATATATTTAGTTGTTGTTGGCATCTGTACATTTGTGACGAGTCCAATCACTTAGCGCTGTTGCATATCATAGTCTCTTTTTTCCATTAGGTGGCAGTAACGAACAGCCACTTCTACTACCTTCATGTATGAGTCAGCACTGCACCCTGGTATACATAGAAAAATAAAATAAAATACAGAACAACATGGCCTTTCCCCATGTTAACAGGTCAACCAGTCACACACATTTGCCCTCCCACATATATGTTTGTTTTGTATGTGTAGACTAGTGGAATGATTCCCTGTTTTCCTGTTTCTCTGTATCCTAACAATGACCTAACCTGAACCATAGCACCCCTAACCCTAACAATTACCCAACCTGAACCATAGTACCCCTAACCGTACCAATTACCTAACCTGAACCATAGCACCCCTAACCCTAACAATTACCCAACCTGAACCATAGTACCCCTAACCGTACCAATTACCTAACCTGAACCATAGCACCCCTAACCCTAACAATTACCCAACCTGAACCATAGTACCCCTAACCCTAACAATTACCTAACCTGAACCATAGCACCCCTAACCGTACCAATTACCTAACCTGAACCATAGTACCCCTAACCCTAACAATTACCCAACCTGAACCATAGTACCCCTAACCCTAACAATTACCCAACCTGAACCATAGTACCCCTAACCGTACCAATTACCCAACCTGAACCATAGTACCCCTAACCGTACCAATTACCCAACCTGAACCATAGTACCCCTAACCGTACCAATTACCTAACCTGAACCATAGCACCCCTAACCCTAACAATTACCCAACCTGAACCATAGTACCCCTAACCGTACCAATTACCTAACCTGAACCATAGTACCCCTAACCGTACCAATTACCTAACCTGAACCATAGTACCCCTAACCGTACCAATTACCTAACCTGAACCATAGCACCCCTAACCCTAACAATTACCCAACCTGAACCATAGCACCCCTAACCCTAACAATTACCCAACCTGAACCATAGCACCCCTAACCCTAACAATTACCCAACCTGAACCATAGCACCCCTAACCCTAACAATTACCCAACCTGAACCATAGCACCCCTAAGCCTAACAATTACCCAACCTGAACCATAGCACCCCTAACCCTAACAATTACCCAACCTGAACCATAGTACCCCTAACCCTAACAATTACCCAACCTGAACCATAGCACCCCTAACCGTACCAATTACCTAACCTGAACCATAGCACCCCTAACCCTAACAATTACCTAACCTGAACCATAGCACCCCTAACCCTAACAATTACCCAACCTGAACCATAGTACCCCTAACCCTAACAATTACCCAACCTGAACCATAGTACCCCTAACCGTACCAATTACCTAACCTGAACCATAGTACCCCTAACCCTAACAATTACCCAACCTGAACCATAGTACCCTTAACCCTTCAGTGTCTGTGACTGTATTATATCCAGCATTAGGTGGCAGGAATAATTACGTACATATGTATGATTACGTCTGATATGTATTATATTACCCTCATCAATGTGGCATCTGGCAATGTCATTGAGCCAGTCGAGATTTCATTTGTCACTTTGTGATGACAAAGATGTGTTTTCTTAATTTCCAAGTATTTGACCTTCATTTTGTTCATTTGGGGTTCTCTACCTTTGGGGTTCTCTGCATTTGGGGTTCTCTGCATTTGGGGTTCTCTCGTAATTTGGGGTTCTCTCGTAATTTGGGGTTTTCTCTGCATTTGGGGTTCTCTCTGCATTTGGGTTTTTTCAGCATTTGGGGTTCTCTCGTAATTTGGGGTTCTCTCGTAATTTGGGGTTTTCTCTGCATTTGGGGTTCTCTCTGCATTTGGGGTTCTCTCTCCATTTGGGGTTTTTCAGCATTTGGGGTTCTTTCTACATTTGGGGTTCTCTCTGCATTTGGGGTTCTTTCTGCATTTGGGGTTCTCTCTGGATTCCAATTTAGTTTTTGAGGCATATGATGGACACCTAATAGATTTGTAGAATAGCTCTAAATCATTAGTCACATCCTCCAGGCCTCATATTCACTCGGGGGGTCGCGCGGCAAAGGGACCTTTGCTAAAAAGCGATTTTCAATTATTTCCACAGTCACAGTTGGGTTGAAGTCCATTCTTGACTGGGCCAAGGCAGGGTGATTTTGACTGTATGTTAAGGGTCATTGTTCCAGGTATCTGTCCCGGATGTCTCTGTACTTCCCTGCATCTATTTTGCCCTTTATCTTTAAAAAGTTATATTTTATTCTCATACCTTTTATTCTTATAACTGTGGGTACCAACTTTTAAGGGTACCGACCAAATGTACTACTTCACGTAAAATCTATCAGTGCCAAATGTTGTTACCTGAGAGCGATCTGGTTGAGGGATTAGAGAGAAAGAGACAGAGTACAAAAGCGAGTCCGTGTCACACCTGCAGCTTGTTCAATATTCAACACAGACCCCAGTGTGGTTATTAGGGGTGGTCCGAATACTTCCACTATTCGTTCATTAAGTTGGTATTCGAATCTTAATTCAGTATTCGGAAGCTTTGTTTTTGTAATACTTTTGCAACGAAACATTGCAATAGTAGGCTACACTATAGGGATTTGACGAGACGCTTACTCCACGATTGGGAGATTAGGCTCACGAGAACGAGACAAATCTAACTCCTTTCCACAAATCGAACATAAGAAAATATAAAAAAGCATAAATAAAATAAATATATAAATAACAGAAATAACACATTTAATGCAAACAGTAAGTGTATCCATAATCAAAGTACTGCTCTCTCAAAACTACAAGTGCAAACAGAAACAAATGATTTCTGCTAGCATGAAACAAAGATACATTAACTACACAGAACAGCCTAAGGTCTATATATATGGTCATGTTATTTTTCAACAATGTAAGCATGTCGACGATTTCTGGCAGCAGTTGAGACCTTTGAGCAGTAACTATGTCTCCTACACGCTCACTAGGAGCAGGGATGGAAAAGGTATGCTTTGGCAAGTGAAGACAGCAAAGGATATTTAGAGCAGCAACTGAGTGGGATAGAGGCCTCTCACCTGCGTGAAGTTGGCCCCACCCAACGCAAAAAGTCGGGAAATTAGTCTCAATCGTTTGTGCTCTGTTTGTGCTGGTTTGTTCAGCAAATATTTTCTTTTGTGCTGCTTTATTTTTTTTTAGATATTAAAGTGTTGGAGCCATATTCAGAACCACTTATGTTGTTAGAAACACGAACCTGAAAGATTATTACATTTTGCTCTGTTTGCATTTCAAGTTGATATGATTTAAATGTCTAGCCAGACTAAGTTTAATCATTAATGTGTGGACTAACCGGATTGAGTCTATGTGTTAGCTCCTCCTCCTGGAGGCGTGTTCTGCTTGAAATCAGGTGTTAATAATGTAGTAGAATGGTTTGGCAGGCAGGTTAGAGGGTGGAGCGCAACAGTTTTCTTCAATCGCATTAATCATGCTATGTTTTGATGCTCACAGCAGTATATTTGTTTTCGTGAAAAGTTCGTTTAATTGTTTTGATTGAAAGTAAACCGGAGATTGTGCTGAATAAACCAAGACCTTTGATATGACCACTTCTCCGTGCGTGCTTACTGGAAATGTGTATGGGAGAAACTCTTCCTCTAACCTCAGGAGCTGAAACCAAAAGCCCAGAAGGATTTTAGCCCGAATAGTATTGAAGAAAACTCCGCAAGGCACACAAGAGGGCAGTTTGGATTCTCCGGCGGAAGAAACTTGGAGGCTCTGCTGTTCACGGCTGCGCATGAAGAGCGCGTTTTATTGAAGGAACAACGCACCAGCTGTGAGTACGACAGATACAGAGAATACAACTGCTTATTGAATTGGAACTCGGATTGAATGTTAGAGCTGACGCATGTATACAAGCATACAATGTGTGTTTAAACACTAAAAGGAGCTGCTGGTATCTATATTCTGAATATTATATGATGGAGGAGGAGATTCGGACGGCCGCCGGTGCCGAAAGGCTGTTAAAATCACGCACTGCATCGCGTAGAGGCAAATTAGGAGTATGCACGAGGAAAATGAATGAAATTAAAGCTTTGCTTACTGAAGGTGGGGGCATTGAAAAGGTGGATGAAGGCATGTCGGCACTGTTATTTTATATCCGCGACTTCAAAGGTTTGCATAAAGGAGTGCAAGAGCTTCTAGCAGAGGAGGAAAAGGAGGATGATCATGTGGACTGGTTTGAAACTAGAATGATGACATTTGACCACTTTATTGAAGATGTTGAAAGTTGGAAAAGGGATCAACAAGGTCAGCTGATAGCAGTCGAGCCAAAGGACAGCATTTCAAATATTTCTAGTGTGTCCGCAAGATCTACGTCATCTAAGGCCTCTTCTGCAGCTAAAATAGCTGCCGCTGAAAAGGCTGCGTTAGAAGCACGCGCTATAACTCTGCCTGATTTACAAGCGTTGCAGATGGAAGAAATTATGATAAAATCCAAAATTGAAAGGGCAGAACTGCAGACTCGAATAGCAGCAGCAGATGCAAGGATTAAAGTGCTGACGTTTAATGCTGGGTCCCAAGCTGATGTTATGAATGACTACTATGATGCAAACATGGAAGATAATGTTGAACCTCCTTCTACTAATATCTCTGCAATGGAATTTAACCCTGTTGCTGCAGTACCTAAGACTCCACTGCAGAGAACAGTTAGTCAGAGTCAAGGAAGCTCTCGACTAACAAAAGCAACAAGTCCAAGGTTGGAGGTCAGTAATGGTGCAAATAGAGGCTTAAGCTTAATGAATAAAAGGCAAAAGGAAATGACCGATCTTATGATTACGCAGCAAAATCTTTCTCTATTACCGAGAAGAGAAGTACCAGTTTTTAATGGAGATCCATTGTCCTATCAGTCTTTCATTCATGCTTTTAAATACCTGATTGAAGACAAGACCAGCAGCAGTCAGGACAGACTTTACTTTCTTGAACAGTTTACTGCTGGCCAAGCGCGAGACCTTGTTCGCAGTTGTCTGCATATGGAAGCTCAAAGAGGATACACTGAAGCTCAGCAACTCTTAAAGAAACATTTCGGCAATGAAATAAAGATAGCAAGTGCCTACATTGATAAGGCACTGAATTGGACAGCCATAAAAGCTGATGATGGAAACTCACTTCATGCCTATCCACTGTACCTTAGGGAATGTTGCAATGTCATGCAGGATCTAGACTATATGGATGAACTGAACGTCGTATCAAATTTGAAGTTGATTGTAGCCAAACTCCCATACAAGCTTCGGGAAAGGTGGCGGACAGTGTCCTTTGAGTCATTCCAAAGAACGAATACTCGTATAAGATTTAGAAATCTGGTAGAATTTCTGGAAACTCAGTCTGAGATTCTACTCCATCCAATTTTCGGGGATATCAAAGATCCTCTTATTGTCAAAGGCACAGTTGTACAACCCAGAACAACCAACTTGAAGATTCCTAAAAGGGGCAGCAGCTTTGTTACCACGGTAACAGGACCCAATGAGCAGGCAAGCAGAAGTGGAATTAAAGCGCATCAGGAATCTAGCATCCATGCTGCTGTTTTGACCTCTTGTAGTTTCTGCCAAGGCATCCATCCGCTGACTGACTGCAAAATATTTAAATCAGAATCCCAAGATAAGAAAGTTGAATATCTCAAAAGACATGGTCACTGCTTTGGGTGCTTAAAAAGGGTCACATCAGCAAGGCTTGCAACAAGAGAATGGTTTGCCAGACATGTCAACAAAAACATCCTACACTGCTTCACATTAATAATGAAAATTCAAAGAAGCTGATTTTGCCAAACTCAAACTTAACAGAACCAAAAGAAACGCCAGTTAATAGTGCACTAGTATCAGCTGATCATGCTACTGGGGCCAGTAGGGAATGTGCACTAGCAATCGTGCCAGTCCAAGTTAAAGTTGCCAAAGGCAGTAAGATCATTAAAACCTATGCCTTTCTTGACCCAGGTAGTTCGGCGACATTCTGCACCGAGAATCTCATGAACCAGCTGAATGCCAAAGGACGCAGAACTGAAATTCTTTTGAGAACAATGGGTCAGGAGAGACCTGTTAGGACCTATGAGCTCACAGGACTAGAAGTAGGTAGTATTGATGGAGGTGGATACATAGATCTGCCTAAAGTGTACACTCAATCCAAGATCCCCGTATCCAAAGAGAACCTACTTACTCACCATGATCTTCAAAATGGCCTTATTTGCAAGAGATCGAACTGAAAAGAATTAACGCTGACATAGAAATCTTGATTGGAATTAACGTTCCAAAGGCTATGGAACCATGGCAGATGGTGAAGAGTCAAGGAAATGGACCGTATGCGGTCAAGACTGTGCTGGGGTGGGTGGTTAACGGCCCACTCGATTCTGCCCCACTACGGATGAAGCTGGATTGAAGTCAGTAATTGCTAATCGTATCTCTATGGAGAATCTTCAGAATCTGCTAATCAGGCATTATAATCATGACTTTCCTGAAAAGGATTATGAAGAGAAAAGAGAAATGTCAGCTGAAGACAAAATATTCATGAACATAGCGACATCTTCAGTGGAACTAAAAAGCGGGCATTACAACTTGCCTCTGCCGTTTCGCAATAAGAATGCAACTTTGCCCAACAACTATGAAGTGACTGCTCAACGTACACTTAACCTTGCTAAAAGATTCAAGAAGGATCCTCCATATGCAAATGAGTATAGTGTGTTTATGGAGAATGTACTGAAGAAGGGATATGCAGAAAAGGTGCCACGGGGGCAACTTCAAAAGATGATGGTCAAGCATGGTACATACCACATCATGGTGTGCACCACAAGAAAAAGAGGAAACTTAGAGTTGTATTTGATTGTTCATCTTCATTCAAAGGCCAAAGTCTTAACTCTGAACTTCTCCAAGGTCCTGACCTGACAAACCCACTTCTTGGTGTGCTGCTTAGATTCAGGAAGGAACGAATTGCAATAATGGCAGACATCGAAGCAATGTACTATCAGGTACGAGTTGAAAACGTCATCGGGACTTTCTTCGATTCCTGTGGTGGCCACAAGGGGATGTTAACCAGCCACTTGAAGTCTATAGGATGAACGTTCATCTTTTGGTGCAGTTTCATCTCCCAGCATTGCCAATTTTGCCTTAAAGCAAACAGGAATTGATCATTCTGAACGATACAGCCCTCAAGTCATTGACACAATTGATCATAGTTTTTACGTCGACGATTGTCTCAAATCTGTGGCTTCTGTGGAAGAAGCAATCAAGCTCATTAGAGACCTCAGGGAAGTATGCACCCTAGGAGGATTTACTCTGACCAAATGGGTGAGCAACAGCTTTGAAGTACTGGAGACCATTCCAGAAAGCCACAGAGCACCTCTTAGGAAACAACTAGACCTGGACAGAGAAAAGCCTCCTCTTGAGAGGGCACTGAATCCAGTGGAACATCCAAAAGGATGTCTTTACCTTCCGGGTAGCAGTTGTAAACAGAGTTCCCACAAGACGAACAATCCTCTCCGTAGTCAACTCTATCTATGACCCTCTAGGTCTTCTCTCACCATTTGTCCTCAAGGCTAAGCAAATCCTGCGAAGGCTCTGCCATGAGAAGTATGGGTGGGATGAAATAATCCCAAATGAAATGATGAGACCATGGCAAAGATGGCTTACGGAACTAAATCAGCTGAGCAGATTTGAAGTGGGCAGGTGCATGAAGCCTAAGGATTTTGGCGTGGTGAAAACAGCCGAATTACATCACTTTTGTGATGCGAGCGAGTTAGGGTACGGGACAGCAAGTTACCTCAAACTAGCCAATAGTGTCAAAAATGTCCATGTCACCTTCATACTGGGAAAGGCCAGAGTAGTCCCACTGAAAGCAATGACTATTCCGAGACTTGAGCTCGCAGCCGCTACCCTGGCTGCAAAGGTAGACAGAATGCTGCAAAAGGAACTTCACATGGCACTGAATGACTCTACTTTCTGGACAGACAGTACAGTAGTACTGAAGTACATTCGTAACCAAACAAAACGATTTCATACTTATGTTGCCAACAGAATTGCAGTGATACAGAACCTCTCACAAGTACATCAGTGGAGGTATGTATATTCCGGCGACAACCCGGCAGATGACAGCTCACGGGGCTTACAGATAGAATCCCTCCTGAACTCCACAAGATGGCTGAATGGTCCTCGCTTCCTGTCAAAGGAGGAATCTGAATGGCCTGAAATGCCAGAAGATCTCAGTTTCATCTCGCCAGACGATGCAGAGGTGAAAAGAGAACACTCTACCTATTACCTGAGCCTGCAAAACAACGCAGTTGATAAAATAATTGGGTATTACTCTTCATGGAGGAAATTAGTGAGAGCCATTGCATGGTGGATACGGCTCAAAGGTCTCTTGATGCTTCGAAATCAGAAAGACAAAGGTCTTACCATGGATTCCAAAAGGAAAGTGGAGCAAAAGGGGTTGACTCCAGAGGATTTGGACGAAGCGGAGAAGTCCGTCATTCGCTATGAACAACAGCGCTACTTCAAATCAGAGATCACACTATTGAAAGAAGACAAACTCATCAAGTTAAATAGTTCAATAGGCAAACTGGATCCGATCATTGATGATGGCATTTTAAGGATTGGAGGAAGACTAAGTAAATCAGCCATGCCGGCGAGTTTAAAGAACCCAATTATTCTACCTAAAGATTCGCTCATATCCAGACTGATCTTGCGTGATATCCATCAAAAGGTTGGACACTCAGGAAGAAATCACATGCTCTCAAGATTGGGTCAGAGGTTCTGGTTACCATCTGCAAACTCCTCTGCAAGAAAGGTAATAAAGTGTTGTGTCTTTTGCAGACGAATGCAAGCTAGAGTTGGGGAACAGAAAATGGCCGACCTGCCAGAGGAACGTGTTACTCCTGACCTACCTCCTTTCTCACATGTAGGTATTGACTACTTCGGGCCCATTGAAGTCAAACGAGGCCGCTCTCATGTGAAAAGATGGGGGGTTATATTTACCTGCCTGGCAAGCCGAGCAATACATCTTGAAGTGGCAAGCACACTAGACACAAACTCTTGCATTAATGCTATTCGAAGGTTTTTATGTCGCAGGGGACCAGTACTGACCATCAGGTCTGATCGTGGCACAAATTTGGTGGGTGCCCAGAAGGAACTGGAGGCCTCCTTAAACCAGATGGACCATTGCCAAATTCAAGAGGCTTTGTTGAGCAATCGTGTCAAGTGGACCTTTAATCCACCCCTTGCAGCCCACTTTGGAGGGGTATGGGAGAGATTAATCAAGCTTGTCAAAAAGACACTGCTTTCTGTCCTGAAACAACAGACACTAGACGATGATCTGCTACAGACAGCTTTGTGCGAAGTTGAGTGTATTCTCAACGACCGGCCCATCACAACTGTATCCGGTGACCCAAATGATCTTGAACCCCTAACGCCAAATCACCTTCTACAGTTGAAATCCAAACCGCTCCTGCCACCTGGGCTCTTTGACAGGGATGACTTATATGCTAGAAAGCGGTGGAAACAGGTGCAATACCTTGCAAACCTTTTCTGGAAAAGATGGACAACCGAATATCTCTCTTTGATGCAACAACGGCAAAAGTGGGCCAACCTCAGGAGAAACTTCAAGGTAAACGACATAGTAGTTATAGTAGACGACACAGCACCAAGGAACTCATGGCCCTTAGCTCGTGTGATTAAGACCCTGCCGGGGCCCAAAGGTCTTGTCCGCAGTGTCTTAGTGAAGACTAAAACTACTGTTCTGCAGAGACCCATCACCAAACTTTGCCTGCTTTGGGAAGCCGACAGGTTACATTGAGAGATCCTGACAATGCAATGTCAGTATTCTATGGTCTGTTCAATATGCACGCTTCCACATATCCTGACAAACCTACATATACCATTGCGTGCTCATACACCAGTACATATCTACACATACATGGACCCTTTCATCTTCTGCACCACACTTACACCTATTGGACTCTTTCGTCTCCTTCCTTGTGGATCGTGGCATTGACTTTGGGGGGAGATTCATTGAATTAAAAAAAAAATGTTTTATTTATTTTTTTTTTTTTTCACAATGTACTTCTAATGATGAATGAAATGCAATATCGATTGACATTTGATTTGGTATACTGCGCATATGGCAAGAATGTATCTAGTTATTTGTGCTGGCTCCGTTGGATATTTTATATTTGGTAATTGTTCTGCTTGAGCATGAACAATTAGGGGCCAGTATGTTGGAGCCATATTCAGAACCACTTATGTTGTTAGAAACACGAACCTGAAAGATTATTACATTTTGCTCTGTTTGCATTTCAAGTTGATATGATTTAAATGTCTAGCCAGACTAAGTTTAATCATTAATGTGTGGACTAACCGGATTGAGTCTATGTGTTAGCTCCTCCTCCTGGAGGCGTGTTCTGCTTGAAATCAGGTGTTAATAATGTAGTAGAATGGTTTGGCAGGCAGGTTAGAGGGTGGAGCGCAACAGTTTTCTTCAATCGCATTAATCATGCTATGTTTTGATGCTCACAGCAGTATATTTGTTTTCGTGAAAAGTTCGTTTAATTGTTTTGATTGAAAGTAAACCGGAGATTGTGCTGAATAAACCAAGACCTTTGATATGACCACTTCTCCGTGCGTGCTTACTGGAAATGTGTATGGGAGAAACTCTTCCTCTAACCTCAGGAGCTGAAACCAAAAGCCCAGAAGGATTTTAGCCCGAATATAAAGTATACTTTATAGGTCATTTAGGGGTCACTCAGCCCCCCACAATCTCAGAATTAAGCCAAAATAGTGTTGATCGTTTGTGCCTCGTTTGTGCTGGTTTGTGCAGTTAAAATTAGGGTTTGTGCTGTAGCAATATTCTTTTACATTTTAATGATGGCCCCCCCACTTGCTGCTAATCAGGTGAAATTAGTCTCAATAGTTTGTGCTGCTTCGGTATTTGACATTACCAGCCGCCAACTTGCTCCAAATCGTTTGTGCTGGTAAAGGTTCTGTCTATGCGACGGCCATATTTACTAATACAGTTGAACAAGTAAGAAGGTAAGAGCCAAATGGTAAAGTAAGTCCCTAAACCCACATTGTTACATTGTGCGTTTTCAACCAGGAACTGACACAGCGAGGCTGACTGGACATGTAACACAAACTCCGAAGTGAATGTTTTTACTTGTGATGCTGTCATGCTGTTTCAACATTATGTCAAACATAATCGGTCATCATTAAAATGTTTAATAGAAAAAATACAGCAACAGCACAAATCCTATCCTTTTAACTGCACAAACGGAGCACAAACGATTGAGACTAATTTTCCGACTTTTTGGTTGGGTGCGGGGTCAACTTCACGCATGTCTAATTTCACCCTCACGCTCCATCACGCTGACATCACAACTCACTAGACAACTTTTCACTTTGTCGAGAAAACTTGTCACGTTTTAATCTCACGAGATCTCGTCACACCCCTACTACACTACAATACATTTAGTTAGCTAAAGACGTAAAAACAAAATATATATATATTAAATAGAGCTTATAGTGTTAATATTTTGAATATAAACATATAAAAATGTTTACGTATCATAATGTGCACCTTGCATCCAGATCGACTGATTCGCCTTACCTCAGCGCACATTTTACTTTCTGTCTCGAGTTGCCAGAGCGGGCAAAGATTACACCAAAGAAATATATAGGCGACAATGCTTTATTTAAGAATGTATAACCTACCCAAGATGATGCAAGTCAATCTCTCACCAGGTATTTTTAACTAGTTTTTATTGTCCACAAATGAAGCAATCAAACAGAATAGTAGGCCAGTATTAACCAATAGTTATGGGTTTGATATAGGCAAAACAAAAACAAGCCAAGATATGCATGACAAAAAATGGCCCTGGCCCCCCCTGTGGCCAACCCCTGAGCAGACTGAATAATAAAATGTAAATAAAATAAATGGATTAAATTATTACAATTTAATGCGGTAGCACCATAAGCGGAACTAATGTCTCAGCGTACTACACGGATTAATTAGAGCGACGCATCTGAACACTGCCTTGTTGGATGCAAGATGATTTTATCTCATAAAGGGATTTGTTGAACGTTACCGTGTTACTGTTGTTCCTCACTCAGATAACAAAATCAAGTTTGTAAATGTCTGGTTTGCTATGTTTAAATATGCATACTTATCGAAGCAGAAGCAATACTGTTTTTGTTATATTTTATTGGTTTCTTTCAAATGTTACTTATGTTACACATGTCAGCGTTGGCCCTGATAACTCCACATTAGCTATTGAGGCTTACTTTGTTAAAAATAAATAGATGTTATTTTTGACACTTATGTTAAATGCTGATTACCAGAAACACTTTTTTTCTAGTGTCCATGCCCACCTTTTGCAGCATTGTCCTACTGTATTTATTTTTGATGACCCTACCTCATTATTTCAATTGATGCACTCTTTATGTACAAAATAAACGTTTGTATGATTTTATAGTAAAGAAAATTAAAGAATTTAATGTTTAAATGTAATTTGTTTCTGTTTCTTTAATGTGCCCCTCTGATTAAACACTTGCTCCCCCCCCCAGTAAAATCTGTCTCTAGAACCTCCACTGGTTGAAAACCCTGCACTTTGTTTTTCCAGCTGTTTAGTTGTAACTGGAAGATTCAGAATGAAATGGCATTAAGACTCCTGGATATTAAAAGAAGAAGAAGAAAAGAAGGGCCGGATGTACTTAGAATGATATCATCTGCATAGAGACGGATCTGAGAATCCCCAACAACAAAAACCACATCGTTAACATAGAGATTCGGCCCGAGAATCGAACCCTGTGGCACCCCCATAGAGACATCCATGGGTTCAACAGCAGGCCCTCTGTCAGAGAGGTAGAGAACAAGGTGAGGCTGTTGTGAGAGAAGCCCAGGCTATTGAGTCGCCTGATAAGAACACGATAGTGTGGAGGCGTAGATTGGCCAAGCTTATCATGTTATCATCAGAAGAACATGACAGTATAACAGCACACGCAACACAAGTAGCTAGCCGACAGCGGAATCATTATCAGAACTTTGTTACTGCTTTATTCAGACTTTCTAGACCAGAGGGTGGCAACATGTCCTGTAAAAAGAATCTGCTTTTTCCTTTTTTTCTTCCTTAACCACGTTGTGGCTTATAGTTTAAATGCTTTTCCAATTAAATTCACAGCACACAAAATAGTTACTGGACCATACAAGAACAAGTTTACTATCTATCATAGAGCAACTACCCAGATCCAAGGTTTAAGGGAGATGTCTCAACAAGGCTCAAGCCTCGACCTCATACCAGCATTAAAGGAGAACAGGATATAATGATGATTATGGGTGGTTATTTGATAGAGGTATATGGTATTGTGAGAACTGATGCACAAACACTAATGTTGTGCGGAGGTTTTAACAAAAAAAGTGTCCAGATGTGTTAGTCCAAGAATAGGAGTCCAGAGACGAATAAAGCAAACAGGAACATCTGCCCTTCTTGCAGCCGGAGACTAAGGATACCGCAGCATTATCGGGTCCATATTACGACAGTGCCTACATCTAATTGGTTATATATGATTGTTGCTGGTGATCATAGCGGCCAGGCTACACAGCAACCAATGAAAAGTCTGTTTATGAAAGTCGGCCAGTGAAAGAGATTAACAGCTAATAGCTAAGCACCAGGGGCGGCGCCAGAGAATTTTGATTGGGGGAGCTATGGGGGGGAGGGGCTAGATTGTTTATAGCAGGTGTTAAAGAATTTCAGCGCAACAAACTATAGAACAATTACAAAGCGTTTTGGGGGGGGGCTTGGACTTTTATAGGTGGGGTTTAGCCCCCCTAGCCCCCCCCCCTGCCACCGCCCATGCTAAGCACTAACAAGAAGATAGTGTGCAACGGATCTCTCTGGCCAATGGCTAGCATGTTCTGGCCATAAAGTACATTATCGGCGCATCAGGAGACGGGAGAGCTTGACTATGTGGCACCAGCTGAGCAAATAGCAAATAATCCCACAGTGCCATCTGCAGGGAATCCTGCAGCACACACACATATTTCCTTGATAATCAATCCACAAATCTGATGTAATCACATAAAATCACATTATCACAGTTAGTTGTATTAAAGTGATGTATACTGATCTCTGCCGAGAGGCAAAGGTGATCAGAAGAATTAATTCATACTATGCATGCAGTAGACATATATTACTTTACAGCTTTTGACAGTGATCACCGTTTGGTCCAGTCCAACTCAATGTAATCTCTGCCTTTCTCTCGCAAAAACAAGGTTATTTTTTCTTGTCCCAATGCTTGCTGTCTGCAGTAGTGTTACGCAAGAGTGGTGAAACAGTAAGCCCTGTGTACTACGTATCGCCCTTGACACACGCAGACACATATTCACGAACAAGCTCTCACACACACACACACACACACACACACACACACACACACACACACACACACACACACACACACACACACACACACACACACGCATTTCAAGCGTGCACACAGCTGTACGCTTCAGGACCACCAGTGGAAACCCAGTGGTGGGAGCAAGACAGTTACACAGACACACAAAGACACCTGCCAGCCTGAATGTCTGACACATCTCTTTTTTTAATACTGTAACAGCAGATTGATGTAATCACTTGTTGGGCTATGTTTATTACGCCAGTCAGTATAGTTGGTATCTATCCAGTGCTGTTCCAGACATCAGGGTCAATCGTGCACAGTGGTGATTTTATTGTGAACATGTAATTGGATTTGCAAAGGCTGTGATCTCCGCTTATCATTATGGCTATATGTGGACCTAGCCGATGAAAGCTCATGCCTTTCTCGTGTGAATATCAAACCATAGAAGGATATAAATAGCATCATGTGCTATCAAAGGGGTATTGTGTGTGAGATGGCCACTAGCTGAGGTGCTATTTTTGGTTCTAGTTACTGTGGAAACGGCAGTGCTATTCCAGCTTCTAGCATTTGGTGTAAATTTCATGGTTGCTGCTGCGTCTGGGTTATGTTGCATGGATTCAGGTTGGATTTAGTTAGAAACCGACACTGTACTGTAAGTATCCACTATTCAGTTGCTACACTGTCATTGTAGAATTACGGTGGCATTTGGTTGATGTATAAAAAAGATACTGATGTCATTGTTTTATTCTTGTAAGTATGCGGGGTAGAGTTTAGAGTCAAAATAATTCAGCTGACAAGTTTTTGGCAAAAAGAAAAAGATGTCGGCCGGTCTTCATTATTCAGAAAAGGTGTTTAAGTTAATGATTTCAGGGGTGTCCTGTCACCTGGTGAGTGCTGTGATAGAGAACCGGGACAGCATGGGACAATGTCGGTAGATGTATTCACCGTTGGAGCCAATGTGCCACGACAATGTCTCTCGACAATCTGTGGTGTGAAGTCATATTAAACCGTAATGTGTCACTCGCTCGAATCACACGTACCCACGCACACTGATGCATTTACGCAGAGACACAAACACACAGACATCCAAATATAAACCCTTCGTCACAGTATACTTAGCCCTCAGTATTGGAGCTAAAGAGCGTGCATTGGTATATGCCGTTCAGACGTACTGTTTGACTTGCCATATATATTTACTGCATATAATGTACCTAATGGCCAGGCAACATATAAGGTTTCTGGCATAAGTAAAGGTGCGGTTTTCTAAGAGTCTCTCCTTAAATGTATTTTTTCTTTATTTTAGACGGTGATATGGAATCTAACTATGTACGATTGCGATAAGGTATTCTAGATTAGGTATTTTAACAAAGTCATCATTTGTGTTTTATATGGTTGGTGCTTAACGCATATCTACCACTTGTTTAAATCTACAATTGTCACAGAAGTGAGTGCACCCCTCACATTTTTGTAAATATTTGCTAATATCTTTTCATGTGACAACACTACAGAGATTACACTTTGTTACAATGTAAAGTAGTGAGTGTACAGCTTGTATAACACTGTATATTTGCTGTCCCCTCAAACTAACTCAACACACAGCCATTAATGTTTCAACCGCGTGTACCGAGTAGCCCTTAGTGAAAATGTCCAAATTGGGCCCAATAAGCAATCTTCCCTCCCCGGTGTCATGTGACTGCTGAGGTTCCACTCAGAACAGGCCAAAGAAGTTGAGTGCACGTGCTCAGCGTCATATGCAGAAGTTATCTTTGGGAAATAGACGTTAGAGTGCTGCCAGCATTGCTGCAGAGGTTGAAGGGGTGGGGGGGTCACCCTGTCAGTGCTCAGACCATACGCCGCACACTGCATCAAATTGTTTTGCATGGCTGTCGTTCCAGAAGGAAGCTTCTTCTAAAGATGATGCACAAGAAAGCCTGCAAACAGTTTGCTGAAGACAAGCAGACTAAGAACATGGATTAATGCAACCATGTCCTGTGGTCTGATGAGACCAAGATAAACTTATTTGGTTCAATCGTGTGTGGCGGCAACCAGGTTCCAAGAGTTCCAACATGATAACGACCCTAAACACACCTCCAAGACGACCACTGCTTTGCTAAAGAAGCTGAGGGTAAAGATGATGGATTGGCCAAGCATGTCTCCAGACCTAAACCCTATTGAGCATCTGTGGGGCATCTTCAAACGAAAGGTGGAGGTGCGCATGGTCTCTGACATCCACCAGCTCCATGAAGATGTCATGTCCACACCAGTGGCAACCTGTAAAGCTCAAGAGGCTCAAGGAAGCGCTGGAAAATAATGGTGGCCACACAATATATTTGGGCCCAATTAGGACATTTTCACATAGGGGGGTACTCACTTTTTTGCCAGCGGTTTAGACATTAATGGCTGTGTGTTGAGTTATTTTTTAGGGGACAGCAAATAATTAAAAATAATTATGCCATCACTTATCCAGGGAAACGGAGCACAAATACATCCACACCCATGTTATGTGAAAGAAAACAGGACAGATCGGAGCTTCTTCCATGGCTCCAAGGTCTAGTTCGATGCTCGTATGCCCGTTGTAGACACTTTTGACAACGGACAGGGGGTGATGCACTGTATGTGTACTTATTCCTCTCGTAACCATCATTAACATTCTTCTGTGACTTTTGCCACAGTAGACCTTCTGTCGGCTCGGACCAGATGGGACAGTATTTGTTGCCCAAGCACATCGATGAGCCTCGGGCTCCCAACACCCAGTCGGTGGTTTAGTTTTTTTTTCTCCTTGGACCACTGTCAGTAGTACTTACCACTGTTGACCGGGAGAAGTTATATAAGTTCCCCAATACCCTCCTAGCCCACTAGGTGTCCTCAGCGGACTAGGAAACGTGACACTATCCCGCATGTTTAGCATCATGTAGAGACACCAATGACACGCATTAACCCGTTTGGATGAAAATGTTGACTGACATGTAGAGCATGGTTACAATTTGTTTTGCGACGTGTTGGCTCAGGTCAAAGTGTAGACCTGCGACACCATAGTGGATTATCGCTGGTGATAATTTCACGAGTGCGTGTTGAATCCACCTCTTTGTTTTTTTGTAGAGAGAAATAAGTCATTATGAGAAGGTGACAGGAAAGGACATAATTACACGCTGTTAGATGACAGCTGATAGGTTTGTTCGGCTTTTATTAGGGGCCTGTCCATGGTACAGTGTGTGTCACATCAAAGGACCGGTGGAACAATAGGCACACAGCTGCGTTTGTGAGTGTCGCTGTGTGTACGTCTTCACATGTGTGTGTGTGTGCTGTGTGCGGGTAGTCTGGTGTGGTGACAACGTAGCTATATCTTTATTACACTACAAAGTCACACGGCTACAGAGATGCAGTTATGTCATACTCATATAAGCCATGGAACATAATCATTGACATCACTGACAACATCAGCTTGAGCAGTGTGGTTATTAGTAGATCAAAGGAGAGGTCAACCTAAGCCAATGGGAATCAGGCCAGGCTTGGGTCTGGGGATCTGGGAACATAGGACACATGTAATCACCTCATCTATGACCTCATACCTACAGAAAACACACATTTACTTTTCTGCAAAGGATCCTGGTACCAGCATCATTTCAAAGAGTCCTTTCATTTGCATTTTTACTGACTAGGTAACTCAAGGTCAATGCAATTATAACGTGCCTGATTAAAGTCCACTTCTACATGACACAGTTTGCCTCTGTCAGAAATGTATGTGACACCGGTCATTATTGTCGTTTTTTTCTAGATCTCATTGCAAGTATTTCAGGACTTAACTCAGCGCTGTGTACACAGCACTTCCAAAGAATAAATCCCAGCTTTGAAAAAAAGATGAGACGATAGTGGTAGCGAAGTACAAAATCCCCTGAGAGCAATTACTTATAAATCAGGCCACCTTTCTGTGAATGGAGAACAAATTGGGGATTACTTTTGAGATTGATGCTGAACATACAGCATTAGGAGGGTATCAGTTTCTGGCCTAACCCTATTCACATCTGTTTTTCCACTCTTTTTCCCTCTCCATCTCTCTCCTCTCTCTCTCTCTCTCCCCCTCTCTGTCCTCTCTCTCTATCCTTCTCTCTCTCTCTCTCCGTCCGTACCAAGGTCTGTGTCTACCCTGTATGAATATAGATGTGTTTTGATCCATGCCAGCGAGACACTTGAGTGACCCACAGCCACTCTAGTCCTCATCTCCCTTAGTGACGGGGCTCTTTCTGTGCCGTCCAGATGAATGCCTATAGCACAGAGTTCTACAGTGTCCTGACTCACAGCCTGGTAGTTGTGTGCACCTCTCAAGACACTGAACGAGGGACCCCCCCCCATGCCACTCACACCCTCTTGACGGCTCAGGGGATAAGTAGGCTCAAGTCACCCAGAAAGCCCCTCATTATCTTCATCATCACGATGTAGCAATTACCAGTCATGAGTCAGGGGGCTACTAAAGTAGCGTGGCTTACAAGCGTGCACAGTCAACCACTTCAATGTTTCGCATTACTAGATGTTACATTTTATCGTGGCCCTGCAGGTGGTCGTACGTTTTGTTCTCTACATAGTTCTCGTCTCCCTACACGTTCCCTCGTTTAAACATCTCTCTCATGTCTGTTGTTCGTCCAGTTTCCCTGTGTGGCACAACTCCCTTTACTCCTATCCTGAGACGTCGGTTCGTTTCCCTTCGACTTATTCCTAGGAGCTTCATTTTCTAAGCTGTCCTCCGCTGTGCCACATTTGCATCTCACCCCAGGAGCTGATGTTGAATCGGCTTTGCTAGGAGGAGTGCCTGCAGGCTCACAGCCTTCTGTTCACAGACGGATGATTCGTCCTCTTATCTTGAAGGAGATGTGACGCGCAAGACATTTGTCTGAAGTGGCGTGGACGACAGACTGGAGAATAAAAGAAGTGAAAGAAAGTATGTCAGGTGTCACCTTTGAAGAATTGATTGACGGAGCGAGATGTGTCATATAGATGAGATATAGTGTACAGCAGTGTGGGAGGTGGGGCATATTGTAAGGCCGCCATGATACATGGAACTTGTAGCCTTTTCTAATGCGTGAAGATGTTTTCTAACAGAGCCTTTTACGGTGGCCCTGAAGTGCAAATCACAACAGCAAATAACACGTCCCCCCAATATTCAAAGAAGGACAATTGGTCCACCCCATATTGATCATATGCTACTGTATGATTATGCGGGCAATATCGATGTGACTGCTAAAACATAACGTCTTTCTTGTCAGCACCGAAAATATAAAATCCCGGTCGACCTATTTCACAAATTTGACTTGCCTTACACATTAACAAAAGTTATTTCTCCTGAAATCCATGTCATGTTTTCCCTATACCTTTGTACTAATGTGAGCGCGGAATGAGACCGACATGGCCCATGGATGATATTCAGTATTTGGTGAACATAATCCCGACCCTTAGATAACGACTAGGTGCATTTCACTAGAATTGTAGAATTAGTGCGAACTTCAATTGCAATACTATACAGCTTTAATGAATGGGACTTTAAAAAAGCCAGCTGATACCTACTACCCAGGGACGGACTGGGACTAAAAAAGTAAAAGCACAACATATTTCTTAATATTAGCTACTGCATGTGGAATTTTAGAGCTAAAATGTTGAAGTTTAACTGTTTTAAATACATCATACACATGGTCAACATTAGAATTCAGAAAATAAAATCTAAAGACATAATATGGCATTTGGTAGGGGTAATCGAACCCGCAACGCCGCAATCCACAGTCGAGCGCACTAACCACAACTCCAACAGATTAGTGGAGAAATAACAAGTGATAACTGAGAGTGATGGAGTACCAGATCACACAGATGGCCAGTCCGCCTGATACTACCTATATTACAGGTAGGTTAGCAGCATTTCGCAAACATTCAAACTCAAGACTTTTATTTTCTTTTGATTAACAAAGGGGGGGAGGTATTTTTGACCTCGGTATTTGAAAAATCCTGGTTACTGTTAGGAATTATTTTGATGCAGGGCATACATACGACGTAATAGTTGATATGTTGTCAACCAATCACAAGGGTCCGTTCTCTGCTAGATAGGCCCTACCTTTTCCGGTTGAAGGTAATGTCGTTGTGTTTTCCTATTTGCTGTTGTGTTTTCCTATTTGCCGTTGTGTTTTCCTATTTGCCGTTGTGTTTTCCTATTTGCCGTTGTGTTTTCCTATTTGCCGTTGTGTTTTCATATTTGCCGTTGTGATTTGCACTTCAGGGCCACCGTAGCCTTTACCCTGTGGGCATCTCAAAAAGAAATTTCTCTCAAGGTTCCCCTGAGCTAATTAAAATAAATAGCTTCAACGCAGCATGTTCTCGTTTCCAGTGATTAGGGAGGCATTCAATGAAGGCATATAAAGCATATGAAGATCCTGATGAGTTGTCCCTTTGGCTGCCCGCCTAAAAGTAACATGAACAGAACATCCTCGTGTCAGTGAGGATGGAATCTGGGAAGCCGCCAGAGAAACATTGTAAAATATGCAAAGAATTTCAGTCAGTGGACCTCAGCCTTCGATGCTGTCTGGAAACTGGAATTGACCAGAGATGCGGTATCTGTAGAATCCAACTCACAGAAAAACACGGCCGCGGTCAAGAGAACGCCAGAGTGCAGTTAGATAGCAGAAGGCCCTCCTGCCTCTATGGTTGGCTAATCTCCACACGTGAAGATTAATTATTAATTCTGAATAAATATTGGCTTGAAGAGCCGCAACCAGTGCAATAAAGATAGCTCACAGTGTCTAGGGAAGTCACACACAAATGATTATGTCCTTAATGGATGTGTGAGAGAACAACTTAAAAACGTCTGACACCCACTCTGCACATTTGATACTAGTAGGCTCCTGTGCTTTCAAAAAATACACGCTGTGATGTTCAAGAAATATACAACTGGGCTTTGACTCGACTCACACCTGATGCCTGGATAGAGAGACTCCCCTGACAGAGCCTCTCTTTTTCTTTGATGACACCTTCCATGTAGTCAATACCACGTATTCAGCATCCCCCATGTGAATAGATTAAATCACTAACTCCCTTCCTCCCTGGCGCCTGCAGTCGTGGAGGATATAGAAAGTCAAACGGAATTGATGGCAGGCTGTTAGCTCTGCAGGTGCCTCGGTTATCACTGGAGATGTAATTGATTTAGTGTGAGCTGCTTTGAATCAGAACAACTGGGACTTCAGTGCTCCGCGTTAACCACTTAACGCAGAGCACAGAGTCTCTCTGATAGGAGAGTACACGGCATGGTCCAATGAGACGAAACAATCAATGCATGAAGTGTGTTTAAAATACAAAGAGACTTTTGACTGCAGCGGTCGTCACCAAGTGATTCAATTCACGCCCAGCTTAGGACCCTGATGAGAAAGAAATGCTGGCGTTTAGTGATAGTGGCTAGGAAAAACTCCCCATGGGTTGGAACCTCAGAAGAAACCTGGAGAGAAGGCGAGAGGCCGATTAGTCTTTAAATTGTCTTTGCCTAGCGGAGGTTATAAGAGTCTATGGCCATTTGGGCCAGATCGTTTGTGAAGATTTTCAAAACGTTCGAATGATCAACGTTGTGGTGCTTGAGCTATTACCAAGGTTGTTGGCTCTGTCAAGGGTTAATTACATTTGTGTCTCCGGAACCCTAATGTGAGTCCCTAGTTTTTTGCAGCCAAGGCGATGTCAGGCTTGGTGCCCTAACGTACGCTTTGGCAATGAGTACATTGTTACTTAACACAGTATTCACAGTATTTGAATTTCGTTGAGAGAATTAAAGGGAGTCTATCTTAGACCAAGGTAGGAGAGAATACACCTGTCAGGATTCACGCCTTGCTGCTGTTGTGCTATTGTGGAAGCATTGGTATTTATTAGAGATCTAGACAGAGGCCGGAAGACAGCCTTTTTAACAATTTCACTGGTTTGATCCACTCAGACAATCCACAGTGAGGATCATTTGTGCATGTTATCACCATTTGAACTTTTCATCACTTTTTTATGTTCATGTCATGTTTGATGGAAATATATGTAACTTAGTTTTTTGGGACATAGAACTAGCATCTCTGTATTGGATGAGTTTGGAAGCTTGTTTTAGGGATTTTTATTTTACCGGTGTTTTCTTTGGCAAATGTGTATTTGTATTTGAAAAGTTGTATTGAGTGTTGTGATTTGAGAAACAACGCCAGACTGACAGAGTGCCAATATGGTCACTACCATAACTACATTAAAAGTACACAATATTGTATTAGCATGTGAACCTACATGTGATGGTTGGACTTCACATTGCAAAACCATGGCAGTGGTTCTCTATTAATATGGAGCTACTACTACAGATTTCCATCAGGCCCAATACATTATCTTCATAATCAGTAATTAGTTCATATACAGTTTTTTAAATTGAACATTTGGTTCTCGGCATGTTAGATCACATTTTTTGCACTTTTTAAAATAATATATTTCCGTTTTAGCTGTCGAGCAGTGGGCATGAGCCAGATATTATAGTGGTGGGATTTACCCCATAAAATGTTCGAAACCGTATTCACTAAGACAAAACAAATTGAGGCCCTTTAAAATGTGTTTTATATAATGTTATTTAATAAAACGAACTAGCCACTTTAGCCATGGTTTCCCAATAATGGTAGCATGGTTTTGCTCACTGACAATTCGGCAAAAAACTTCAGGTGGTTTTGCTCACTGACGATTCGGTTCATACACATACTGTGCTGCAAAGAATGCATCCTCTTCTTGTTGGTTGCATTTTATAAGACTCTTTGCATTAAAAAAATGTGTTCAATAATTACTAAACTATTATATTTTCTGACCACTTCCTTTATTCAATGGTAAAGCTAGAGTTTGACTATTATAATAGAAGAAAATCCCAATTTCAGCCTGGATGGAGTCCAGCACTCGTCAACAGTTCAGGCTTGGTTCTTTTTTTATCCAAGTTATAGAGCTGGTCATACCAAAATTATATCTTCTAAAAGGGGAAAAAACTCAAGCAGAAATTAAATTGATGACTTAGTGAGCAAAACTGTTGGAAAGTGTTTGTTCGGTTGAGCAGGCCAACAGCATTACTTTCCAGAAACCAATTTGTCAGGGGGCGAGAACTGTGCAGGCTTAGAATTAAAACTATGTTGTGGCACAGATGCAGTTCCATCTTGTTTCTACACTTACACCATGCCTGACAACAGAATATAACTATTGGCAACATTGATAGCAACCAGAACATTGAGCTGCTGAATCTAAAAAACACACAGAACAATTCCTCTTGACCATTTAAACAATGTTTTAACCTGAACCTCTCCATATAATTGTTTCACAATTGACTATAATTATCTTGTTTTTCCTTGAAAAACATGATGCTTTTCAGAGGAGAGACGATTTGGGTGCAGATCAACTAGTTATAATGCTCTGTTCGTCAGATTACACCATTGTAGCGTACATAAAGAAAGGTCAGGATCACTGCACTTAATTAAAGATGCATTGTGGGATTTCTGTCCATTCGTTGTAAAAGTAGTGCCAAAGCCACCTGTGGTTTGGATCCAAGACACGATACAAAATACAAAATAATGTTTCTATTGGAATCCCAAAGGTTCATTTGACTGGGGTAACAGTCACTGTCCATCACGCTTCAAATTCAACCACTTAGTGGATTACATAATGGATAACTTATTTAGGCTACATGATCGATAAAATAAGTCAGGGTCATGCTGATGAAAAAAGTATTCATTGCTAGTGTACACTTGTATGAACACTGACAGACCACTTGTTTTTATTGGTGGGTCCAAGTAAAATGGTGGTGGAAACGTCTTTATGCACAACAAAGCATAAAAGTAAACTTGAGTGTTGTGTTTTGAATTTAGTAGTCGCTTGTCAAGCACACTTTTATTTCAATTCAGTTACAGTTAAGATAAGTGCTGTTCGTTGGTTTGTCTGTTTTACTTCAATGAAAAGTCTGTATTTGGTCCCTGCCACACTCAACTACTTAAATTTGTAACAAAGTGAAATTATTATTTTGTAACCTCGATTTTGTAAAGGTCGATAACTGCATATATATATTGACCTAAACATCAAAAGTTTTTTTATCATGGTTTCTAAACAATTCTATGACCTTCTACTTTAGTCTAAAATAAATCCAGCATAAATCTTTGTTCCTATGAAAATTGAAAAATACAAGAACAATTTCATCGGGTTGTGTCTGGAAAAAATTGTATAAGAAGTTAACTGCACAGCCTGTTCTACCAAGTCCCCCAGAGGGTTCCAACAGGTTTAAAACTGTTTACTGCGCACCCTGTTTTACCAAGTCCCCCAGAGGGTCCCAACAGGTTTAAAACTGTTTACTGCGCACCCTGTTTTACCAAGTCCCCCAGAGGGTCCCAACAGGTTTAAAACTGTTTACTGCACAGCCTGTTTTACCAAGTCCCCCAGAGTGTCCCAACAGGTTTAAAACATATTACTGCACAGCCTGTTTTACCAAGGCAACTATAGGGTCCCAGCAGGTTTAAAACTGTTTACTGCACAGCCTGTTTTACCAAGTGCCCCAGAGGGTCCCAACAGGTTTAAAACATATTACTGCACAGCCTGTTTTACCAAGGCAACTATAGGGTCCCAGCAGGTTTAAAACTGTTTACTGCACAGCCTGTTTTACCAAGTCCCCCAGAGTGTCCCAGCAGGTTTCAATTTTTTTTTATTTAGAACTTTTCCCCTAATGGAGTCATTAATGCCATGTCATGTCAATTGTCTAGTCTATACATGCATTTTATACCTAAAGTTCTTTAGAACCATACGTTTGGTGGCATATCTAAGATCTTCAGGTAGTTTATTCCAGTTGCATGCAGCATAACTGCTGAACGCAGATTCACCATGTTTATATTGGACCATGGGATCTACTAGCTGACATGAGGTCATGGATCTATGAGCCCTGCTCACTTTACAATCTTAAAAAATATCAGAAATGTATTCAGGGCTCAAACGTTCAGTGATTTATAAACTGACATTAAATCTGTGCTCGAGACAAATAACCCCACAATACAACCAAAAGAATAGGTCACACCTGTTCATCTTTATGCAACATCAGAACCATACCAACATACGCCTGACGAATTAAAAAGCCCGTAACATTTAGGACCGGGTTGCCTTTACAACTCACGGAGTTGGACCTTCATGTAAAGTAGCCTACAGGTTCTGACAGCAACAACAGACACAGCATGGTGCCTGTTGCACATTGATAAAGCATACTGCCATTGAAGATTTATTTTCCCTGGAATAAACATAGCATATGTTTTAATTCAACTCAGAAGCAGTGCGCGTAGGAGGGGATGGACCAGAACCCTACAGGGATGTTCATGCTGTTGCCCTGGTGACTGCTGACTGAACTGAATACTCAATATAGACCTACAGGTTTCCAGTAGGCCCTAGAGCTAGAAAGTCTGCAGAAAAGTAAGACACAGTGGCTCACGTACAGTGAGCTCTCCTATTTCAATAGAATGTAGGCTTTCGCTATTTTTGTAAATAGTGGAGTAGTCTAAAAATAGAACTAGAGGCTACATTTTCATTTCAATCGGGTTTAACGAAACTCGTCCTGCGTGGGACACTGGCCTCTGTCTATTGGGTTCTCCTAGAGAGCGTATGCGTCGCATCGATCAGCTTGGTAGGCCATTAAGTGGCCCTCATTAAGAGTCATCTTTGCCAGCACCGTTGTTCATCACTTGATATAATACATTCTCCGTAAAGCCGGTCAGTCTCTGCCGCGCACACGCTTCACATAGCAATCAAGGCTGTTTCCTCACGGGCGCCACTTTATCTCCGGTTGCCAGTTCTATGAGCCTATTCATTTATGCGTGAGGCATATAGAGGTGCTGATCTATATGCTGTATGGATAACCCAGCAGTGTTTTAGACAAATACATGGAGCTGCTAAATGCGACATATAAAAGGTTTATAGGTGTGTCAGACTACATTTTAGTATTTTATTTCAAACTGGAGTAAAGTCACTTATTTGATGTTTTTGCAAAGGTTTATATGCATTTTCAAGAAAACCTAACACTTTAAGGTGGTAGACATTATAAATACACACATGGTTAATACGTTTGTCTCAGCACCAAATATTATAGTTCGGCTATTTTTTATTTGGACAGATGGGAAAATTAGAAAAGTGGCTTAGGAAAAAATGTAAAGTGCTATCATAGGCGTTAAAATGATAAATTATATTATTAAATGTGTTATTTTGGAGGTTATCGAAAGCCTACTGACTTTAGACTGGTTTAGATTAGGAAATAAATCACATGTTCCAACTTGACCCAGTCACTAATGCGCTTCTCCGCTGGTCATCACTAATGCGCTTCTCTGCTGGTCGCTAATGCGCTTCTCTGCTGGTCGCTAATGCTAATGCGCTTCTCCGCTGGTCACTAATGTGCTTCTCCGCTTGTCACTAATGCACTTCTCCGCTGGTCACTAATGCGCTTCTCCGCTGGTCGCTAATGCTAATGCGCTTCTCCGCTGGTCACTAATGCACTTCTCCGTTGGTCACTAATGGGCTTCTCCGCTGGTCGCTAATGCGCTTCTCCACTGGTCACTAATGCGCTTCTCCGCTGGTCACTAATGCAATTCTCCGCTGGTCACTAATGCAATTCTCCGCTGGTCACTAATGCAATTCTCCGCTGGTCATCACTAATGTGCTTCTCCGCTGGTCATCGCAAATGCGCTTCTCCACTGGTCGCTAATACGCTTCTCCGCTGTTCGCTATTGCGCTTCTCCGCTGTTCGCTATTGCGCTTCTCCGCTGTTTGCTAATGCGCTTCTCCGCTGGCCGCTAATGCGCTTCTCCGCTGGTCGCTAATGCGCTTCTCTGCTGGTCGCTAATGCGCTTCTCTGCTGGTTGCTAATGCGCTTCTCTGCTGGTCATCACTAATGCGCTTCTCCGCTGGTCGCTTATGCCCTTCTCCGCTGGTCACTAATGCGCTTCTCCGGTGGTCACTAATGCGCTTCTCCGCTGGTCACTAATGCGCTTCTCCGCTGGTCGCTAATACGCTTCTCCGCTGGTTGCTAATGTGCTTCTCCACTAATACGCTTCTCCGCTGGTCGCTAATGCGCTCCTCCGCTGGTCGCTAATACGCTTCTCCACTAATGCGCTTCTCCGCTGGTCACTAATGCGCTTCTCCGCTGGTCGCTAATACGCTTCTCCGCTGGTCGCTAATACGCTTCTCCGCTGGTCACTAATACGCTTCTCCGCTGGTCACTAATGCGCTTCTCCGCTGGTCGCTGATACGCTTCTCCGCTGGTCGCTGATACGCTTCTCCGCTGGTCGCTGATACGCTTCTCCGCTGGTCGCTAATACGCTTCTCCGCTGGTCACTAATGCGCTTCTCGGCTGGTCGCTAATTCACTTCTCCACTAATGCCCTTCTCCGCTGGTCGCTGATACGCTTCTCCGCTGGTCACTAATACGCTTCTCCGCTGGTCACTAATGCGCTTCTCCGCTGGTCGCTAATTCACTTCTCCACTAATGCCCTTCTCCGCTGGTCACTAATGCGCTTCTCCGCTGGTCGCTAATACGCTTCTCCGGTGGTCACTAATGCGCTTCTCCGGTGGTCACTAATGCGCTTCTCCGCTGGTCGCTTTCCGCGGTGCTGAACGTGTTCATTCAGAGGTTCAGCACTCAGTCAATATTGAGTGAGAGGCCTGTGAGCGTTCAGGGATCATGTAACCATTTCTTACGTGTGTGTGTGTGTGTGTGTGTGTGTGTGTGTGTGTGTGTGGGCGTAGTGTGTGTGTGTGTGTGTGTGTGTGTGTGTGTGTGTGTGTGTAAAGTTAAAGTTTTTCGGCTCGGTTTGGAATCCGGTCACCTAAAAAACAAGAAATTGTGTTGCTATAGGCTGTATACGTTATGTAGGCTATGTATTTTCGGTAGGCTTATTATACATCATGTTGCGGAATATATGCATATAATCTGTAATAATACGGGGTGAATTATATATTGTGAAGTGTCGGCTACAATTCCTATCTTGGACTGAACGGAATCAAGGACATGCTTAGATGTGTTTTTAAATAATTCTGTTTAAATCAGTAGTGGTTGTCTTGTACTGTTTATCTATTTAATGTAGCCTATAGCTTTCGGTGGTATAGACTATACTAATGCTTTAAATAGACTAAATATAAGAGGAAATACTAATTAAGACTAAACAATCTGGTCCGGAAAGTACAACATATTTCATGTAATTAATGGTTATGATCCACATTGAACCAAAATAGGATCAAGGAACGCATGTTTCTAAGGATAAAAGAACACGATGTACAGTCCACACACAGTCTCCTTTTCGTGTGCACCTCCGATACGCACCTGCGATACGCACCTCCGATACGCACCTCCGATACGCACCTCCGATACAATGTGGTCGGGTTCTACGCCGGAGCGGAAGGAGGGTGGACCCGAGTGGGAACCAACACCACCTGTAAGGGGGCGTCTGCCTTTCACAGCTCTGGCTGAGCTTCTGTTTGGCTTAGATGGGCTTGAAGATGAAGAAGCAGAATGTGCGGACCCTGTCTCTCATCCTCTGCATGTTTTCCTACCTGCTGGTGGGCGCCGCGGTGTTCGACGCGCTGGAGTCTGAGACGGAGAGCTCCCGCCGACGCATCCTAGAGCTGAAGCGCACCGAGATGAAGAAGAAGTACCGCTTCTCCGAGGACGATTACCGGGAGATCGAGCGGGTGGTGCTGCAAGCGGAGCCCCATCGCGCCGGGAGACAGTGGAAATTCGCTGGGTCTTTTTACTTTGCCATCACGGTCATCACCACCATTGGTAATTTACACAAGCTTAGTTTTCTGATGGCTGAGATTTTCACCGTATCAGTTAATTGTTTGGTGACAATAGTTTCTCTGATGATAGTGTTCCGCGTTGCTAAATAGTCTACTGTACAGATGAAGCAACGTTTTTTTTATTGCACTCCAGTAATCCATTTGCCTATGTTTATTGTTATTTCTTATTTTCTGCATTTTCTAAACATTCTCTTAAAATGCATACACATTTCTCTACACTAACCTATACCGAAAGGAGTAACTAAGCTAGTGTTCCTCTGGGTGGCCATCTATATCCACAGGTTATGGCCATGCAGCTCCAGGAACGGATGCAGGAAAGGTATTTTGCATGTTCTATGCCTTGCTGGGCATCCCACTCACCCTAGTCATGTTCCAGAGCCTTGGTGAGAGGATGAACACATTTGTCCGCTACCTCCTGCGCAGGGCCAAGCAGTGCCTAGGGTTGAGGAGGACTGAGGTGTCCATGGAGAACATGGTCTTGGTGGGTTTCCTGTCTTGCATTAGTACCCTGTGTGCTGGGGCAGCAGCCTTCTCCCATTACGAGGGCTGGACCTTCTTCCACGCCTACTACTACTGCTTCATCACGCTCACCACCATCGGATTTGGGGACTTTGTGGCCCTGCAGAAGAAAGAAGACCTCCAGGAGAAGACCCCGTATGTGGCATTCAGCTTTATGTACATCCTGGTGGGGCTGACAGTGATTGGAGCCTTCCTCAATCTGGTGGTGTTGCGCTTCCTCACCATGAACACGGAGGACGAGAGGAGGGACGCCCAGGAGAGGGCCTCCATCAAGAGAGAGAGGGGTCTGCTCACCACAGGGCTCCCTGGAGGAGGAGGAGGAGAACCAGGGCAGAGCAGAGGAGGGCATAGAGGCAGGGAGAGGCCGGGGGAGAGGATGGGACAGAGCCACAGTCACAGCAAACTTTTCCTGCCCATGGAAGAAGGCACCAGTCGCACCAACCTTATCGCCTCCCCGGCGGAGGAGCATGAGGAAAAGAACCGGGGCGCTCCCTGCAGGCAGAGGTTGCACTTACAGCTGCACGGCACGGGCAGACAAAGGCCCGAGTCGTGCCTGGGCTCCCTGTGTTCCTGTATGTGTTATCGTCTGGGGGTTTCCGACAGCCCTCTGCCTTCCTGCAGTGAGAACCCGGAGTGCCACATTAACTCAGTCTACTACAACTCCATTTCCTACAGGATCCAGGGCCGCTCCCCCAGCCCCAATGACAACACAGAACTCATGTCCCCGGGGAGCATGCTCTCACTCAGGCACAGCTTCAAGGAGTACCCCCGCTCCCGGACGAAGTCGGTGTAGCACCACGGGTGGGACAGAATGTTTAGTTGTAGAGGTTCGAAAATTCAATATTTGATACTTTTATTTTGAATATACTACAGTGACAATTCGCAGAGGCAAGAAAGTTAAATTATTATTGACATGCTGTATTTTTTCTAAGGACGAATTGAAGTTATTCCCGCCAGAGATTCATGTTGTTAATCAATTTCCTTATTATTTTAATAACCTACTAGTCATTAGTTTGTTATCTAATTATGTTTTACTCCTGGGTAGGTCATGGCCGTTATATTTCCTTAAAACACTTAAAAACAAATTAGATGGGATTTGCATGGTTAAAATTATGCACATTTTTTAATTAGATTATGACAAAAATGTGTGATAAAATGTATGCAAACGACTCAATCTATATGGGTTTTGGGGTGTTTTCAATGTTTATTTTTAAGTAGCTGAGGCATATCCATACACGCACACCTAGAAACACACACCGAAACACACACACAGAAACACACGCGCACACAGAAACACACGCACACACAGAATCACACACACACACAGAAACACACGCACACACAGAGTGAGTAAAGCATGTCCTTAGCATGTTGGTGGCAGCTCACAAAGTACTTTCTATTGCATGCCTTTAATAAATCTATGTTTCAATGAGAAGGACATTAGATCCACGTGGCAAAAGTACGTTTTCAGTACTATTAACTCTAGCACTGACAAGTGGGTATAGAGGCAATTGTTCTCCATTTGAAAGCACGATTTCAAGTCATACCGACACACATTGATAAAGTAATGTTACTCTAACTTCAACCAGTGATGGCAGAGCAATACTACCTTTTAAGGGGTTAGCATGCTAACAGCGCACAGGCACCTTTACAAAAAAAGTTAAAAACAATAAATACTATTGTTTTAAACGTCATAAACAATGTTCCTAGCTTATGATAACACTGTACCAGATTTAACAAGTTTACTTGAGGTGTAATTTAAATTGGCACCAGCGACATTGTAGGAGGGTTCCAGCATCGAGACCCCAATGGAAGGTAGTTATTGTGAAATATTATCCAGGGAGGGAAAATATAAAGCGAATGTTCATGGCAGGGAAGACCTTTAAATAACAATGTTAATTATTAATAATTATTATGAATAATTATATATAATCGCAATATTACATGTCCCTATAGGACGATAAAAGAAAAGTTAAAAGAAAACATAAACTGCTTTTCCTTTCTCTCTTGCATCCGACAGGTACAGAGATGCGTATTGTGTATTAATTAATTAAATGGATGTACCTGATACTGTATGTAGCAAGACATTTCAGATCTGTAGAACAATTTCAATATGCTAGGGGCCTTTTATCTGTGTTTTTTTTTAAGATGAGTTTTTGTATCACAACCGTCATTGAAATTTGAATACGGTTTGGTCTCAACTTCTCAAAGCCATGTTCTGATGTCAACTGTATATTCAAGATGAGATTTTAGGTGAAGGGAAATTTTATCGAATAAAAACAGCGCTTAGAATAGATTTGTTTCACCTCCAGTCTCTGAGCATAGCTGTATAACATGGGAGAAGCTGTATTTAAATAGTTGGACAATCATAGACTGCTTGTTTATCTTTTGCTCTTTGAGCGCTTTGTGTTTCTGCGAAAACGCCATTGAAATTCAGTAAACGAGTTTGAATTATCATTATAATTAGCTGTCTGTAATCACAAGGAGACGACGGTTTCCTAGCACCAACACTGAGGCTATTTGGCCGCTGTATATTCATGCGTACAGTAGTCCTTTTTTGTTTTTCCGCTTTTTATAGATTTAAAATACATTGGGGGGGAGATTAGGAGGACAGAGAAACTGGGACACGTAGAGACGGGGATTGAACCCCTCATTACACCATCAGACCATCAGGGTGCACCATACTGTGTCACATTTGCCTTAAAGGACACAGGGCGCAGACCAGGAGTACATTACTTTCATTTGTCTTCTTTACTCAAAACAGTCAAAACATAAAACATGCTATACTTCAGTTGCTGTCAGTTTGTTGGTTTTGGCCATTACAGAGACAGCAGATTTCTATTGAGTCTTGAAATGACATTATTCCATGTTTCATATAATAGAAACTGTAAACTTTTTCCTGGATGTTAGTATTTTCCTTTCTCCAGGAAGCCCAGCTGTTGAGAGCACGCTACAGGTAGTCCCGCATATCACTCTGCAGTAATTGTCAATGTTTATGCAGTCTAAAGTCTGGAGATGCTAAAACAGTTGTGGTTTAATAGTGTGTACATACACACACACACACACACACACACACACTTGAAGTTATTGAACAATTTGGTGTAGACAAGTTCATTATGAAACAAAAAGCACACATTTAAACGAGATTTACAAGGCAACATATTATCCCATGGGTTTTAGATCTGTGTTAAATAAAACACTTGGTGCTTGATTAAGCACTCTGTGCACAAAAGTATTGACCATATTGTGCAATTATTTCTAAGATAGAGTACAGGGAAGACTCTTAGTCTTAACCTCCGTTAACCTCCGTTAACCCAGCCTACAGTCTCCTACAGTCTTGCATTTATGTGTAAAGAGAAGAGACTGGCACAAAATAAAGAACTACAACTTCTCTTTTTTTGGGAAATTACAAACAAATATACAGTGCATCCGGAAAGTATCCACAGCTCTTAACTTTTTATACATTTTGTTTTGTTTCAGCCTACACACAATACCCCATAATGACAAATGAAAAAAGTTTGTAATTCTGTCATGTGCCTTTTACTTCTGTTGGGGCACTTTACCATACAGGCCTGATTGATGGAGTGCTGCAGAAATGGTTGTCCTTCTGGAAGATTCTCCTCTTTTCACAGAGCAACACAGGAGCTCTGTCAGAGTGACCATCAGGTTCTTAGACACCTCGTTGACTAAGATCTTTCTCCCTCGATTCCTCAACTTGGCCAGGCGGCCAACTCTAGGAAGATTCCTGGTGGATCCAAACATCTTCCATTTACGGATGATTGAGGCCACTGTGCTCATTGGGACCTTCAATGCAGCAGAACAATGTCTGTACCCTTTCCCAGATCTGTGCCTCGATGCAATTCTGTCTCCGAAATCTACAGACAATTCTTCATGGCTTGGTTTGTGCGCTGACACTGTCAACTGTGGGACCTTATATAGACAGGTGTGTGCCAATCAAGTGAATTTACCTCAGGTAAACTCCAATCAAGTTGAAGAAACATATCAAGGATGATCAGTGGAAACAGTACGCACCTGAGCTCAATATTGAGTGTCATGGCAAAGGCTGTGAATACTTATGTATCTACTTTTAATCTTTTTGCGAAGATTTAAAAAAATGTCTTTCACATTATCATTATGGGGTATTATCTTTAGAATTTTGAAGGAAAAAATTATATCAAACCATTTCGCAATAACATAACACAAAATGTGCCAAACCTGCACCGTTTGGATTAAATGTTCCCTATGAGTCAGTTGCTATGGCATGCTAAATGAAAACATATCCACCAGAACAAATGCTGCACCAATGCCCACTGCCATTATTTAAGGAACGTTTTAATGTTAGATTTATATTTGTGTAAGTATATGGTCATATTTATTGGCTTATTGGATTGATTGCTCTGCGTGTGTAGACCACATAGGGTTTATCTATAGCTATTTTATTCTACGCGGTTCATTACTGCAGTGATGGAGTTACATCCAGACCTAATAATCCAACTATATTGGCATTTGGCCGGCATTATTGGCTAGCATGCTGCTTCCTCTGCTCACAGCTATTTTCCTCAGCTACTCTGGAATCAGACCAGAATACTTAAAATCCCACATAACTGTCCCCAAAGTAATAATATCTTCCCATCTGCTGATCTATTAAAATGCTACTTTATATATAAATGGAAAATGGATTAAGTAACAGAGTGTGGAATGGTGATTTAAATTGCGTTGCCATCTGTTCTGGAGCCCTGAAGGAGGGCACATGGTCGACCAATCAGTTGTAGCAGAAAAACCTGTCTCATGGGGTCACCTGATCTTTGAATAATGTACTCGCTTTGATTCTCTATCGCCGTGCCACAGATAATCCCCTTGGCAACGGTTTTTCCAGCGACAGTAGAGAAATTGTGACAAACCACCCAGAGCCATTACTTCACTCTGGTCTGCTTATTGGCCCCGCCTGCGGAGGAGGCGCCCTAGGGAGAGTGATCTCACGACAATGTCAACCCCACTCCCACTAGGACAAATCAACCACCCACCCGACCTGAAAATTGGAACTGATTTGATGTCTTGTTTTTGGGCACCACATCCGCGGTACTGAGTGAAGTGTCTCTGTTTCTCTACTGCCTTTGGGTTCGCTCCATGTAACAAACATAAAATACATCTGGGTGATTCTCGCGAAATTAGACTTATGAGGTGTCATAAAACATTTTGATGATAAAAGTAAATGCTATCAAAATAAGAAGGATACCGTTATAAACATCTCTTCATGTACGATTTTGCACATGATTTCAAATGAAATCATGAATACGAATTCTATTTTTTTTTCAACATTTAAAGGGAAATTTCTCATTACCGCAACGTGTCCATGACTGGATTTTGGTCCTTTGAGATGGAATTATTCATATTTAAAAAATATAAAAAATAAAAAGCTTCAGTGCATGTTATAATATAAACATTTACAGTAAAGAAACATGTGGTATTTGGTGGTCATTGGTAAATGTAGTGACAATAATAAGGAATAAAAATGTGTCCAAGACCAATTTTCTCATCCTCCGCAACAATTTTCAATCATTGTTTAAGTGCTCAAGGAACTATAATTTTTTAAGGAATTTGTTGTAAGGGACATAAATGACTGTGAGACTCAAGATGGCTATCAAGTAACCAGTTATAATTTTTTCTCTCCAGATAAAAGTAAAAATTTGGCGTGTCATAGTACCTACACGACTTTTTAGTTCTCATTACTGAAACATGTGTTTGTGAAGTTATAAAAAATGTTGCAGTTAAATTTTTTTGATTACTATATACCCCATTATGGTCTAAATATAAAAAGATAGGGAATGTTTAGCTAACTCTCATTTAGCTTCCACAGTTAGCAAGAATGTTTAAGGTCGCTCATCCTCCGCAACACCATTCTCATTCACCGCAACAATTGAAGGCCTGTTGCGGTGGAGATACTCAATGTTTCGGTAGTGAGAAACAGCCTTATGAAGGAGGCACGTGCACTATAACTGTTGCTCATTTTAATATAACTTGATATTTGCCTTAAACGCTTCTTGAACAGATTGCGTAAACAAAATAGCTATTACAACCCCCCCAGCAGGGGTCACTAATTATTATTATTTTTTTTAAATGCTTCCACAAAAAGCAGTATGAATGCAGTATAGGCCACCTATTATTAATGCAATATTATTTACTATTTCATAGTTTTACTGTGAAACAATGTATTTCTTTTCTTTTTTACAAAATTTTACATTCAAGATGGCAATTGTGTATTTTTACAGACAGTTGAAAGGAAAAGGGCATCAGCGAAAAACAGTCTGGCAAAGCATAGGGAGAAAATACACAGTAATCCAGTGTTACTTGAGGATTACAGAAGAATGGAGAGAGAGGTCAGGGGGCAGGGTGATAATAGGGAAATGAGAGAGAGAGGTCAGGGGTCAGGGTGATAATAGGGAAAGGAGAGAGAGGTCAGGGTGATAAAAGGGAAAGGAGAGAGAGGTCAGGGGTCAGGGTGATAATAGGGAAAGGAAAGAGAGAGAGGTCAGGGGTCAGGGTGATAATAGGGAAAGAGAGAGAGAGAGGTCAGGGGTCAGGGTGATAATAGGGAAAGAGAGAGAGAGAGGTCAGGGGACAGGGTGATAATAGGGAAAGAGAGAGAGGTCAGGGGACAGGGTGATAAGAGGGAAAGAGAGAGAGAGAGGTCAGGGGTCAGGGTGATAATAGAGAAAGAGAGAGAGAGAGAGGTCAGGGGTCAGGGTGATAATAGAGAAAGAGAGAGAGAGAGAGAGGTCAGGGGTCAGGGTGATAATAGAGAAAGAGAGAGAGAGAGGTCAGGGGACAGGGTGATAAGAGGGAAAGAGAGAGAGAGAGAGGTCAGGGGTCAGGGTGATAATAGAGAAAGAGAGAGAGAGAGGTCAGGGGTCAGGGTGATAATAGAGAAAGAGAGAGAGAGAGGTCAGGGGTCAGGGTGATAATAGGGAAAGGAGAGAGAGGTCAGGGGACAGGGTGATAATAGGGAAAGGAAAGAGAGAGAGGTCAGGGGTCAGGGTGATAATAGGGAGAAATATAACTTGGATTCATTGTTTTGACCATCACTTGCACACACAGACACACACAGACACACACACACACACACACAATCATTGACAACGCTTCAGCCAAGTTGGGATAGCAGATAGCATGGGGGGGTGGCTTGGTTTGTTTATATTGGGCTGTGAATAATGACGAGGGAAATAAATGTTCTTTAAAAAATTGTATGCGTTTTAAATATGTAGGCATAAAACCCCTTTGTCAACAGTGAATGTGTGAGCTAAATCTCATTTCGAAACAATGATCCTCATTACCGAAATGGCATTTTCATTACCGCAACATGTATCTTTTTTACCAATTAAGTGATAATAAGATAATCATATTTTGTTTTAAAATGTATATATGTTTTATACAACACTACTTATTTAAGGTCTGCTACATAACAAAAGTGTATGTTATCTATTAGTAAAACAATTAAATAAAAGAAATTGTAAATCATCACGTATGTTTCGGTAATGAGAGAAAATAAGGAAATTACAAAACATAATAAATATGAAAAGTAATCTCTCCAGAGTTTTACATAGCTTTGAGCATGAGAAATAAAAGTCTACTTTAACATTAGCCAAAAATATAAGTTTCTAACCATATATTTAATGTAATGTTATGTTGCGGTAATGATACTTTTTTATGGACTTCATCTGAAAAATTTAAATAATTATATAGGAAATATTTTTTTAATCTCCTAAAAATAATGGTCTTAGTAAGTTCCGACCTTAATCTTATATGTGCAAAAAGAAAATTGGCTTCAAGGGCATTTTAAAAATTCTGATGCTGGACACCTTCTAAATCTGGATTTCGTGAGAATCACCCATCTGTGCCTAGAGTGCCCTCTAGGGGCAGAAACCAACAGTCACCTGGGCACTTTTGCTGTAAGGACCGCTTTGATCATGTGTTATTGATTTAAGTGCGAACAATCAGCTGTGTTTATTGAGCACTGTGCTCTCAACTGTCAGCAGAACCTTCTGGAATAATCAAAATGTTCACAAACTGATACCGGCGTTTTCAAACCATACTGGTGAGTATGAGTCATTATTACAACTGTTTTTTTATGTACCACCAGAGGACAGTATAACTCTATGACTATGGCTCAAGATGTTACCTCAGGTTGAGTTGGGGCCTTAAGTTATCTCATTGTTAAAGGAATATAATGATGTGAAGGATCACTTAAATCACGTTGGATCCTCAGATGAGAGGAACTATCTGTACCAATTCTATTCACCGCCACAGTGTTCATGTTAGCAGTAGTACACAACCACAGTGATTGTGTGTTCATGTTAGCAGTAGTACACAACCACAGTGATTGTGTGTTCATGTTAGCAGTAGTACACAACCACAGTGATTGTGTGTTCATGTTAGCAGTAGTACACAACCACAGTGATTGTGTGTTCATGTTAGCAGTAGTACACAACCACAGTGATTGTGTGTTCATGTTAGCAGTAGTACACAACCACAGTGATTGTGTGTTCATGTTAGCAGTAGTACACAACCACAGTGATTGTGTGTTCATGTTAGCAGTAGTACACAACCACAGTGATTGTGTGTTCATGTTAGCAGTAGTACACAACCACAGTGATTGTGTGTTCATGTTAGCAGTAGTACACAACCACAGTGATTGTGTGTTCATGTTAGCAGTAGTACACAACCACAGTGATTGTGTGTTCATGTTAGCAGTAGTACACAACCACAGTGATTGTGTGTTCATGTTAGCAGTAGTACACAACCACAGTGATTGTGTGTTCATGTTAGCAGTAGTACACAACCACAGTGATTGTGTGTTCATGTTAGCAGTAGTACACAACCACAGTGATTGTGTGTTCATGTTAGCAGTAGTACACAACCACAGTGATTGTGTGTTCATGTTAGCAGTAGTACACAACCACAGTGATTGTGTGTTCATGTTAGCAGTAGTACACAACCACAGTGATTGTGTGTTCATGTTAGCAGTAGTACACAACCACAGTGATTGTGTGTTCATGTTAGCAGTAGTACACAACCACAGTGATTGTGTGTTCATGTTAGCAGTAGTACACAACCACAGTGGTTGTGTGTTCATGTTAGCAGTATCTCCCAGTAAACTTCCTCCAGAAAATTGCCCAGACCTCAAGTTTGCTGTTAAGACCTCTTCAGGGAAGAACAACATGTGCTGGTGCTGCAGTCTATGAAGCCATGTTCCTGTACCAGAGACATGGTGTCATATGTCTGGGTGCTGTATGTGAGGGACCAGATTTGTGTGCTGAGAGAACTGTATCTTTAACCACTTATGCTGAAGTTGGCCTATATGTAAAGGGCTAAATTAAAATGTTTTCCACAAAAAACGATGTAAAGCATACGCATAACCATGGAAGCAATTAAAAAAGAACCATGCAGGGATAATGTTAAACTCTTTAATCACTAACAAAAGTCTTCAGCCATTCCTTTAAAGTGCTTTTTTTTCTCTCCTAGCTATGCACATTTTGTTTTGTTTGGAACACAGAGCTGCATCCATGCAATTACACAATTACTGCTGTTGTTTACGCGGTACCTCAAAACAGACCATAATTAATCAAATACGGGTTAGGTGGGCATCGTTTGAGAGCTTGTTCTATTGCCAACGTGACTAGGCAAGTTCTAAAACACAAACTCACCGTGTAAGGCTAATACTAGGCAATTCAGCAAAACAAATCATAAAAATTACTCTTGAGTGCAATCAAGTGCATGTTCTGCTGCATGTTTAATTCTCAACTGACAAACTGCCTAATTCAGTTCGTGACGACATGTCATCACGGATCCTATTATTTAGTGCAATCCGCTTTCTCAAACAACAAAACGTTTACGAATGTCGTCCTGCCGCTTCCATTTTAGGCGCTTGCCAGTGTCTGAATCTGCAATCTTTAACGAGTCAACTCATTGATGAACCAGTCCTTTTGTTATTGTGAACGCTGGTTGTAAGACATGTATGTATTGTACAGCTCTGGCCGCTTTGCATCCACTTTTGATTTCTGCTTTGGTAGGACATTTGTGATTAATTGCACCAAAAACTTGCTAGTTTCTAAGACCAATTCCCTAGTTACCATGTTGTAGCCATCTGTATATATACTAGGTACACAAGTGTTGTATTTATTCTCACATCCTGCATTAAAACCTTTGGCCACTAGTAGGCAGGAGAGGATATCTGTCTGAGAGCTGTCGGGTCAAAGCTTACAAAACTGACCAATGAGAAGCCAGCCGCTCTGCACTGTGTGCCTGGGCTCCGCTGGGTCCTTGCCTTTGTCTAAATCCAGCTTGTCTCAATAGTTCCAAGAGCGGACACTGCTCCGTCTTTGTGTCCAAAGACTGTCCAGTTTGATGATCACACAATCCTCTTCTTCCTCCTCCTCGGCTGGTTTTCAACTATTGATCCGGTGGGATGAATGTGAGGCATGTCTGAGGCGGTTGACCTGTGTGACACACACACACACACACACACTCCCTCATACACACACACACACACAAACACACACACACTCCCATATACACATGAACACACAGAGACAGATATACACTATGTACACACACACACACACACACACTCATGCACACGAGCACACTGAGACAGATATACACTACACACAGACACACACACACACACACACTCATAGACTAACAGACAGTCGTGCATACTACACACAGACACACACACCTGGCGAGGGCAGTAGAAAGACAGCACAGACCCCACAGACACAGCCTAAAGTTCCTGCAATCGATTCTGTGCTGCTGTCTTCTCCTCCATCCCTCCATCGCTGCTCCTTGCGTTGGTCTCCAAGCAATTAGGCTGCTATGGTTCCACTGAGTGCTCAGTGCCACATGGCTAATCTCTCTCCCTCTTTTCTTTATCGATTTCTTCATCCTCTCTGGACAGTGCTTGGGGGCTTTGACTGTCTGACACGCATAACCGGAGGTGTGACGGGTTTTAAAACCCAATACTAATACCCTTTATTTGTCAGTAAAGGGCTGTGGTAACTGAGACTGTAATGGATTCGTGTATGAGTGTGGATCTATTGTGTTAGACGTCTGGGGGTTCACTGGGTGTGTGTGTGTTTATGTGACCGTGGGGAAGTGTGTGTGTTTAATCTGTGAGTGTATGTGTGCACATGCATTCACTCAATGTTTGTGTAAGTGTGGGTGTGGGTGTGTGGGTGTGCGTGTGTGTGTGCGTGTGCGTGTGTTTATGTGACCGAGGGGAAGTGTGTGTGTTTAATCTGTGAGTGTATGTGTGCACATGCATTCACTCAATGTTTGTGGGGATGTGTGTGTGTGTGCATGTGTGTGTGTGCGTGTGTGTGTGTGTGTATTTTGTTTGTGTGCTTCTTTCCAGGACAGTCACAAAGACCAGACATTCATCACCCTTGAGAGCAGCCATCTCTGTTCCCATGGCGAAAGGCTTTTGCATCCTTCTGTTGATCTGACAGTCCGCGGGACACTATCCCAGCTTCAGACGTGTGTGTGTGTGTGTGAGTGTGACTGCATGTCTTTTCATGGCCTATGTTCATCAGGACTTTAATGTAATGGCGGCCCCATGGGTCGAATGCCTTCCAGTCAGTAAACAGGATTGTGACTGGCCCATTTTCTCCCTCACGAACAACACCACAGTTATCAGAGATTAAAGCTACATTCCGACGCAGCGTTAGCATGCTCGGTTTCGCTCTTATAGTTTTCCTCAACCGTTTTTGCCCAGTCATTAAATTGACTATAAAACTTTGCCAAACTATATGACGAACTATATAAACATTGTGTCATTTGTTCAAACGGATATAGTCGGTTCTTATTGCTTTGGCACAAAATGCATTCAGTTACCCGCAGATCAAAATAGTCTGCCCTCGTTTGCAATTGAATGCTATTACTCCCCAAATGCAATTATACACTTGTTCATTGTGTAAATCCCTACATGCTAAATGTCATGTAACACAATACATTCACAATAACCTGTCACATATATTTATTAGATATATAATAGTTATGGTTTGCTGCCCACCCAGATTATATTATGGAGTTTCTCACACAGCAGTCCCCACTCATAAATATCACAGCAGATTGTTGTAGGGCGTGGCTGCGTCATGCCAATAATGTGCCATGAATGTTGACATCCAATTCAGCTGCCTACTTATACAATGTTAGCAATTGGACAAAATTGCATTGTGGGTAACTTTCACATGTTCAGAGTATGCTGTCATTAGAAAATATGTCTTAGCATTTTGACTGTCTTAGTCTAAGCAATCTAAGAGGAACCTTTTGTTTTGATGACAATAATTTATTAATTGATGGATTTATTTACATTAGAAACGTGAGTTAATTTTTTCAATAGAGTGATCATCCTTTGCAGTGGGGTGCTGAATGTTGTAAGGATTGTACTTAGAGTTTTGATTTCAGTAAATGTGTCGAATCGAGTGAGAAGAACTATGATACCTAAACCAACCCAAGCCCAGTTAGTCCCCGAGCCGTACTGTACAATCACTATACGGATATGAACACAGTACCAACTGTTTAGCGTTTGTCGAACTCTTCCATGTCTTTGCCCCACGATCCAAAAAGAGTAAATCATTCAAAATGGCTGCTGCCTGCTGTGCAGTGAACAGCTCCCTGTCGCCTGCTGCATGTGCTGACCTGGGAATAGGTGAGAACTGACGTGCTGGCACTCGGCCACACAGAGACTGGCTCGTCGACGTGCCAGGGACTGGGCTTGTTTAGAAACACAATATGGCCATCTTGGCTGGGCCCTTGGATAGACAGAGGGGGGAAGCAAACACACACACTCACGCCAGCCAAGTTTAGTCGTTCTTTCTTTTCTGTCTATGTCTACTCGCTGCAGGGAGCCGCGTCGGGAGGGAAACGATCTTTCAGGACCGATAGAAGGGAGCGATCAAACGCACAGTGTTTCTCAGAAGCGATCCAACAATGTGACTCTATCATCATGTGCCGTTTGATTTATAGCTTTCAGTGTGATAATGTATTCATTCCATTTTCGTTTTGATGTCTCACAAAGATATGACTGTCTTATAAAGGAAACCACAAAAAAAAGGGATCCACAAAGTGATAGTTGCATTATATAGTTCCCCAGCAGCACTGCATTGATGCTGTGTCTTGTCTAACAAATGAAAGCCATTATTGCTTTTACATAATAGCGACATTAATAGAACTGATAACAGCTTTATCACGGACTTGATCTGTCACCCGTCTCTTTACTGGAATAATAACGGCTAATGGCGTCTCTCTCCTCATCGTTCTAATTATGAAATTGATATATCTGTTAGCCCCTCACAATGAATCTACATCATTACCTGTGCTGGACAGTGAGAAACGGACGATAAGACACGCGTCCGATGTGCTGAAACCTTTCTGTGGAAATGACAGGCAACTTACGTCCAATCACAGTCTTACTGCGCTGGTTACTTCTACGCAGTAATGATGTGGGCAGATCCATAAATCCATTTGCTGGTCCGCCAACATGTCAGACCATCCAGGTCCTGGGTTAGCATGCTAACAGTAGCTTGTGTTACGTTAGCATTGACTGATGCACTTCATGGCAAAATGGAGGTTCACAAACAAACTGTTTTAAAAAGATAACTGACAAATCTAGCCAAAAACACCTAAAATGTTTGAGTGCTTTACAACACAGACCTGAGGCGTGCCTGTCAGTCCGTAAGTATGAAATAGTCAACAAAAGCGCAAGTATCGAGTCCTTTTTCATTGTCCCGCATTTTATAGGTTCATTTCTTCATTATTCTGGCATCCCAAATGTGCTTGACATATATAGTCAGCATGTGCAGAACATGGGCTATCTGCTAACTGGTTAGCTAGCTGTGTTTACACCATGACTCAGCAAACGCAACAGGCATAGAAATAGAAAGTCCCCTGCATGTAGCTGGCAAGCCAAGAATGTTTGTGTGGTACATTCCTGTAAACGATAAACACCAATGTTCTGTACACAACATACACATTTAGTTTAAGATTCAAAATGACGCTACTTTTTTAGGTATTAAATGTTTGTAATATATGTTTGTATATATTATATATTTATATTGGAGATATATATTCAATGATAAGCCAAAACAGTATTAACGGTAAAAAGATACACGTTGATGTGGACATCTGCTAACAGATGTCAAGATTTAGGTTTATTAGATCATAGGAAAAAGGAAAAAGCTGAGCAATTTTGACAAGGGCCACGTTGTTATGGCCAGGTGATGGGGTCAGAAGATCTCTGGAACGTCAAGGCTTGTAAGGTGCTCCCGGTCAGAAGTGCCTACCAACAACAGGATAAACCACCTCGCAACTTACAAGACCTGAAGGATCTGCTGATAATGTCTTGGTGCCAGATACCACAAGAAACCTTCAGGGGTCTTGTAGAACCCATGCCTTGTCGGGTTGCCGCTGTTTCCGTCTGCTTATTTGGAAGCAATCAATGTAAGTCTATTCTTATGTGTCTGGTTGTAAAAAATGTACATGTAGGAGACAAACATTCTGAGCCATAGCCAGAGGTAGTTTGATTAGTGATGTAAAATGCAATATTGGGTTTAAATGGTTGCCAAACTGAAACATTGGGCCCTGGGCAGGCATAATATAATGATGAATAAGTTAGTTTTCTAGTTAGTTTTTTAGTCTTTTTTATTTTACAAATGGTTTGAAGGCTTTTCAGCAGTAAGCTGGGAGCAATTACAGTAAATGTTTTTACCTGGCTTTTGGATTTGATCAAGTAACTTGGAAAACTAGATTTACCTTCAGATGAAACATATACAGTATATCCCAAATTGCTGAAATTATCAAGACATAAAAAAAACAGTACATTTGATGTTCCGTCTCTAGTATCTATCCCACATTTTCTCATAAGAACAATAATCGCAAGTGCTTTAAAATGTCAGAATACCACAGTAAACATACATTGTTTTGATAGTAAAAAATGCTTCTAGAAAATTGTTCTGCAAAAAAAAAAAAGACTCAATTTCCATATTTAGAGAACAAGCTGCTATTTCTGAAGGGTAATTCTGATTCCCTTCATGTAGATACATGCCTTAGTTTCGCAGGGTTAATGACGCATTAGATATTTCCACTTATACTGTGGATAATCTATCTAGCGAATAACCAATTTGTAGCAGATAAGCCCATTCCACACATAGACAAAGTTCACTCACCAGGAGGTGGTTAGCCCTGTGTTAGAATATCTCTGTATTATTCACTGGTTTTCACATGAAACAAATGTCTCCCTGTGTGAGTTTCTTTATGTCTCAGTGAGGTAGACATAAATGTATCACATGCTCACCTGGACACACAAACTGTCACTCCATCTCTCAGGCACTATTTGTCCCTCCGTTTAACACCGTCCCCGTGTTTGATAAGGATGGTATGGGGCCACTGGGTGTGAGGATGGTGTGGGGCCACTGGGTGTGAGGATGGTGTGGGGCTACTGGGTGTGAGGAGGGTGTGGGGCCACTGGGTGTGAGGATGGTGTGGGGCCACTGGGTGTGAGGATGGTGTGGGGCCACTGGGTGTGAGGATGGGTGTGGGGCCACTGGGTGTGAGGATGGTGTGGGGCCACTGGGTGTGAGGATGGTGTGGGGCCACTGGGTGTGAGGATGGTGTGGGGCCACTGGGTGTAAGGGTGGTGTGGGGCTACTGGGTGTGAGAGTGGTGTGGGGCCACTGGGTGTGAGGATGGTGTGGGGCCACTGGGTGTGAGGATGGTGTGGGGCCACTGGGTGTGAGGATGGTGTGGGGCCACTGGGTGTGAGGATGGTGTGTGGCCACTGGGTGTGAGGATGGTGTGTAGCTACTGGGTGTGAGGATGGTGTGGGGCCACTGGGTGTGAGGATGGTGTGGGGCCACTGGGTGTGAGGATGGTGTGGGGCCACTGGGTGTGAGGATGGTGTGGGGCCACTGGGTGTGAGGATGGTGTGGGGCCACTGGGTGTGAGGATGGTGTGGGGCTACTGGGTGTGAGGGTGGTGTGGGGCCACTGGGTGTGAGGATGGTGTGGGGCTACTGGGTGTGAGGGTGGTGTGGGGCCACTGGGTGTGAGGATGGTGTGGGGCTACTGGGTGTGAGGATGGTGTGTGGCCACTGGGTGTGAGGGTGGTGTGGGGCCACTGGGTGTGAGGATGGTGTGTAGCTACTGGGTGTGAGGATGGTGTGTGGCCACTGGGTGTGAGGGTGGTGTGTGGCCACTGGGTGTGAGGATGGTGTGTGGCCACTGGGTGTGAGGGTGGTGTGTGGCCACTGGGTGTGAGGATGGTGTGGGGCTACTGGGTGTGAGGATGGTGTGTGGCCACTGGGTGTGAGGATGGTGTGGGGCCACTGGGTGTGAGGATGGTGTGGGGCCACTGGGTGTGAGGATGGTGTGGGGCTACTGGGTGTGAGGATGGTGTGTGGCCACTGGGTGTGAGGGTGGTGTGTAGCTACTGGGTGTGAGGATGGTGTGGGGCCACTGGGTGTGAGGATGGTGTGGGGCCACTGGGTGCTTCCTGTCTTCACCTAGAATTGGTTCCCCGTATAATAGTGTGTGATTCTACAGATGACTATTATTCTTGGAGGGGCCAGGCGGGTGCAAATCAGATGAATGTACTGGTCTGAGGTCAGTCTGCAGGGTAACTGTATAGTGCCACCCGTTTCTAAATGTCTTGAATGAGCTGCGTTTGTTATTAGTCTACCTAGTGTATGAAAACTAGACCTGTACGCTGCTTGATATAAGTGTTAGATAGAATGCTAATGTTTGTGTCAAACTAAGAGCTTTTTTTCGTTGGATCTTGACGAAATACAAACTTTCCCACTTTGAAAGTGTCTAAGGCAGAAAGAAGAGTTCAACATTGAGATTGACACACCAATAGGCAGATTCTTTCAGTGTTTTATTTATTCAGAAATCTTTTTTAAATGTTCTGATTTCAATAAACCCTTTTTTCGTCCCACCTCGTCCCGTCGCATCTGATGATATTTGAGTGCAAGGACTGGGCTCTCTGAGGGAGGATAATCTCTGGTCTCCGGGGGTGTGGAGAGTGACGATAAATCATAGAGCACAACAACACAAAAAACACGACCAAATGCAGGCAAAGAAATGCAGGAACAAACACGATCCAGCATTTCCTGCCGAACAACATCCACAATCTGGGCGAATTAGGAGAGCAAGGGATATTGGCGTGACGTACGATTAGTGGAGTCTGAGGGCCTGGTAATGTTTGGTCTCTTGTTTCATCGAGGAAGGTTCGGTTTAATGGCAAAGTGCTCTCACTGCAAATGGCTGCGCAAATGTCCACAGCAAAATCTCAGTGAGACGAATGGGTAGTCACGGCGATGAATTATTTCAACTCTCAGAAAAGATGCGCGCATTGAAGGTGAGATGGTTATTGTGGAAAACACTGATAGGACACTAGGGATCTGAACAAGTGTGGCCCGCATGTTTCCTGGGCATTATTAACTAGATACATGTTTTAACTAGGATATTGAAATGCATTTTATATTTATTTATCAATGTACAAAAATGCATAATGAAATATCGTGGTCATATTTTGAGTGGTCTGCCATTTGTTGTGACACACACCGTCAACATTCACAGTGTCACGTCCACCACTTCAGAATATTTAGTGTGTAAGAGGGGCAAACTCACTCTAATACCTTCTTGTCAGGGAAGGGGTTGAATCTTTTACTCAGTAATAGGCTCTCTATTGAACATTCTCTGGTAATTAAACATTAATGAACTGTTCTGAGACCTGCGCTGTGTGAGTAATTGATTGTGATAGCTGTGTTTGTGCACACAGTGTGTGTGGCTAGCTACAGGCTGGGTGAGCAGAAACTGTGAAGGCGGCAGCTGCTTTGCAAATCCCAAACCCCTCCATCGCTCTTCACCAACTCGCTCTCAGGGCCCAGCATTGACACGTGTTGCTGACTACATTTTCAGTGGGCGACTTCCAGAGTGGAAAGGAAATCAATAAACCCATCAAGTTCCAGACACAATAGTGACCCAGGATACAATTTGTGTTCCAATTTTATTATAATGAGCATGGAATTCAATTGAACAAATCCCTGCTGTCGTTTTACAAAACATTAAGCTCCGTAACAGTTACGGTAATTAGGAGGTAATTCATATTTTGCATGTCTAGTTTAGAAATCCGACATCAGCAAATTCGTATGTCATATCAATAGGGATGCCTCTCGATCCATTTTGAAATTGTGTAAAGTAACCAAGTGCCTTCTGGGATTGATGCATTAATGCATCAGAGAGTGTAATTAGCCCCTACACCCTACACTATATTTTATTTCGGTTTTGAATCACATATAGAAGGAAGGGGGATATGGGTTTTGTCGCGGTTTTGTTGCCCACGAGGCCGTAGTTACACCTCTGGCCTGTAGATGGTAGTGGTGCTCTTCTACTCTGTAAACACACTTCCTGGTAAGCTTATATTGTTCAGGCTGCAGGGTATTCAGCCAAACCTGCCAAAGGAAGGGGTTATGATCCGTGGGGTGGTCAAAAGCTGCAGGTAGGGGGCTTATATGGATTAAGCTTTAATGTTTGCTGCCGAGTTCAAGAAGTCGATGGCCAACAATGTGAGGTGTGTATCTATTTATGCCTTAACCAATGTCCTACGACTCTCGCTGTTTCTTCACCTTTTCTCTTTACTTTCTCTATCTCCGTCTTTTCATCCCTTTTTCACCTTTCCTTCGCGCGCTAATCGTGCAAGTTTTCTCACTTTAATCTATCAGTTTCTCCCTCTGGCTCTCCTGCCTCTCGCTCCCTTTCGCACTCTTTACTTACATCCGCCCCTCTTTCGGTTTAGCTCGGCGCTGGGCAGAGATCATGGTCACTGACTCCCCAGTAACCTCACACTACTCGATCCTGTCTCTCGCAATCATTGTGAAGGTTTGTTTTGAACACAGATGGTGAGCCACAGGGACTAACCAGGCTCACAGCTAAGCGCTAACGTGCTAGCTCGTCTTTTTGTAAGCAGGTAAAGTCGTAAGAATGGTGCTACTATGCCAAACAGCAAGAGATCAGGAATTCGATATCAATCAAACGTTAAAACCCTTGAGGAGGACCGAACGAAAAATAATCATCTATCACAGAGGAATATTCTCATCTTCTGATCGGAACGACAAAAGCCCCCACTTCTGTTAAAGTGTTATTTAACAAATGGATGGAAATGTTTTGGTTCTGACGGATGCTCGATTTGTTTAAGAAAGGTTCTACCAAGAGGAAAGACGCCGTAGCCTGGTATCAGTAGTTAAATTGTATCTAATGCCAGAATAAAGAAAAGAACCGACAGAACCTATTATTGACCGACCTTTTATGCCTGTGATGGTCAATAAATGCATTCCCTCTAAGAGACAGTGCAGCCATGAATATCCACAACTCATTGGCCATAGCAGAGATGCTGGGGTCAGGCAACATAAAAACAAAAGTTCACGATAATCCGTCAACTGCAAGTTTTCTTTTCACTGAGCCAAAGATGTCATTCTCTCTTCTCGGCGCTACGTTGACAACGGCAACCGCAAAACAGCAAAAGCAACACACCGGGAATCATAGCAAGAAGAGGATATCTGTCTGTCTGTATCTCTAGGATGGCAGAGAGCAGCCAGCTCCACTCTCCTCGCGATTAATGACTGCTTGACTGAGTAGGGCAATTACCCAAGATAGAATCCATTATACCATTTAAATTGCTCCAAATTAGATCACCTTGAATCTGCTCCATTGGCTGGACGATGGTGGGTTTGTGCCGTGTAGACAGAGATGCACATTACGGGACACAACTTAGGGAAGCTGAGGTTTATATGGGATTCATAACGAGCTACCACTTATCTAAACTGCTGATTTACCCGGGTGGAGTTTCCTTATGTTCTCTCTCGTCTCCAACATGGCAACGCTGGACATCTTGAGAAGGGAAGTAATGTGAACAAACAACACCCATCTGCGGAAACATTAAATGTCAGCGGTAGCTAGAAGGCATAGCGGCCGCGGTGACTTTGCTGTGCTACTAATTAGCAGTGATCAGAAATATGGCGCTTATGGAAGCGGCCACTCCAGAGGGTTAGGTGGTGGGTTAATGATGAATTACATTGAGACAGCCCTCTTCGTCGGACGTATCTCGACCACAGACCGGCATGATCCACATGTGTGAACGCCCTTCCGCCTCACTGAGAACGCAGAACGTTGAGGTGCCGTCTTTGCGTTGCCGCTGAGACAGCTGAATAAACGATTACACCTAACAATGGTTCCCTTTAACAGTGAGATCTTACCCATCAGGCACCCTGTCAGCGCCGGCACCTGGCATCCTGAATGCACCGCTCATCTTATTCCTTATTTACGCCGTCTTTTCCTTACTGCAGCATAAATCAAACATTTTGCTTTAAGTGCTGTTCAAGTGAGAGTTACCTTGTCAACACTTCTAATTGAACGGGGTGATGGGGGTTGAAGCAGTAGCTCAAACTTCTGAATGGATTTTGATTACTCAGCTCTGACAGCACTGAAACCGTGTTTAAAAAAGAGCTCAAAGCTGGTACAAAGCACATTAGAGAGAACTCAATCCCCCATGATGCTTCACTCTTACAGCAAAACATTACGCGCTGAACACTGCTTCGTGTGAAATCCTGTCACCTTTTCAATATTTTGACCATAGACTTACATAGAAACATTATAAGTTTACAGAGTAAACATGTAGGCGTCCGACTTTCGCAGAGGTTCCTGTTCTTGTTGTTGTTCTCGCATGTAGCAACGATTACAAAACCATTGCAGCACAGGGCGTGTTGTTGTTGCGTGTAACACCACCAACAAGCCCTGAGGCCGGCCGTCATGCTGGAGGTGAGATATATCTCACACGCGGCGATAAGGGCTGAATCACTCTCGCCAGATTGGCCGTCGTGTTGTTTCAGAAAGGTGACATTTACCAGCGCTGTATGCGCTCAGGAGTGAGCTGCGTTTGCTCACGGCAGATGATTAAAAAATCACGTCAACCAGTCGAGAGAGTTATCGCTCACGCTCTTCTGGCTAACACGCAAACAGAACAGACCTACCAGTGTGGTTCTACAACGCCGACACTCTCTCACCTCTGGCTATTTTGTCTCTATCTCCACAACTCCTGCTCTTCCTTATCTGCTTCATTTGATCCCTCCATCCTCATCTAGTATGTTTTCCTCTATCTGTATCATTAGAGGCACAACACAGAGCACCTCCTTCCCAGCGGGGGGTGAGGAGGGTGGCTAGGAGGGTGGAGTAAAGACGTGAGAGTGCTGGGGATAAATAATCATATTTCTCTGCGCCCACGATGCTGGAAAAGCACCATCTGGGACACGCGTTTGATTTGCATTACAATATAAATGGGAAGTCGCTGGAGCTGAAAAGGTGATGTGGAGTCATTCAGCCAGCCGCCTTCACTACCTGACAGGTCGCGTCTCCCCCCTGTACTCCGTCGTCGCGTCGACACAGCTCCTCGGAGGCAGACAGTAGATGTTTTTTTGGCAGGCGGCGTGCCATTGTACTTCCTGTCGCTCTTTGCGCCCCTCCCCCTGGACCCCACCTCCAGCAGCCTCACCCGACCTCCAGCAGCCTCAGACCACCTCCAGCAGCCTCAGACCACCTCCAGCAGCCTCAGACCACCTCCAGCAGCCTCAGACCACCTCCAGCAGCCTCAGACCACCTCTAGCAGCCTCAGACCACCTCCAGCAGCCTCACCCCACCTCCCGCAGCCCCACCCTTCACAGTCTGTTTAACACGCGAGCTTGTCTTTTTTCCAAATGCTACATTTCCACACGCGTCGCACTCAGCGCCGGCACCTTTGCCTACGCACCGCTGGCTCCCCGCTCCGATGTGATCCTTAGTGCACCCCCTCGAAACCTTGTTCATAGACGAGAGTGTGACTGGGGACAAGGAGGGAGGGAGGGAGTGAGGGAGGGAGGCCGCTCCAGACAGGTGAGGAGTGTTGACAACACATGTTCTAAGGGGCGGAAAGGAGACATGATGAGACAAGAGGAGGGTGTGAGGAGACCAGTCTGGAAGCTGTTTGGATCAGGTTCTTCAATTCTGTTCAAGGAATATATGTACTGTAAGCCCAACACACTCGGAATAGTTTCAGGTGAAAGATAATGGACCTAGATCACATCTCTTACAGTCAGTGTGACATGCAATCGGAATACCAATTATGGTCAGAGAGAGTAAGGCTAACTTCTGAACGGCAGACTGCTGAATAAAGCTTTTTCCCCCCGGTTTTACTAATTCAATTTAAGGCGGGGTGGATGACGACCCAGTGCAACGAGAATCAAGAGGGTTCACAACAGCTTCGTGGAGATGATGGATGGATTAAATGAAAGAACAGCTGAGAATATAGATTTCTTTACAGACTTTCTTTGCCTCAAATTGTTCTCATCTTCGTTCTTCTCCCGTTCCCTTTTTCAACGCTCTTCATTTTCCCTCTCTTCATCCATCAAACCCATGACACATTCCCGCTCCCCCTTCCCCCCCTATTCTCACCATGTCCATTTCGAAACACGTTCGTTTGGCTTCGCGCGCCGAAGTCGCCGTTCCGATAGTGTGCATGCCGGCTGTAAATACTTGATGTAAACTGTGATGGAATGGCACCCTGACGGTGACACCCGGACTATGTATATTTCAATGGCGTTCAGATGACTAGCTGTGCTGTAGCCGTGCTCTGAGGAGACACAGAGTCTAACGGTAATATCACTGTAAGTGGGGCATTGTGTTCACTCATGCGCCATAAGAGCTGTAATCAAATGATAATTACATTTTAAGAAGGAGCTTGTTGATTCCAACACATCACGAACCCGTTTGCATTCTCCTGTCAGAGTCGGGGTTTATATCTCCACAGAAATAGTTCTGTCTCATCCAGGATAGGCTTACTCGTCATACGTTAACAATACATATATTAGTTATTGCAGGAGGAACACATGCCAATGACTACAAATCCTAACTGTTATTTGGGCCTGTGATTTGGCAGAGAACTTGCAATACAATAGTATCTTTGCACATCTTTGACTCCCTTCTGTCTTTAACCAAGCCATGTTATATAGAGTTATACAGGAGTGGGGAAATATTTAAAGCAGCCATACATGTAACAATCTCAATACTGTGTTGCTGGAACATTTCAAATTAGGAGTCGTCCACAAAGAGCACACTTCTCCGGGTGCCAGTGGGGCCACGTAAGGTGAACATTCGAATGTTAAAATGTACCATGTGGAACTGCAGTCAACAACCGTGCATTCAGGATGATGCTAACAGTCTGAAAATGAATATTCAGTTCTCTGGCGAAATCTCTGATGGAGATACTGATACTGCATACCAGTTGTACGCTTACTCAAAACGTGAGACGTCTGTATAGCGTTGTGTTGTGTGACATGGCTGCACATTTTTACACTGGCCTTATGTTGTCCCCAACACAAAGTGCCCAATGTATAACGATCAACCTTTTGATATCCCACACCTGTTAAGGTCTGTATGGAATATATCGGCAAAGGAGGGACGCTCACTAACTGGGATGTGAGCACATTTGTGCACAACATTTAAGAGAAATAATCTTTCGTACGAATGGAGAATTTTAGGGGTCTTTTATTTCATCTCTGTACATGTTGTGTGCATCGTTTTGTTCAGTGTATATCTTGGTCACGCAAAGTTAAGCAGTTCCAGATACCTTGTGTCAAAACCGGTGTCACCCGTTCCCCCCAGAACTGGTTGAGTGACAGCAACTGAACGACGGTTGATGAGTTATTGCCCACAGGCGTATGCAGAACCGTTCAAATCAATGATATTAATTGCATGTATCTGGTCCTGCCGCAAGATCTTAGTTAAAGGCTTTTGCATTCAGGCAACCCGATATAAACCTGCCCCTGTGTCTTTTGATCGTTATTTTTCTCCCTAACTTTCGCACACAAATGGTCTGACGTTGTCCTTTCTAATTGTTTTCTATAAGGCATTCAATGATGGCAAGTCGTCAACTTCCAGAGGCAGATGAGTATCCTCCAACCATTACACTGCCTTTAGTCTGCCCATTCTTCAATAAGAGCCGTTCTTAAATAAGTGAAATTGCTGTCTCTGCATTGTTAAGAGAAAATTCCGCCACCCTTATCCCCAAATGGGAACTAAATGGATGCTTTTTCTTTTTTTTTCACATTGATGTTATTCTTGAGGTCAAATACAACCTGTATGGTAAATATGCGACTGAAACAGAGGTCAATAGTCTTGCTCTCTGGTTTGCTCTTATTTTAATTGTCACATAAATCTTTACGGAACAGCTCGATTTGGTCTGCACCGTCAACAGAATTACATACAAATATAAATTACGAATGAACGTTCAATCCCTTCACATTCCATTTTTTTGTAATAAATGTTTTGCATCTCAACCGCTGTGTTGGGTAAAATGTAAAACTAACTTTTGTAGGGCTCCCGGCAATCGAGCAAACTTATTTGAAATGCAGCGGCTTTAGCTAGTGTGCCAGCTTTCTAAGTTCTCCCATGTCACATTGCTTCTTCAAGCACCAGTTGAATCACGTATTTGGTACAAGGCAATGGTTCCTGCCTGTAGAGCAAACACGAGACTCCACCACACATTCAAACAAGGCTCAAACCCTACCACTCTGCACTTGCTTTTTTTTGTTTAGCTACTCCAAGGCTCTTGGCTGTTCCTTCCCTTTGGGGCAGATCAACACAGTCCAAATTCTAGGCACCTTTCTCTGGTGGGCGAGGTAAGCGGAGTCTCTGCTTATATTCTGAAATCTGACAACTCACCTTTTCATAGAGTACCTTAAACAGTTCCACTGCCACCACCTCTGTTGTTTTTTCGTAAATTATGAATATTATATTTTATGTTTATTTGAATGGTCTTCTTTCGAGATCTGATAACTGATTCATTTCTTTAAAACTCTCCTGCTTGTTTGCTTTTGTTTCACCTGGGGCTCTTAAAATGTATGCACTTCCTGTAAGTCTGGACAGAAGCATCTGCGTAATGACTAAATGTAAATGTACTGCATATATTTAATGTGAAAGGGTGTCACGATGCTGGTACGGTGTAGCGTAATAAGCCATGTGCAGGAGCCGTATAATCCGTTCGGTAGTTTTATTTGTACACAACAAAACATAAAACAATCCGTAACCGGCGAAAAAGCTAACTGAAGCTAATGAAAATAAACATGCGCATATAGCGACTTATAGAACAATAAACAACAGTAGCAGACAATACACTCACCTCGAAATAACAACGTGACATTAGATTAATCCCAAGCACCAGTGAATACTATCCACCCACATTTATAACCCATCCTGATCACATTACACAAAACAGCTGTACACATAACGACAAACCCGGAAGTGAAACACCGAAAACCCACGCCCCTTCACCAATCGTCACAGTATCCCCTACCAAAAGGCTGGCTTCCAGATAGCCTAACCCAAACCGACAAGGGCGGAACACCTAACCGGTGCCAGACATATATAAAAAGTTCAACCCGGATGCTGCCCGGGAAAGTTAGTCCAGTCTTTTTCCTGCCATTAGACAGGGCGGCGTGGCGGCGGCCATCGTGGCGGCAGCCATGGGGCGGTGGCGGCCATCGTGTAGTCGTGGCGGCGGCCATCGTGAGCGTAGTCGTGGCGGCGGCCATCGTGAGTCGTGGCGGCGGCCATCGTGAGGCGTGGCGGCGGCCATTGTGGGCGGCGGCCATGCGGCAGCCATTGTGGGCGGCAATGCGGCAGCCATTGGGGGAGGCGATGCGGCAGCCATTGGGGGAGGCGATGCGGCAGCCATTGTGGGCGGCGATGCGGCAGCCATTGTGGGCGGCGATGCGGCAGCCATTGTGGGCGGCGATGCGGCAGCCATCTTGGGTGCTGGCGTGACGGCGGCAGCCATCTTGGGCGCTGGCGTGACGGCGGCAGCCATCCTGGGCGCTGGCGTGACGGCGGCAGCCATCCTGGGCGCTGGCGTGACGGCGGCAGCCATCCTGGGCGCTGGCGTGACGGCGGCAGCCATCTTGGGCGCTGGCGTGACGGCGGCAGCCATCTTGGGCGCTGGCGTGACGGCGGCAGCCATCTTGGGCGCTGGCGTGACGGCGGCAGCCATCTTGGGCGCTGGCGTGGTTGAGGCCATCTCGGGCGTCGGCGTAGCTGCGGTCATCCCGGGCGGTGGCGTCGCTGAGGCCATCTCGGGAGTGGGCGTCGCTGAGGCCATCTCGGGAGTGGGCGTAGCTGCGGCCATCTCGGGCGGTCATCCCGGGCGGTGGCGTCGCTGAGGCCATCTCGGGAGTGGGCGTAGCTGCGGCCATCACGGGCGTCATCTTGGGCGCTGGCGTGACGGCGGCAGCCATCTTGGGCGCTGGCGTGACGGCGGCAGCCATCTTGGGCGCTGGCGTGGTTGAGGCCATCTCGGGCGTGGGCGTAGCTGCGGTCATCCCGGGCGGTGGCGTCGCTGAGGCCATCTCGGGAGTGGGCGTAGCTGCGGCCATCTCGGGCGTCAGCGTAGCTGTGGCCATATCGGGCATAGGCGTAGCTGCAGTCTTCCCGGGGGGCGGCGGCGCTGAGGCCATCTCGGGCGTGGGCGTAGCTGAGGCCCTCTCGGGTGGCGGCTTGGTGGCGACCATCTCAGGCGCAGACGTGGTGGCGACCATCTCAGGTTCTGTCTCCTGCAAATCCAGCCATGTCCTCCACCATGTCCTAATAACCGCGGAGGGCTGTTCATCTAACCCCTCCGGGGGTTTTTCTGTCCCTGACGTAGGTGGCAGAAAAGGGGCTTCCCACGGCGGGGGTTGTGGCTGTAGCTCAAGGGGTTTCTCCCCCCCTGTCTGCAGCCCAGGAGCAGTGGGTGGCTGGTTATGCAGCACCAGGACCGTGGGTGTTCTCTCCGCGGACCTTCCTGAACACCCCGTCAGCTCCCCCCCAAAAATTACTTTGGGGCGCTTCCGGGATGCCCTCACCCTTCCTTCATAGAAGGCCCGCGGACCCATTATAACTGGCCCTGAATGCCGCTTCGGTGGTTCAACCGTAGCATACGGCCGGAGACGTAGCCACCGCTCCTGTGGTGTCTCCGGCCGATTCAACCTCCCTCTCTCCGTGGGGCGACGGTAAGCTTCATCCAACGGGGCGCTATAGCTTGCCCCCCCCGTGGAATTCACCCACCGTTCGTTGGCTCTGCTGGCTTCTTTGTAGGCTTGGGATTCTGTCACGATGCTGGTACGGTGTAGCGTAATAAGCCATGTGCAGGAGCCGTATAATCCGTTCGGTAGTTTTATTTGTACACAACAAAACATAAAACAAACCGTAACCGGCGAAAAAGCTAACTGAAGCTAATGAAAATAAACATGCGCATATAGCGACTTATAGAACAATAAACAACAGTAGCAGACAATACACTCACCTCGAAATAACAACGTGACATTAGATTAATCCCAAGCACCAGTGAATACTATCCACCCACATTTATAACCCATCCTGATCACATTACACAAAACAGCTGTACACATAACGACAAACCCGGAAGTGAAACAACGAAAACCCACGCCCCTTCACCAATCGTCACAAAGGGTTAATGTCCCCTCAGGGAAATCCTTTCTGTTGGTCATTATCTCATGCTGGCTCTGACCACTGTCCTTCTAAGGTTCCTGTGTAGTGTTGTTTTTTTCAGACCAAAATGTTCAACTCTTTTATATTTGGTTCGAACATTCTTCCAGGAGTCTTGTTAATCTAGATACTTCGAGGCTCTTTTAAAGAATCGTACATTTACTTTTTGGACGACATGGAACTTGAAATTTCTTGGTGATGCTTTGCGACCTCAGGACTTCCACGGTTCTCCATTAGCATTAGAAATGAATAAAATCATGAATCACAATTCAACGGAAAGTAAGTAAAATATGTAAAATACATGCTGGATGTAGCAGCATATTAACATAAACATTTAACCATTCAAAAGAGGCATCCTTCCAGAGTAACCCATGGTAATGAATTCCCCTCTAGCCAGGTAAGCAGACCATCTGTCGTGCCAAAATAACCATGCATAATAAAATACACTTAAAAGATATAAAGATACAAAGCTAAACACATACAAATGTCTGTCGTGTCAGTCCCTGCCGTGCTACAAGCTTTGCGTTTATCTATAAAGCATCATGTTGTCACAGCCCTGTTTTATACTGTCAGTTTCCTAAGCCTTGGGACTGTGGAGAGACCTTTGCCACTTGCCTTGAATTTTATAGATGAGTGAGCGACCATAGTGCAAAACGCTTGAACAGACAGCTTGAAACCTTCATCACATCAAAACGAAGACGACCGGTGATGGAGTCAATTTCTTCTTCACTCTGAGTCAGGGGAGACTGACATGCATGTCATTGCCATTTGCTCGCTGTCTACATTTTAGTGCAATACAATCTGCTCTGTCTATCATGGACTAACTGCTTACGTCTTTCTTTTCTACACCGCACCACACGACTGTGTTATAGCCGAGGTATGACAAACCTGGCTCGGTTGGACCTGCTCGCTGAGATGACAAAGAGGTAGACTAATTGCTGTTCTATATCAGATAATTCCTAAAGAGACTGATCATCCATCTGTGGGCTGAAGCTAAAGGGCCACTGGGTCAGGCAGTAGGACAATGATCCGAAACCACAGTCTACATCAGATAGGGGCTCAAAAGTAACACGTTTAAAGTTTGGAAATGGCCTTGTGAAAGTCTAGACCTAAATCCGACTGAGATAATGTCGCTGGAGCTGAATTAAGAACAGATTCAGGTCAGATTAGATCACATGCCGCCATTTGCTGATTTCGTATTTTATTAATCTCAATCTCCCAAACATTTCACTGACCTGTAATGAATGTCATCTTACTGAACTGTCTTAGTTTTGATTGCTTTTGGATTCCTTCTTCAACTTTTTCTTGGTAGATGTTGTTTTAGACCCTTTCTCCACCTGTTTGACCAGACATCTAAGCCTTTGTGTAGACTTTTAGCTGTTGTTTAAAACTTTGGCATGTTATTTTAAGCTTTGGAATGTTCTTAAACGTCACATGTTTCTGCTGATGGGAGTCAAAGGGAGTCATTTTGGAGTCAAAGGTGACTCATACATTTGGTGCCTGAAATGTATTTTCAGTTAAATATATTCAACATACTGCACATGCATTTTACATTGCAATAATATGTTTATTGTCCGTCAGGGTATGCTAACCACGAACATGTCTCCAAATGAGTCGTTGTGTCGACTAATGTAGGTCTTGTGTAGGTCGGTCCTGAAGAGCCGCCTTAACGCCAGCTGCAACGGCTCTTTGTATTATCTGGGCTCATTCGCCCTGACTCGCCTTTTTGAAACAACTGCAGGACGGGCTGAGAGGGATCCTCTACATGCGTTACACTTCTGGAGGAGTGGCCTCTTCCTCCTCCACCTTAGCTTCTGGAGGAGTGGCCTCTTCCTCCTTCTCTTTAGCTCCTGGAGGAGTGGCCTCTTCATCCTCCTCTTTAGCTCCTGGAGGAGTGGCCTCTTCCTCCTTCACCTGAGCTCCTGTGGCCTCTTCATCCTCCACCTAAGCTCCTGGAGGAGTGTCCTCTTCCTCCTCCTTAGCTCCTGGAGGAGTGGCCTCTTCATCCTCCACCTGAGCTCCTGGAGGAGATATAACAATTATATTTAACATTTACATTTATATAAAACAATTGCATTTAGCACTTATATTTATACAACATATTTTTTCATAATTTTGCGTGACTTCAGATCATTACTTTTTTTACATAACTGAACAGGATTATTGAACATGCAACATTTTACAAACAGCACCCCATATTGATGCAACAGATTTTCTCCACATCACTAGACTAAGCTCTCTGAAGCCGCAACATTGTAAGGCATTCTTAAATGCAATTTCTGTAACATCAACCATGTTACATTATTAGTGTGTAATGTTGAGGATGTTACACGATTCAAAATGTGGGAATAATCTCCTATTTTAGGAGAATTTCTAGCAGTATATCAGCATGCAACTGCAAACTCATTCAGCAGGGAGCAATGTTGCAATAACATTTAGAAAAATGGATTGGCAGGTTTATCTCATGGGCAAAGGTTATTAGAAAATGTAATATATATGTTTTTGGTAATGATATTTCACGGTGTAGGGCAATAATTGTTAAACTAAGAAAGACATGTCATTACTCCAGTGTGATTGTGTTAGTTAGCATGATTCTTTTATTTCATCACAAACGATCATCACTAGGTTTTAAACCCAGAGACAGAATATTTCAAAACATCCAGTATTTTACATTGTCGTTTCTAGAACCACATCAACTGAAAAACTGGCACATTTACATTTTTGTCAAAATGAACTTTGTCCCTGAGGAGTGACCTAATTAGATCGTCTGCACGTTTGCAGTTCAGCATGACACAACCTGCAGAGTTTAGTTTGCACATAGGCCTAAATGTCGCCATGACATTTCCTTAAGCTGTAATGTTTTATTTCTACTGGAAAAGCATTTTACTCATGTCATCTTACTGAACTGTCTTAGTTTTGATTGCTTTTGGATTCCTTCTTCGACTTTTTTCTTGGTAGATGTTGTTTTAGACCCCTTTTCCACCTGTTTGACCAGACATCTAAGCCTTTCTGTAGACTTTTAGCTGTTGTTTAAAACTTTGGCATGTTATTTTAAGCATTGGAATGTTCTTAAACGTCACATGTTTCTGCTGATGGGTCCTTCTACATGAAGATGCCCTTCTATCAAGTTGAATTATCGATTTTGATGCTTGACATTAAGCTACAGAAAGGTTGGGCATTGTTTTCTTGTCTCATAAATGGATGAAAACATAATTGCAATCGATCCTGAGCTTTCTAATGTGGTCGAGGGGAGTATGAAAAACATTTCCTAAAGTGTTTACTTGTATGTATTAATCAGTGTTCCAACGATTGCTCATTTTAATTATTAAACTCTCAGTTATGCATTTTTATACACTTTCCTAATGACTTACCCAGCATTTCCCACTATGTGCTTAGATACCAATGTAATTACAGATCAGCTATCAAAGTCAAAGTGTTTATTCATCAAATGCACAAATAACATAGCCTCATTTAGAACAGCAGGCGACATCAACGCAGTAATTATTTAAGAAGATATACAATAACAACGAGTAGCATATCCGAAATAACAGTATTAATTAATGCCTATTACTATATTTACAATTATTATTTCCATATATATTAGGTCTCAAAATGTATTTATACTAGAAATATTTGGAATGGTATCAGAATAGCGTTGTAGTAAAGCTGCATGATCATTCCACAATTAATCAGTTATTTAATACTTATACATAAGGGTGCACATTTGTCATCAACTCAAGTATTGACCTCAGTTTGTGATATCGTAAAAAAACAGCAATATTTTTTTCGAACTTATTTTGCAGCCAATAATTTAAAGTAGGCACTATTTATACTTTGAAAACATGCCTATGTGTAGACAAAATTAACTACTGCTGCTGTTCTCAGAGTTGTGATGAATTCCTTTTCAACTTGTGTTGATTCACAGAAATAATTGCTTTCTGAATTGTGTGAATTGCAATGGAGTTGCTCAATATAGCAAGAGTTCTAACAGGTCCTACATCAAACGAGCAAAAGTTGTAGGTTTTAAGATGCGTTGAGTTCTATTGACTGGCTATCTGATTACATTTTTAACTTATTATCGGCTTGTTACATTGATAAGTATGATTTATTGAGTATTTGTCATCTGGATTAATGCACTTTTCATTGTTCTCGTGTAGAAAACTACATATGGTAGATATCTTTCAAACACTCCCTGGCTGTGCTCTAATCCCCCTTGTCTCTCTCTGGACAAAAATATGGTTTAATGTTAAACTTGGCGTTAAACTCATTGCAACAAACTCGTTTATAAGTGTTTGCTAGGCAAAGTCTTGGTGTACCTAAGCTCTCTAGTCACCATAGCTCTACCCACCTGCTGTACCTAAGCTCTCTAGTCACCATAGCTCTACCCACCTGCTGTACCTAAGCTCTCTAGTCACCATAGCTCTACCCACCTGCTGTACCTGAGCTCTCTAGTCACCATAGCTCTACCCACCTGCTGTACCTGAGCTCTCTAGTCACCATAGCTCTACCCACCTGCTGTACCTAAGCTCTCTAGTCACCATAGCTCTACCCACCTGCTGTACCTAAGCTCTCTAGTCACCATAGCTCTACCCACCTGCTGTACCTAAGCTCTCTAGTCACCATAGCTCTACCCACCTGCTGTACCTAAGCTCTCTAGTCACCATAGCTCTACCCACCTGCTGTACCTAAGCTCTCTAGTCACCATAGCTCTACCCACCTGCTGTACCTAAGCTCTATAGTCACCATAGCTCTACCCACCTGCTGTACCTAAGCTCTCTAGTCACCATACCCACCTGCTGTACCTAGTCACCATAGCTCTACCCACCTGCTGTACCTAAGCTCTAGTCACCATAGCTCTACCCACCTGCTGTACCTGAGCTCTCTAGTCACCATAGCTCTACCCACCTGCTGTACCTAAGCTCTCTAGTCACCATAGCTCTACCCACCTGCTGTACCTAAGCTCTCTAGTCACCTAGCTCTACCCACCTGCTGTACTATAGTCACCCATAGCTCTACCCACCATAGCTCTACCCACCTGCTGTACCTAAGCTCTAGTCACCATAGCTCTACCCACCTGCTGTACCTAAGCTCTAGTCACCATAGCTCTACCCACCTGCTGTACCTAAGCTCTATAGTCACCATAGCTCTACCCACCTGCTGTCACTGTACCTAAGCTCTATAGTCACCATAGCTCTACCCACCTGCTGTACCTAAGCTCTATAGTCACCTAAGCTCTATAGTCACCATCCCCACCCGCTGTAGCTCTACCCACCTGCTGTCACCATAGCTCTACCCACCTGCTGTACCTAAGCTCTATAGTCACCATAGCTCTACCCACCTGCTGTACCTAAGCTCTATAGTCACCATACCTCTACCCACCCGCTGTACCTAAGCTCTATAGTCACCATAGCTCTACCCACCTGCTGTACCTAAGCTCTATAGTCACCATAGCTCTACCCACCTGCTGTACCTAAGCTCTATAGTCACCATAGCTCTCCATAGAAGAAGAAGGATAAGTACAACCCCAAGAACACCATCCCAACCGTGAAACATGGAGGTGGAACCATCATTCTTTGGGGATGCTTTTCTGCAAAGGGGACAGGCCGACTGCACCGTAATGAGGTGAAGATGGATGGGGCCATGCATCATGAGAACTTGGCCAGCAACCTCCTTCCCTCAGTAACCATAGAGCATAGAAGATGGGTCGTGGCTGGGTCTTTCAGCATGACAACGACCCGAAACACACAGCCAGGGCATCTCAAGGTCCTGGAGTGGCCTAGCCAGTCTCCAGACCTGAACCCAATAGAGCAGGGGTGGCAAACCAGTCAGAGACTAAGAGACGCATTTCTTACTGTGTTAACGCAAAGAGCCACATCATACACATGGGCATGAACAAAAAAAAATCAGAGTTGGTGGGGAAATCAAACCTTCGACATCCGGCTCCGCAGCTGAGCGCACTAACCACTGCTCCAAAAAGGGATATCCCAATTAGAGGGGCTATTTGTTATAAGTACTAACCACTACTCCAAACAGGCATATCCCAATTAGAGGGGCTATTTGTTATAAGCACTAACCACTGCTCCAAACAGGGATATCCCAGTTAGAGGGGCTATTTGTTATAAGTACTAACCACTACTCCAAACAGGCATATCCCAATTAGAGGGGCTATTTGTTATAAGCACTAACCACTGCTCCAAACAGGGATATCCCAATTAGAGGGGCTATTTGTTATAAGCACTAACCACTACTCCAAACAGGCATATCCCAATTAGAGGGGCTATTTGTTATAAGCACTAACCACTGCTCCAAACAGGGATATCCCAATTGGAGGGGCTATTTGTTATAAGCACTAACCACTGCTCCAAACAGGGATATCCCAATTAGAGGGGCTATTTGTTATAAGCACTAACCACTGCTCCAAACAGGGATATCCCAATTAGAGGGGCTATTTGTTATAAGCACTAACCACTGCTCCAAACAGGGATATCCCAATTAGAGGGGCTATTTGTTATAAGCACTAACCACTGCTCCAAACAGGGATATCCCAATTAGAGGGGCTATTTGTTAAAAGTCGCGACTGCACAATTTGAGTTAATTACAGTGCTGTCATTTTATTTCCGTTTGTTGTTACGTGTTGGGTTTAAATAGTATTTAAAATAAACACCACAAACGTATAGACAGGCTCTGCAAATGGCTTTTGACTGCACTACACCACTAGTTTGTGACACATGCGTGTTTGACTAAAATTCCTTTATTGAATTCGAGCGAAGCGAACACGGACATTAAAACAAATGTGACGTTTGAATCTGCACAATCCTTGAATAAAATTCCGATTAAATCGAACTTTACATCTCTACGTGCACCTTTTATCACAAGGATAGGGCGTCTTTTTAGATTTGATTTGATTGGATTCAATTCAAATCAAATTATTGTCATTGGACAATACAAGTACAGTACAACGAAATTGCATCCAACCAGAAGTACAAAAGAACAATGCAAAAAAGATATTGAGTACAGTGTGAAGATGTGCAATTGACATGGATAAGTTAATGTGCAGGTATTCAGTTCAACAATGTAGCAGATTGCACATGTGCAAAGGGCACACCAGTGGAGGACACCTGTGCAAGTGGCAAACGGATAGTACAAACAGTAAGCATTGTGCAAAAGGCAAATATAATAAATAGGCTAGCAGTGTGCAGGGCAAGAGGTAGCAAGAGTAGAACCACAGAATGGGTGTCCAGAGATTATCCCTACAGAATGTGTGTAACGTTGCCCGAAAAGACGACACAGACGCTGAGAAAACAGAGACATTTAATATATCTACGAACAGAAACAAGAGAGAACAAAACAAAAAGCCAAAACGGGAATGAGCCCCATTCTTTGATGGATATTAGTCTTAACTAGATATAAGGCAATGTTCTATTATCCCTGAATAGGAATTTTCACCGCTAGATTTATAAGCTTTTTTCTTTCACAATTAAATTGCTTCAGCAGCTTCATGTAGTAGTAACCAATACAATATATATTATATATATATAGTGTATGCTTTGAAAAATGTCAACACAGAAGAGTGTTACGTAACATAATTACATAAACCCGTAACATAAACCCATAACCTGTCCTTCACAACTGGTTTATAATTTTTAACTGGCTTAGAAATTATTTATAAAGTATGAAAAAACTATAACCAAAAACATCATATAACTTACAACTTTTGCACCTCACTGCTTGTAGATGTAGGGTTTCTAGACAACACGTTCCGCCATTTCATGACAGATGCAATATAATAAAAAGGTCCATACGTTTGTATATGAATTCTAGTCGTTCTTTATCAGGGGCTTTTCAAATCATCTATAAAGATCAGGTTCAGTATATGAGCCTTATGTATTATATTATTTTCAGTCATTTACGTGTGTTATCTCCAATGTATTGCCCATGGATAAAACCTGTCGGATCAGAACGAATGATGACTGGTGTGCGTTTTTTAATTATAAGTGCAATGCATTTTGCTAGAATTTTAACATCACAACATTGAAGTGTAACATGACTAGCATGAATTGTATCTTTATATTTTCCATTTGGGTCCTCTTTTAGTAATAGGGAGATTAAACTTTTGGATTATCAACCTTTTTATATAGAGTAATTACACCATGCTAGCGTATGGTCCTTCAGTATATTAGAGAAGTTTTTAAATTGCTTTTAATAACACGAACAATAGGAGTTGGAGACTAACCTTTTCTTACATTGGCTCAGAGGCAAAACTAGTGTCTTGTCCTATTCTATTCACGCTCCTTGCCTGTCAGCGACAGAGACCTTTCATTCGGCAGTCTCATTGTTTTCTACTCCAAATCATAGAAACCCTTTACTTCTGGAAAAAGGGAAAAATTATGAATGCTTCTGTTGGACGCTTGGCAGCTTATGAAATATAATTTATTAACCATGAGCTCTATTTAAAGTGTAGCAGTGACTGAGTTTAAATAAGAGCAATAATCGAAGTGAAGAGATAAAACGTATTAATGCACGAAACAAAGTCTAAGTATGCACTCCTTCCTAAAATGGAATCATGACAATTATTCACAATTTCACCTCTTAAAACAGTAAATAGATACTATTATTTCTTTGTCACATCTTGCTTTAAAATTTATCTATACAATATAGTGAATGATTTAGGAAAATCATATGTTGTTTCTAATACCTTTTTACTTTGAATACCTAATAAAAAATCTGTTGGTCCTCATAAGTATTTGGATCGTGAATTAAAAAATCAGTTGGTCCCCATAACTATTTGAATCGTGAAGTAAAAAATCAGTTGGTCCCAATAACTATTTGGATCGTGAAGTAAAAAATCAGTTGGTCCCAATAACTATTTGGATCGTAAGGTCAAAATGTATATTTTTGCTGTACTCAAGACAAATGAACATACGATTAAAGCATGAATATGACAAAATACTTTTTCAACACATATTTCTTACCAACCCCTTCAGAGTTCCATCCTTCCATTTTATGCCAGCACAATAAGTATTGGAACAATCCGACTAAAGCAAAGGTGAGAAGTAGAAAAGCTAGAATTTAGTCACAAATCCCTTCCATGCAATAACAGCAGGGAGCACCTATATTCAAGGATGACATTTTGAACTGTTGCTTGTTTCGGAAAGTTTCTGACATTAGTCTCCTCTTCAGCAAGTTAAATGTTCAATCATATTTAATTGAGGAGATATCTTGGCCTAGAACGTATCCCTTGGTTTTGTTGACAGTGTGTTTTGATTGCCACTGTCCTTTTGCATTGTAAAACACTGCCCAATGAGTCTAGTGGCTTTACATTGGTTTCCAGGATCTGCTGTCAGTTTAGGTGGGTAAGCTTGTTTCATGACACTTTCTTTCTCAACTTTGTCTCATCGGTCCATAAAACTGTTCCAAAACTGTACTGGCCGACATTTTTTGCAAATTGTTCTTCTGGTCCTTCTGTTTTATTGCTGATCAGAGGTTTACATTTTGTAGTGTAGCCCTACATATTCTGCTGCCTTACCTTACATGCACAGCGTCAACTACCTCAGCTCACTCAGCTCAAAAATATCCCAATTTCCAGTAAGCTGTAGCTGGGCTCATTTGTGTGCACACCACCAGCTCGGAGTGGTGTGTGTCTTCCTAAACTTTATTCATTGCAAATTATTAAAACGATTTCATCATTTGTGACTCCAGTACAAAATATGTATTACATATCAACACAATGGCAATTTAATTATTTGTCATTTTTCAAATAGCGGTTTTAGTTCATATTACGTCATGCAGGTATCATTCACACATGATCCCAACGATTTCTGGAAAAATCTTCCGTGTAACAATTTTTTAAAAATGTATATTGTACGAACCCAGAGATAATAAATAAATAATATGAAAACCGAAAATCGTAATGATATGTCTCCCGTTCATGTTGTAGATAGCTAGCGAGTTTTAAGCTAACAAGTAGAAATGAGAAGGGACCTCCTCATTTAGAGAACATCTGCACTGCCATTGGTTATCGAGAACTCTGTTATAATTAGCTCTGTTTTAATTAGCATAAAGCATATCTCAACTTTGAAATGTCGCTCTCCGGAGATTTTGTCTCTGAGCGCAGCTCCTCCCACCGTTGCAGAGTGTAGCTGTCTCTCATTGGAAATGAATGGTAGCTTGTCTCTTCCTAGCTCGGGCCAGATGTCTTTTGTGAACAGATAAGTGTGATACTTTCACCCCAGTACTTTGGAGGCTGTTTTTCTAAGCAATGGTTATTTTTCTGTCATCAACTGCTGTTATTTTCATTGGCCGAACTGGTTGTTGCAGTTTCTGACGACACCAGTGGTTTCTTTCTTCTTCAAAACATTTGTTCCACGGTTCTAATTGAGTTCCGTTTTTCTTTTAGCATCCACACTGCAGCTCACAGTTCTTAACGTTGGATTATGCTTACTGACAATAAATGCAGACTCCAAAGGCAACTCAAGAGACTACAGCAATTATATAAATATAAATGATTGTGGAGGTTCGTGTGCATGTGTGTGTGTAACCACAATCTATTTACATGAAACCCTTTTTGAAACCCACTTAAAGTATAATGAAATAAATATGTATCAATTAAAGGCCTGTCTGATAATGCCTCCCACTCTTCTAACGAAGCTTTATGGCCTCTGGTGTTGTAACCGATTACATTACTGTTACCTCTTATGCTCCTGGATAACCCATGGATAATGTCCATATAGATTGCACATTATTGTCACATTCGTTACAGTAATGGCTGCTAGGGTGTTTTAATTTCCGAGAGCTCGCTCTACAGTCTGCTGTGCTTATGTTTTGTAGATTGTTTAGTTATTGTCTGGGCTGTCATTTGTACTGCAATTACTGGCACTCCCTCCATTTCTAACTACATTTTATAGGTCTCTAGCTAGTTTTATGGGTGAGAGAAGTGCTGTAGAAGAAATAACGTCCTACTGTGGTGGCAGAGGGAAAAGGCAGAGAACAGTGTCAGCACTGGATATATACTGAAGGCCATTAGATCACTGAAGGGGGATGTCTGAGGTCATATGAGGCAAGAACTTGACAGTCAGGAGGCATTGGCGTCCTGAAGGCTGAAGCTGGCGGAGTGTTAGCTGCCCGGCCTGCAGGTACCCCATGGAGAACCCCATGACCCCCATGCAAGGTCACCAAGGTCATCAAGGTCACCATGGTCACCAAGGCCGCAAGCCGAACTTCAGTGACAGGAGGGACCCATCAGGTAGTGGTTGACAAGACATCAAGACTGTACTTGAGTGCTGCATTAGCTGCAGATGGCAGCTCCACCCTATGACTAATGTGTCTGACAGTTCCAGGGTATCCAAGCATTGGTCTTAACCAGCAAGGGCTTTTCCTAATAGAAGAGTATTTATACACTGGCAACCGAACTGGAATGAGAGTCCTCTCTAATACGGATTGTCAATGCTCTTGCTTAGCGGGATGCAGACACTAAAAAGTGGTTTGGTCTTAAGCGGAAGGATGTTGCGGAGAGGTGTGGTGGTCTGGTGAGGTGTGGTGGTCTGGTGAGGTGTGGTGGTCTGGAGAGGTGTGGTGGTCTGGAGAGGTGTGGTGGTCTGGTGGTATGAACAGGTGTGGTGGTCTGGAGAGGTGTGGTGGTCTGGTGAGGTGTGGTGGTCTGGTGAGGTGTGGCGGTCTGGAGAGGTGTGGTGGTCTGGAGAGGTGTGGTGGTCTGGAGAGGTGTGGTGGTCTGGTGGTATGAACAGGTGTGGTGGTCTGGAGAGGTATGGTGGTCTGGAGAGGTGTGGTGGTCTGGTAAGGTGTGGTGGGGTGGTTTGGAGAGGTGTGGTGGTCTGGTGGTATGAACAGGTGTCATGGTCAAGAGAGGTGTGGTGGTCTGATGAGGTGTGGTGGTCTGGCGAGGTGTGGTGGTCTGATGAGGTGTGGTGGTCTGGCGAGGTGTGGTGGTCTGGCGAGGTGTGGTGGTCTGGTGAGGTGTGGTGGTCTGGAGAGGTGTGGTGGTCTAAGGAGGTGTGGTGGTCTGGTGATCTGGTGAGGTGTGGGGCCTGGTGGTATGAACAGGTGTGGTGGTCTGGTGAGGTCTGGTGGTCTGGTCAGGTGTGGTGGTTTGGTGAGGTGTGGTGTTCTGGTGAGGTATGGTGGTCTAAGGAGGTGCGGTGGTCTGGTGAGGTGTGGTGGTCTGGAGAGGTGTGGTGGTCTAAGGAGGTGTGGTTTGGTGATCTGGTGAGGTGTGGGGGTCTGGTGGTATGAACAGGTGTGGTTGTCTGGTGAGGTGTGGTGGTCTGGTCAGGTGTGGTGGTCTGGAGAGGTGTGGTGGTCTGGTAAGGTGGTCTGGTGAGGTGTGGTGGTCTGGAGAGGTGTGGTGGTCTGGTGAGGTGTGGTGGTCTGGTGAGGTCTGGTGGTCAGGTAAGATGTGGTGGTCTGGTGAGGTCTGATGTTCTGGTGAGGTCTGGTGGTCAGGTAAGATGTGGTGGTCTGGTGAGGTCTGGTGGTCTGGTGAGGTCTGGTGGTCTGGTGAGGTCTGGTGGTCTGGTGAGGTCTGGTGGTCTGGTGAGGTCTGGTGGCCTGGTGAGGTGTGGTGGTCTGGTGAGGTCTGGTGGTCAGGTAAGATGTGGTGGTCTGGTGAGGTCTGGTGGTCTGGTGAGGTGTGGTGGTCTGGTAAGGTGTGGTGGTCTGGTAAGGTGTGGTGGTCTGGTGAGGTCTGATGGTCTGGTGAGGTCTGGTGGTCAGGTAAGATGTGGTGGTCTGGTGAGGTCTGGTGGTCTGGTGAGGTCTGGTGGTCTGGTGAGGTCTGGTGAGGTCTGGTGGTCTGGTGAGGTGTGGTGGTCTGGTGAGGTGTGGTGGTCTGGTGAGGTGTGGTGGTCTGGTAAGGTGTGGTGGTCTGGTAAGGTGTGGTGGTCTGGTAAGGTGTGGTGGTCTGGTGAGGTGTGGTGGTCTGGTGAGGTGTGGTGGTCTGGTAAGGTGTGGTGGTCTGGTAAGGTGTGGTGGTCTGGTAAGGTGTGGTGGTCTGGTAAGGTGTGGTGGTCTGGTAAGGTGTGGTGGTCTGGTGAGGTGTGGTGGTCTGGTGAGGTGTGGTGGTCTGGTGAGGTGTGGTGGTCTGGTAAGGTGTGGTGGTCTGGTGAGATGTGGTGCTACTGGTGAGGTGTGGTGCTACTGGTAAGGTGTGGTGGTCTGGTGAGGTGTGGTGGTCTGGTAAGGTGTGGTGGTCTGGTGAGATGTGGTGCTACTGGTGAGGTGTGGTGCTACTGGTAAGGTGTGGTGGTCTGGTGAGGTGTGGTGGTCTGGTAAGGTGTGGTGGTCTGGTAAGGTGTGGTGGTCTGGTGAGATGTGGTGCTACTGGTGAGGTGTGGTGCTACTGGTAAGGTGTGGTGGTCTGGTGAGATGTGGTGCTACTGGTGAGGTGTGGTGCTACTGGTAAGGTGTGGTGGTCTGGTGAGATGTGGTGCTACTGGTGAGGTGTGGTGCTACTGGTAAGGTGTGGTGGTCCCCTCCTGTACTCAACATCTATTCTGTTTTATTACCGCCTTCATCACTGCTGTAATTACCGACAACAAATTCATTAACAGGTCTACGCAGAAATACACGCTATTTATTAATCACTTGAACTATCTTACGAAATAACAAAACAAAACTAAGCACAGATAATTGTTTAGATTATTAGTTTTAATGTACATTATGGAAAAACAAGCAGTAGGCCATAGTCTGCTATCTACACGCCTAACTCGTCAGACAAGAAGAAGAGATAATGACCAAATATTCTACAAATACATGACCTTCTTCCCAGGGAATGAAAGTGCTATCTTTCAAGACATTTATTGTCTTCTTACTTTGATGATGTAGAAGGTAGAGACAGGTATTTGTACTCCATAACCAAAACCCCAACCAGTGATAGTGTCCTGACAATTCTGAATTCCTAGAGTTGGACTAGTTGACTGTTCTACACATCTTCATAGCAGTTGGTTTGTGTTTTTAAAGGGATTATCAAGTTTGACATTTATTCTGGTGAGATGGGGTTCCCACATACAGATGTGGACGACACACCCACACACACTCTTTATCTTTGGTTACAACCAGGAATGTACTTATTTTCTACGTTAATGCACAGAGAAAACCGTAAGCCTGTTGCCAGCCAAAGCTATTCTCCTCCACGTGTGTCTGTAAAACTTCGAGCTACAGCGGGGATGGGCACCTTTTCAAATTGTACATCAAAGCCTGCTGATTGGTGGAAAGTTTGGGAACCGTGGAGGGGAGCAGGACAGACTTTTTGTTTGTTTGTTTTTTTACAACAACTGCTGGCTGCAAAAATGACAAGCTCTCATCACCAGGGCTAAAAATATCTATTGAAGAGAATGTGAGCTTTACCCTTGTGGTGCTGCAGTGTCTTGGCTGAGGCATAAAGGTGTGTGATGTTCGGCAGGCTGTCCTTCACACATGAACTGAGTGTGATACTGTTGGCATTTTCTAAGATATTTCTTTGGCCCAAAGTCAATCCTAGACAACCGGGTTGCCTTTCATCTTCGCCAGTGCATCGGCCAAAACAACCCCCCTATCGTTATTGGATGCTACTACAAAGTGGGTGATGATTTGTGTGGACATTTAGAGCAAGTCAAAAAGTGTGTTCACCTCCTCACCCGGATGCATCCGATATAAATTAGGCAACTAAAACATTGGCAGAGGAAGCGGAGGAGACAGACGAAACCAAATCATTTGTTCTGAGAGCCGAGTGAAACATGAAATATATTAATGGACAGGAGAGAGGCAGTCGTGCAAAGCCTTGATTCACATGTTATTTTGAGTTTTTGAACATGCATTTCCAGGGATTGAGAGTGCTTTTGTCATTTCATTAATGTTTACCTCCTGTAATATCTTTGCAAAATCTTTGCATATGCAAATTGTCTTTTTCCAGTGTGATGTCGCACAACTAGCCTTGGGTACCCAATAAAAGCTTCTGGTATGTGTTTAGTCCTTCAGCAGGGGCAATATAAATTAAACCTCTAGCCAACATTAACAAAAAAGGCCATTCAGCCTAAATTCTATATTTTTTAGATAATCCAATCATTTTCAAATCAATAGAAGACCCTTATTAAGGCGATTGGCTAGTAAAACTTGACCAGCCACGCCAGGTTGTATATGAATTAATTAATTATAATGATTCTCTGAATTATCTGAATAATTACAATAGAACTGAACATTTGTTGCCATTGAACACAATGACTGGGAAACATACAAACCGATTTTTACGTTTTGTGCAGGCTAGCAGTAAGCAAAGATACACTTGGCCTCAAACATGTGGAAAAAAGCTCTCCTCAAGGACAAACCAGAAGTAGTTTTGCACCATGTAAATAACGAACCGATCCCTGCTGCATTGTTCCATTGTGTATGTGACTGGTAACCTAGGATGAGTGCAGCCTGTTACAGTACGCCTGCCTCAACACTCACATAATGGATGAGTGCAGCCTGTTACAGTACGCCTGCCTCAACACTTACATAATGGATGAGTGCAGCCTCTAACAGTACGCCTGCCTCAACACTCACATAATGGATGAGTGCAGCCTGTAACAGTACGCCTTCCTGAATACTCACATAATGGATGAGTGCAGCCTGTAATAGTACGCCTGCCTCAACACTCACATAATGGATGAGTGCAGCCTGTTACAGTATGCCTGCCTTAACACTCACATAATGGATGAGTGCAGCCTGTTACAGTACGCCTGCCTCAACACTCACATAATGGATGAGTGCAGCCTGTTACAGTATGCCTGCCTCAACACTCACATAATGGATGAGTGCAGCCTGTTACAGTACGCCTGCCTGAACACTCACATAATGGATGAGTGCAGCCTGTTACAGTACGCCTGCCTGAACACTCACATAATGGATGAGTGCAGCCTGTTACAGTACGCCTGCCTAAACACTCACATAATGGATGAGTGCAGCCTGTAATAGTACGCCTGCCTCAACACTCACATAATGGATGAGTGCAGCCTGTTACAGTACGCCTGCCTCAACACTCACATAATGGATGAGTGCAGCCTGTTACAGTACGCCTGCCTGAACACTCACATAATGGATGAGTGCAGCCTGTAATAGTACGCCTGCCTCAACACTCACATACTGGATGAGTGCAGCCTGTTACAGTACGGCTTCCTGAATACTCACATAATGGATGAGTGCAGCCTGTAATAGTACGCCTGCCTCAACACTCACATACTGGATGAGTGCAGCCTGTTACAGTACGGCTTCCTGAATACTCACATAATGGATGAGTGCAGCCTGTAATAGTACGCCTGCCTCAACACTCACATAATGGGTTTGGCATCACCATTCAATACAACAAGCTCCTGGGGTTGTCATTTACAAAAAAATCTTGATTTTAAATTTTTCCGACCAGCGACATAATTGTTCTGAACTACGAGCCAGTGATATAATTGTCAGCAATATAATTGTTCTGAACCGTGAGCCGACCCGAGTGTTGAAAGGATGTTTTAATTTCACCTGCCAGCTGATTTTTTGCTGGTCGCTGCGGGGAACCTTGGACCCGACCGAGGATACCGATATCAGTGAACAGGCTAAGTCTTTCATTGGATACTACTAAGATAACTTTTGTAAACATGATAATAATATAGATTATTTAGAAATTGTATTTTTACAGTTTTATAATCGATAGCGAGTAATTTTTTGGAAAAAGTACAGAAAAACAGGTCTTAATTATCAGGGTGCAAAAAATGTATTGAAAATTCATTGAAATATGGTCAAATGATTGTAAAGAAAATATATTAAGAAAAGGTCTTGGATGTGAAGAAATGTCATAAATAACAATTTTGTTCAGATATTTGTACAACTTCTGGCATTAGTAGTCCTCTATATGCTTGATGAGTGTTGTTACAGCAGTGGGACATCTTAAGGTGGATTATGAAGCTAGTGGGTTTTGAAAAACAAAACCAAAGACACATCCTTGTTATTGAGTTTATAGAGCTTAATGAGGTGATAGTTTATTTGTATCTCCAGCCAGTAATTTTATGACTTTTGTTTGGGCATCACAGGTGGAATAATAATGTTGTTGACCTGTGGAAGTCAGAAACAGAAGACACGCTTTAGTTCCCTAGACTAAACAATATGTTTGCATTGGTATGTTACTAGTTTCTAACTTAAGTGGTCATGGTTCTATAATCTTTTGTGTGATTTTTCTCTCTAGCTACTTTTATGCCTTGGAAAAGCATCAAATTTTCCTAATATTTTTCACTACATTTGAGCCCATTGTGTTTATTCTCCAATACAATTTCTCAATCAAATTTGATTCACCTTTGAATTTGATTACTTTGTGGGAGAATAAAATACAATACCCAAGCAAAAGACAGTTCAACTTTTAACATTGTATGTTTGCGTTTGTGTGTTTGTGTGTGTGCGTCTGTTTTGTCCGGATGCATATAAAGTTTTTGTATTTCTCTATGTATTTTCCTGATTCGATCTTCCATCCCATCACTCCCAATCATATACCGTGTAGCGTTTCATTTGGAGACATGGACAACTCCATGACAGTAAACTCATCACTCTTGTCTTCTCTAACAGGAGATCCTGCAGATAATAGAAATGTAAGCCGTACAAACTGTGGCTGTTATCAGTGTGACAAACACATCATCAGAGAACCACAGCATCCCTTCCTACACCAGTTTTGTCTTTCGTCACACATTTGCCCGCTCTCCGTAGGAATATGATATCCCCAACAGTTTTCAACCTTGTCACACGTTTGATGATGAATTCGTAAGCAACGGTAGCACACACAATAAACCCAGAGAATTTCCCACAAACTCTCCCTGTTTCTCGCTCTACGTCTCCCGAGTGAAATAGAGGAGCGGTGGAATGCAGAACTGAAGGAAAAGTTTGGTTGTGAGGTCTCTGTTGTGCGTACTGATGATAAGCCCGTTAAAGTCTGGATACTTGATAAGCACTGTTCTGAAGTCTGTGGTGAAACACAACGTGGCTCGGTGCAGCGCTGCCAGTCGGGGAATTTTACGCCAACTGTTTGGCAAGATTTTTACTCATTGCACTAAAAATCTCATCGCAGCATCAAGTGAAGTGTTACACAACCTTCAGTGTTCAGGAGAAAATGGCAGGCCGACACTTTGAGCGACAGACATACTTTTCTGAACAGAAACGCCTACTGTATATGTGCAGCAAACAGGTGTGATCCAGTTTATCGATAAGATGTGTGAGTGCTGAATGGATGAGTTCAAAAGCATCTCACCGCATATGGTTGTAGAACTGTTCATCATTTTCCTCCTCCACCAGTTTCCCCATCTACATCTTTGGTTTGGGTGAACTCAAGCTTTCCACAATCTCACAGCCAAAACTTGTTGAGAATTAAATTTATTAGGTATCAACTCGGACATATATATATATTTGCGGGTTATCATAAATTATTATTATTATTATACAGATTATACAAACCAACCATATGTCTGGATTATTATACAGATTATACAAAACAACCATATGTCTGGATTATTATACAGATTATACAAACCAACCATATGCCTGGATTATTATACAGATTATACAAACCAACCATACGCCCGGATTATTATACAGATTATACAAACCATACATATGTCTGGATTATTATACAGATTATACAAACCATACATATGTCTGGATTATTATACAGATTATACAAACCATACATATGTCTGGATTATTATACAGATTATACAAACCAACCATACGCCTGGATTATTATACAGATTATACAAACCATACATATGTCTGGATTATTATACAGATTATACAAAACAACCATATGTCTGGATTATTATACAGATTATACAAAACAACCATATGTCTGGATTATTATACAGATTATACAAACCATACATATGTCTGGATTATTATACAGATTATACAAACCAACCATACGCCTGGATTATTATACAGATTATACAAACCAACCATATGTCTGGATTATTATACAGATTATACAAACCAACCATATGCCTGGATTATTATACAGATTATACAAACCAACCATATGCCTGGATTATTATACAGATTATACAAACCAACCATGTGCCTGGATTATTATACAGATGCAATAACTGTTTTATGTATGAATCAGAAAGACCATGGTAATCCAACTATTACTTCTGATCCAAGACTTGGAAGTTGTCTATCAAAACACAAACAATACCTCACATTTCTGAATAAATGTCATTCATAAAAATCTTTGCAAAAATTTTAAGAAGGTATTTTAGAAGGTATTAATTACAAAATCGTCTGTCACTCATTTTGTTAACGTATTTACTTTAAGCTTGTTGAATGTACGAAAGAACACTTTCCTCAAAGAATCAAATTATTTTCAAGGAAAGCGCATCATATGTTTCACATAAGACTGCCAAACTAACTTGGGTTCTTTTATCTTGGGTGTGGTGTAGTGGGGAAGGATGAAGCCAGGTGCAGGAACAGATAGCGTTACGTGGTCCTTTGAATTTCACAGTCATTAACCAGCATGCTAGTAGTCAACAGTACTTCACTACAAAACAACAAACGTTGCAACACAGCGCATACATGTCCAAAGGACACACAATTGTTCTCGTAGGGAGAACAGCTGCTCCTCTACGTAATTATACTCACACAGTATGACACATAACATGCAACAGTTCTACACAAAGACATGAACAAACACAGGGAACCTACTGTTTATACTCTTACTAATTAAGGGATGGGCACCAGGTGAGCGTAATGACGAGAAATCACAATGAACTGTGGCACGGGAAGACTGGCGAGGACGAACGCCGAAGCCCGTCCGTAGATGTAAGCAGCTTCGCAGGGAGCCATAAAAATCATAGAAAGCAGAGCATTAAAAAACATAGAATACTTAAATTGTTGTCTTCCTATAGTGCATCAGGGTGCGATCACTTCCCCAGGTAAAAGGTGCACATATATACGGCCATCCGTGTGTTGGAGAAGAAAACAGGATTCAACAAAATAGGCAACTTTCTTCCAGTGCTTCAAGGTGTACTTTTGACTGTCATGTGGTCATTGTACGTGCTTTTGATGGTTGGACAGGGGTCATCATGGGCACTCTGAGGGGTCTGGAGCTTGGCAGCCCCATACGCAGCAATGGTGTGATACAATATGTGTTGTGAAACATTTATCACATCACCGTCATTAACATTTTCTACATTGTGCCACTGTAGACCTTCAGTCAGGTTGGACCAGCCGGGATTGTCTTTGTTGCCCTCGGTCACCGATGAGCGTTGGGGGCCCATCAAATCCATGGCAACGTTCATAAATTATAAATTGCATACGTTAAGTAAATACAGTTACATTTTAAGTATTATTTACTGGCTGGTGATTTCGTTGCCACTACTGCTTTCCATAACTAAACAGTAGAGATGTAATATTCAGAGATGTAATATTATTATTTTTCATTACAATGTTTTGCTGTTTTTTTTTCATTTAATATTGAGGTGTTCTGTAACCATTTTTGAATTATGAGAATCTTATCGCAGCCAATTCTAGCAGGCTCAGGATGGTCTAAGAATAAAGAGCCCAGTCAAGCAGTGCAGCTTTTATACTACTGCTCGCTCTACCGGGATACAGAATATCCCGACCTCCTCTCACACATACCGCCGCTAGCATAGTCAAGCGTTAGACAAAACCATGGATTCTGCTGCGTTTTACCTCAGGAAATTATAAATATATTTTTGGAATAAAGTAATCAAATAGCACTAAGTATATGAATATATATTTACAACGTGAGCATTACATTGCTGCTAAAGCATTCCCTTTCGTCTCATGTACCCTAATTTATATTCATCTCAGGTGGTCAGTGTCAAAGACATTACTCATTTGTGAGTTATTAAATATTCTGCTAATGTCTAAAAGCATCTCAATGGAGTAGCATTGCATTTATATATTTTTATTCCTGGATAATTAACTAATTTTCCCATATATGTGCAAATTCTATAAAATTATAGTAAGGCATCTGCTTACATTGATTACATTCACTAAAAAGCAACCAACGGCTTATCATTAGACTAAAATGGATAAACATTAGGCTAGGGATAGCTTGTGTTCTGTGTCATTTTTTTTCTATTGTACTCACTAATGTAATACAATTTGAATTGTCATGTGCTGACTGATTGATATATAATGTAAAAAAAATGTTTGCATCCAACCAGAAGTCCAAAAAAGATATTCAGGGCAGTGTGTCAATGGGCCAATGTATGAGTCAAATGAGATGGAGTACAATGTAAGGATGTGCAGTTGACATGAATGTGAAGGTGTTCAGTTCACCAATGTAGCAACAATGTAGGAGTACAGACAGATTGCATTCTGCAAATGGCAAATCAAGTAAAAAAGTTATCAGGCAGAGGGACAAACAGTGTGTTCAGTTCGTTCATAATGGAGACATCAGTGTCTGAGGTGCTGTGGTCAGTTGTCAGTAGTGGCTTGAATGCAGAGTGTCAGAGTTGTTGCGAAAATGCTCCTCAATCCTCAGTTTGTGGGTGTGTTTGGGCGTCTTGATGCCTTTTTTCAGGTTGGCTCTGGATGAGCTGTAGGCCTCCCTATCACAGGATCTGAAAGCAGCATCACATGCCTTCAGCAGTAGTCGGACCTCTTTGTTCATCCAAGGCTTCTGGTTGGGGAAAGTCTTTATATGCTCATGAGTGGTGGCGTTGTGGGTGCAGGTGTTTAATATCAGTATGGGAGTCAGTGGTACCCTGTGTAGAAAACAGACTGCATTCTGTGTGTTGAAACTGGAGCTGTAGTGATGAGTCCGACCTCTCAGGCCACACTTTGACTGTTCTCTCTGTAGGTTTCACACGCTTGACGGTGGGTAGGTACTGACTGGTATTTGACTGACCCAGGTCGGGGAGGGCTTTGGAAGCCTTCGGAATGTTAGTGTACACATGGTCAGGTGTTTTGTCACCTCTTCTGAGGCAGGAAACCTTTCGGTGGAAACTGTTTTCTAGCTGGAGTGGTTGAAATCCCCTGCAACAATTGAAAGGGCATCGGGTTGAGGTGGTTGTTGAATGCTAATGGCAGCCTGCGGTTCTTTCAACGTTATCTTAGCTGTAGCATCTGGTTGAATGTAGGCTGCAGTAACAACAATGGGTCTGAATTCTCTAGGCAAGTAAAAGGGTCTGCAGCCAACTATAAGATATACCAGATCGGCAGAGCAGTGACTCACGATGAGGGAAGTTTTGGTACACCACACTTCATTCACGTAAATGCACAGACCACCAGCCTCGGTCTTACCTGAGTCAGCTGCCATTTGTTCCGTGCGAAAGACATGGAGGCTTTCAAGGCTGATAGCATTATCCAGTATGCCATTTTAAAGCCATGTGTTCGTACAAATTATAACGTTGCAAAAGGCTTGGGAGAGAGGGTTCGTAGTGGAGGCTCCACCCCCAGAGCAGGACAAGGCGCTGGGGTTGGGAGAGGCTCAGGGTGGGATTTGTCATTTTTCTTAGTTTTTTGCCCTTGGTTATGGTATAACACGCCTGTTTGGAATAAATAACAGTTGTTACTTAGCTTTTCGTCAAATGTCAGTGCCAGGAAATGGAAGTAATAATAAACATTGCAAGTGTTAGTTCTTGAAGGCAACAAAAGAGGTGGAAGTAGTAATTTCATGTACCCTTCTATGAAAAAAGTATGGTTTGAGATGTTTGCTGAAAATTGGCAGATTCTGACAAACTATTGGGGTGCAAGGACAGAACAGTTTTGACTGGGCATAACAACAAGGTTTAACACCAAGCGGGCTGCTGAATTCTGGAAACGTTGCCGGGGTTGTGTGGCACACATGAGGAGTGTCACAAATGGTGAGCATTTGTTCCACACGAGGCTGTTAATAATAATAATTCTGCTGTTAGTTGCTGCTGTTAGTGGGGTGCGCATGGCTAGTTTCATTTGGTTGGCTAGTTTGTTTCGTTAATACACAGCTGGGGTGAATTAGTGATTAGTTGGTTTGTTATTTAGGTCACTGGGAATTGTCACCGCTTTGCTTCTGATTGTTTTACGTTACGTTAAATAAGCACACTTTATTTTCACACAGTGTTTTCTGTTTTTCCGATGACAAACGTCTCTGTATTTGGCTTAAGTTGCACTACCACCAAGAGAATCGTGTCAAGGAGTCCCACCACCTGATCCTAACTGGATTAATACCTGTTCTTGTGTGAGATAAGGTATACTCTATAAATGTTGCAGAGCATGAACCTGCAGCAGCGAGTCACTATCTTCATGTCAGCTGAAAAAGTATTGTCAAAGGTCATACCAAGTTTCTTTGCATTTTGGGAGGGGGACAATGTGAAGTTATCACAGTGCAAAATGTGAGAGACGTGTCTTTAAACAGGCCAGCTCTTCCCTGTCATGGTTGAGCTTGAGGTGGTGGGCCGACATCCAAGCAAATGTCAGCCAGGCATGCAGAGATCCACTTCACCACCTGGGAGTGATTAGGAGGAATGGAGAAGAACAGGTATGTGTCATTCGCATTGCAATGATAGGAGAGATTGCGTAAGGATATGACAGAGCCAAGTGACTGAGCGTATAGAGAGAATATGGGAACGAATGTTGAAGCAAGCCTCTGGAAACAACAGTAGTAAGTGGATGGAGCGCAGACACCAATGTTCTCCACATCACGAGTTGGAGCGGCCAAAAGTGTCATATCCAAGAGTTTTCTGATCACTGAAGACAGCCTGATACGAGAAGGTGGAGAGTAGGATTTGATGGTTCACTGTGTTGAAGCCAGTCGATAGATAGAATCTAATCTCTGATCAAAACCGTTGCTTCGTAGACACGTGTTCGAACAAAGCCGTGTTGTATTCATCAGGTTTGTCGCAGCTGAATTTCAAGGATACATTACTACGGCACTATAGGCGTGTTAATAGATTTACATATTTAACAGAAATTATGTTATCCGAATCCCCATTATCATACCAGGCCCAACGCTCGAGTACTCACAGGCAAACACATAGCACAAGACATAGCGCAGCTTACCATATTATTTTCCTGAACGATTGTCGTTGTTTTTGAGTGGGCGGTGGTATGAGAGATGCTGAGTCTGGTTAAGAAACCTGACACATAAAATCATAAAAAGCCTTGAAGATTTACACACTGAATAAAACTGACAGTCGTCTTCAGATATTCCGATCGACACGTTCCTTAACTACTTTTTTAACGCCTTTGTCTTCAGTTCGCAGTAAATCACTTCCATTACACATTAGGAAATACATTAGAATTTCACTGTCTGCCCCCGATGAGATCTTTCTGAGTTCACATAGGTCAAATGTGTGGCAGACTTGATAGAAATGTGCTGTTTAGGTCAATGCATCAAGTAAACATAATTGTCTAGATTCTCAGAGAATGGGTGTGGAATGAGGTCAATTTTGGCAGTGCTTAGTGCTGATGGAGCAGACATTTCTCTGTGTACCTCCTGCTTCTGTCATTGGCCTGAGATTCTGCTGCGACTGAGGCAAGTGAGAGCTGTGCAGGGTGGAGATGAGGGGGTGGAGATGAGGGGGTGGAGGAGAGGGGGTGGAGATGATGGGGGTGGAGATGAGGGGGGTATGGAGATGAGGGGTATGGAGATGAGGGGGTGGAGATGAGGGGGTGTAGATGGGGGTGTAGATGAGGGGGTGGAGATGAGGGGGTGGAGGTGGAGGGGTGGAGATAGGGGGTGGAGGTGGGGGATGGAGATGGAGGGGTGTAGATGGTGGGGTGGAGGTGGAGAGATGGAGGGGGTGGAGGTGGAGATGGTGGGGTGGAGGAGATGGAGGGGGGGGTGGATGTGGAGGGGTGGAGATGGAGGGGGTGGAGGTGGGGGGGTGATACCAATGCATCACAGGCCAGGAGAGACATCTGAGCCATAATGGAGGGAGATTGAGCCGATGTGACGGGTACGGATTGGAAAATGAACGGTTGGTGAGCAGATACATTTCCTCCCTGTCTTTTACTGCGAAATCTGCTGCTCATTCACCATAATTCTAGGTCTATCATGGCTCTCTCTCCTTTTCTCACTTGTTTTCTGAGTGGCTCTGCTGGTTTTTTATGATCTTTCTTCCTCAGTCCCTCAAAACCTCTCCCTCTGTTTCTCTGGCCGTCATGCAGGCTTATCCAGGCTTAGCAGAGAGGAAGGACGAGAGAAAATGAACAATGGAGTGAGATACAAATGAAGCAATACAATAGCATGGGTGATCGAAGGTACGGGACGAAGGAACACTGAAGAAAGTGAGATGTAGAGAGAGAGGCAAATTAGAGAGCACAAAGAAAGGTTGTGATGAACCTGCAGTACTCTGGTGCTGCACTCTGGTGCTGTTGTCCTCAGCGAGTTCAGATGATACTGTGCAGATGGTTTTTCGTGAATTTCTGTAAATTCTGTGCAGTTCAAGCTTAAAGTCATCATATCAGTAGTCAAACATGACATTTAAAATCGACTTTCAAATGTCAGATTCTGTAAATGTTGGCTTAAAGAAAAAAAAATAGATTTCAGATTTTCCTCAAGCGGCTATTTACTTGCGTTTTAGCATTTACAGTGTGATTATTTGTATTTTGGTCGTGTTTAAGAGTTTATCTGTGTGTTTCCGAGTATGAGTATGGGATGGTGAAAACTTTAGCAGTGTGTTTCTTTGATGGGCGATGCATTTCAGTGTGCTTTAGTGTGTTTACAAGATATTTGTCATTTATGAGATGCTGTACAGAGCTACAATTAAGGGTTATATGTATGAACTTTTAGATCGTAGCTCAAAGATTTGATCCAGAAATGTTTTGTTACTGGGCTTTACTGTAAACCCCTAAGCCATGTGTCTTGTACTTTGTTTCTGAGTATTGTACTGTGTTTCTGAGTATAGTGCTGTGTTTCTGAGTATTGTACTGTGTTTCTGAGTATAGTGCTGTGTTTCTGAGTATTGTACTGTGTTTCTGAGTATAGTGCTGTGTTTCTGAGTATTGTACTGTGTTTCTGAGTATAGTGCTGTGTTTCTGAGTATTGTACTGTGTTTCTGAGTATAGTGCTGTGTTTCTGAGTATAGTACTGTGTTTCTGAGTATAGTGCTGTGTTTCTGAGCATAGTACTGTAATTCTGAGTATAGTAATGTGCTTCTGAGTATAGTACTGTGTTTCAGTAAATTTTTGTCAACGTGCATTATAATTTGTTATATTGCATTTAAGTGTTACATGGTGTTTACCAGGGCATCAGTGAGATTACCTTCAGTTTCTAGAAGGGATTTTAATGGAAAAATAGCCCAGTTGAAATGTCTGTACCACACAAGCTCCTCATGACTTTAAAGCTTAGCTTACGTGACAGACCAGCACAGATAATGCGGCGCAATGAGGTGAGAAAAAGCTCACGGAGAGGGGGAGGTGTGCTGAGTGTGTGTATGATTGTGTGTATGAGTGTGTATTAGTGTGTGTATGATTGTGTGTATGTGTGTGTGTATTAATGTGTGTATGATTGTGTGTATGAGTGTGTGTATGAGTGTGTGTATGAGTGTGTGTATGAGTGTGTGTATGTGTGTGTGTGTGTGTATTAGTGTGTGTATGAGTGTGTGTATGAGTGTGTGTATTAGTGTGTGTATGTGTGTGTATTAGTGTGTGTATGAGTGTGTGTATGAGCGTGTGTATGAGTGTGTGTATGAGTGTGTGTGTGTGTATGAGTGTGGGTATGAGTGTGTGTGTGTATGAGTGTGTGTATGAGTGTGTGTATGAGTGTGTGTATGAGTGTCTGTGAGTGTGTGTATGAGTGTGTGTATAAGTCTGTGTATGAGTGTGTGTATTAGTGTGTGTATGAGTGTGTGTATGAGTGTGTGTATGAGTGTGTGTATGAGTGTCTGTGAGTGTGTGTATGAGTGTGTGTGTGTATGAGTGTGTGTATGAGTGTGTGTATGAGTGTGTGTATGAGTGTGTGTATTAGTGTGTGTATGATTGTGTGTATTAGTGTGTGTATGAGTGTGTGTATGAGTGTGTTATGTGCTGAGATTCAACAATACCAGGAGTGTCCAGTCCATTGTTCAAGTTTTGATGTAATAAGTCTCCCTCTAACCTAGAGGCATTATTGTTTACCAAACTTGTAATGGTCACTGTTTTTTGTAGTTCACTATTCATACTGTTTAGTAATTTGTTAATACATCTTTCAGGGGGAAAATCAAAACCTTACAATATCTTTATTTATTGTAACCATTGAAAAGTACAGTTTTAAGCCTCCAACACGTCATAGCAAGAAGAACCATGAGAATGGTCACGTTATTCGATATGGTCACGTTATTCGATATGGTCACGTTATTCGATATGGTCACGTTATTCGATATGGTCACGTTATTCGATATGGTCACGTTATAGCTTTACATAACATTGTAGAATAAAACATTAAATGAGGCAAAATGTGTTTACACAAGGTTGTAATGAACTATCTGAGCCTTTTACCAAACATGAATCGAAGTATTAGGCAAAGAATAACGGCATAGTGTAAAAGGCCATAAATCGACAGGCTGAAAAGTTATTGTTCTCGGGCCTGAAATATTGAGAGAGAAAGTTAAAGATAAAAGAGGTTGAACAAGGGACAGGGAGAAAGGAAAAGAGGATAGTTACCAAAACCAGCATAGGAACCAATAAAAATGATGTTCACCCTATGCATAAGATGTCATATTATCCTGTCTGACTCTGGCGCCAGACAATTGAAATTCAAACTTTCAGTTACGCAAATCTCTCCCTAAGGGAACAAAGGTTATACAATCTGCATAACTGAAAGTTTGCATTTCAACTGTCTGGAGCCAGAGTGAGACAACTTTCAATCTCTAGCGGGCCAGATAGAGAGACGTCGATAAATCTCTCCCATCTGACTCATTTGTTTTTATTACTCTCTCTTCTTCTGGGATGCTGATTACATATGTTGTTAATTTTTTTTATTTGTGTAATGCTCTCAATTTAGTCATGTGTAGAATACATATATTTTTGTCCTTGCCAGAGCAACTAGTGGTACACTTATATGTTTGTACTCACTTTGTGGTGCAAGATAATTTGCACACAATCCAACCTCATAAAATGGTGTCAAAAATTATTATCATAACTATCAATAACTGTGGCAACCCTGTCTTTATAAACATGGATATTAACATAACTACCAATAACTGTAGCAACCCTGTCTTTATAAACATGGATATTAACATAACTACCAATAACTGTAGCAACCCTGTCTTTATAAACATGGATATTAACTGTAGCAACCCTGTCTTTAACCCTGTCTTTATAAACATGGATATTAACATAACTACCAATAACTGTAGCAACCCTGTCTTTATAAACATGGATATTAACATAACTACCAATAACTGTAGCAACCCTGTCTTTATAAACATGGATATTAACATAACTACCAATAACTGTAGCAACCCTGTCTTTATAAACATGGATATTAACATAACTACCAATAACTGTAGCAACCCTGTCTTTATAAACATGGATATTAACATAACTACCAATAACTGTAGCAACCCTGTCTTTATAAACATGGATATTAACATAACTACCAATAACTGTAGCAACCCTGTCTTTATAAACATGGATATTAACATAACTACCAATAACTGTAGCAACCCTGTCTTTATAAACATGGATATTATCATAACTACCAATAACTGTAGCAACCCTGTCTTAAACATATAAACATGGATATTATTAACATAACTACCAATAACTGTAACTACTACCAATAACTGTAGCAACCCTTTTATAAACATGGATATTAACATAACTACCAATAACTGTAGCAACCCTGTCTTTATAAACATGGATATTAACATAACTACCAATAACTGTAGCAACCCTGTCTTTATAAACATGGATATTAACATAACTACCAATAACTGTAGCAACCCTGTCTTTATAAACATGGATATTAACATAACTACCAATAACTGTAGCAACCCTGTCTTTATAAACATGGATATTAACATAACTACCAATAACTGTAGCAACCCTGTCTTTATAAACATGGATATTAACATAACTACCAATAACTGTAGCAACCCTGTCTTTATAAACATGGATATTAACATAACTACCAATAACTGTAGCAACCCTGTCTTTATAAACATGGATATTAACATAACTACCAATAACTGTAGCAACCCTGTCTTTATAAACATGGATATTAACATAACTACCAATAACTGTAGCAACCCTGTCTTTATAAACATGGATATTAACATAACTACCAATAACTGTAGCAACCCTGTCTTTATAAACATGGATATTAACATAACTACCAATAACTGTAGCAACCCTGTCTTTATAAACATGGATATTAACATAACTACCAATAACTGTAGCAACCCTGTCTTTATAAACATGGATATTAACATAACTACCAATAACTGTAGCAACCCTGTCTTTATAAACATGGATATTAACATAACTACCAATAACTGTAGCAACCCTGTCTTTATAAACATGGATATTAACATAACTACCAATAACTGTAGCAACCCTGTCTTTATAAACATGGATATTAACATAACTACCAATAACTGTAGCAACCCTGTCTTTATAAACATGGATATTAACATAACTAAACCAATAACTGTAGCAACCCTGTCTTTATAAACATGGATATTAACATAACTACCAATAACTGTAGCAACCCTGTCTTTATAAACATGGATATTAACATAACTACCAATAACTGTAGCAACCCTGTCTTTATAAACATGGATATTAACATAACTACTGTAGCAATAACTGTAGCAACCCTGTCTTTATAAACATGGATATTAACATAACTACCAATAACTGTAGCAACCCTGTCTTTATAAACATGGATATTAACATAACTACCAATAACTGTTTAGCAACCCTGTCTTTATAAACATGGATATTAACATAACTACCAATAACTGTAGCAACCCTGTCTTTATAAACATGGATATTAACATAACTACCAATAACTGTAGCAACCCTGTCTTTATAAACATGGATATTAACATAACTACCAATAACTGTAGCAACCCTGTCTTTATAAACATGGATATTAACATAACTACCAATAACTGTAGCAACCCTGTCTTTATAAACATGGATATTAACATAACTACCAATAACTGTTTATAAACAACCCTGTCTTTATAAACATGGATATTAACATAACTACCAATAACTGTAGCAACCCTGTCTTTATAAACATGGATATTAACATAACTACCAATAACTGTAGCAACCCTGTCTTTATAAACATGGATATTAACATAACTACCAATAACTGTAGCAACCCTGTCTTTATAAACATGGATATTAACATAACTACCAATAACTGTAGCAACCCTGTCTTTATAAACATGGATATTAACATAACTACCAATAACTGTAGCAACCCTGTCTTTATAAACATGGATATTAACATAACTACCAATAACTGTCTTTATAAACATGGATATTAACATAACTACCAATAACTGTAGCAACCCTGTCTTTATAAACATGGATATTAACATAACTACCAATAACTGTAGCAACCCTGTCTTTATAAACATGGATATTAACATAACTACCAATAACTGTAGCAACCCCGTCTTCATAAACATGGATATTAACATAACTATCAATAACTGTAGCAACCCTGTCTTTATAAACATGGATATTAACATAACTACCAATAACTGTAGCAACCCTGTCTTTATAAACATGGATATTAACATAACTACCAATAACTGTAGCAACCCTGTCTTTATAAACATGGATATTAACATAACTACCAATAACTGTAGCAACCCTGTCTTTATAAACATGGATATTAACATAACTACCAATAACTGTAGCAACCCTGTCTTTATAAACATGGATATTAACATAACTACCAATAACTGTAGCAACCCTGTAGTCTTCATAAACATGGATATTAACATAACTATCAATAACTGTAGCAACCCTGTCTTTATAAACATGGATATTAACATAACTACCAATAACTGTAGCAACCCTGTCTTTATAAACATGGATATTAACATAACTACCAATAACTGTAGCAACCCTGTCTTTATAAACATGGATATTAACATAACTACCAATAACTGTAGCAACCCTGTCTTTATAAACATGGATATTAACATAACTACCAATAACTGTAGCAACCCTGTCTTTATAAACATGGATATTAACATAACTACCAATAACTGTAGCAACCCCGTCTTCATAAACATGGATATTAACATAACTACCAATAACTGTAGCAACCCTGTCTTTATAAACATGGATATTAACATAACTACCAATAACTGTAGCAACCCTGTCTTTATAAACATAGATATTAACATAACTACCAATAACTGTAGCAACCCTGTCTTTATAAACATGGATATTAACATAACTACCAATAACTGTAGCAACCCTGTCTTTATAAACATGGATATTAACATAACTACCAATAACTGTAGCAACCCTGTCTTTATAAACATGGATATTAACATAACTACCAATAACTGTAGCAACCCTGTCTTCATAAACATAGATATTAACATAACTACCAATAACTGTAGCAACCCTGTCTTTATAAACATGGATATTAACATAACTACCAATAACTGTAGCAACCCTGTCTTTATAAACATGGATATTAACATAACTACCAATAACTGTAGCAACCTTGTCTTTATAAACATGGATATTAAAATAACTACCAATAACTGTAGCAACCCCGTCTTCATAAACATGGATATTAACTATTCCACCTTAGCATGTTTTTTCTGGCACAGCCGACGCCCCTCAGGGCTACGTTCCAGAAGACTAAAGGTTTGCCAACCGCAAAATGATTGAGGCCATTTTCCCTGTCTGTCTGATTACACTACAATCACAGCCGGCTGCAGACAATGATCAGCTAGGAGTTAATCAGATGTTCAGCATTTTTATGCCTACAGTCATAATTACGGGAAAAATATGCAAATGGTTTCAGCGAAAGGTTTCTCTGTCAATGCATGACAAATTCTATATGCGATGCCTCATTGCATATGAATGGGCTACTTTGACTGTCTCAACGTCGTTGTTTGCATTTTAGACACCACATGAGAACGAGTACTGAAAATAAATTCCACCATACCATGTAATGAGTGTCTAAGGTTTAATGTCAAAACGTTTAAATGTCATATTGGTTTTGTAACTTTCCATTGATCAATTAGGCCCATCCACAGTCTGGAAATATGCTGGAAAAGTATGGTAAATGCAGTGACCAATATGTACATGTAGCCTAGCACCCACATGAACCAGTCGAATCGAGTTAGTACATCATGACTGGTTGTGTATATGTCACACATTTGTATTTATTTAACTTTTATTTATCCGAGAGACACATTGAGACCAAGGTCTCATTAGCAAGTGTGCCCTGGTAACATCAACTCACAAATACGACAACAATTCAGGACAAATACAAACATCTAACAGACACACCGACATAACATTAATCATATCAGACAATTCAAACAAACACAATTCTCACTCTAAACATCGGACATGGACACCAAAGCTCCCAAACAAAACTCTTATTGGACACTATTCCACAGCTGAGGTGCTCTAAAAGAGAAGGCAGAACTGCCCAACTAAGGAGTTCAGTTACAAAAGGTGTCTGTAATACTATCCAACTTTGAGATCTAGTATTGAATGCAGACAATCTATGTGTCAACGGTGAAGTATATCGTAAGCCTGTGGAATAGGGCGTTGTTTACTAAATTTGAGTAACGGAGGGATCTACGCACTTTTAATGAGGTCCGTTCTGTTCTCAATTGGCCGACATGGTTAAATAAAGGTTAAATATATATTTTCTGAATATCTGAGCCTGATGCGGTCACTCTATACTAAATAACCTGGGAAAATGTGAATCAGAACATATAACAGCACATCTAGACATAATTATCTTTTTAGAAGTGCTACAACTGAGTCAAATGGAATTAATGGAATTAAACATTTAAATGACAGCATTAACTGTGCAATTATTTAAATGTACAAATGAACTAGCTTGAAAACAACAATGCACGCATGTTTATACATGTAGAAACATTTTCATATGTTTAGAGAACAATTACATCTTTGCTTTCGGAAAAGAATAAGCGCATAAACAGTGGCCTCCGTATTTATTCTCCCCCATTCGGAAGGATGAACAAAACACAAAAAAATGACATCATTGTTCATCATCTTGACAAAGAAATACTAGAAACATAACCATTCGTTTAGCTGGAACGGTTGAAAGAAAACCCCAAAACAGGTTTCACACAATTAATGATACACTTATTACCCCTGATTTCTAATGAACTGAATCTATCTTCCCATTCATATACATCGTCATTGGACCCCTTTTTATGGGTTTAATTTATATGTGATTATTTGCCATTAATTTACAGAAAATAGCATTTCTATTTAAGACAATATATTGAAATAATAAAAACTGAAATATCTGATGCATGTAAGTGGGCTCCAAACTTGATTAATGAATGCAGTTTGGGACCACCAAGACTCTTCTGAGAGCTGGCAAATCCAGCAAAACAAAGTTACTGGGAGAAGAATCTGCCTTGGTGAAATGAACCCCAGGGAGACAGGATTGGATTCAAGCGCAGAGGGCTGTATTTAATAGAGTGCAAACAATGATCCAATAATCGTAGTAGTAAGGCAGCAGAGATCCAAAAAACTGTAATACAAAATACAGGAAGACAGTACCAGGCAGTATTAAAGTCGTAGTCGTATAACAGGCAGGATTCAGAATACCGGAATAAACCAGGCAAAAACTTTTATTTTTGTGTATGTATGTACATGCACAAAAATACTTAAAGTTGTGATTGCTGCCAATGGGGCCACACCAAAGTTCTGAATAAAGGGTTAAATGTGTGTACATCAGATATTTCAGTAATGACATTTTTTCCAAATTTCATGTCCTGAAACAAATAACTTTCTTCAGAATCTCATCAGTTTGTTCTTGCTATGAGGAATAAAGCCTATTCCATATTGCCAGGAAGCCGAAGATCCTGTGGAAAATGTTGTACTATTCCCTTCACAGAACAGGAAGAGGTGCGGTAGCCCCCGTAAACAACTGACCAAGAGGACAAATACATTTGCGTATCTAGTTCAAGAAACATGTCCTATATTGGCAGCTTCATTGAATATTACCCTCAAAATACCAGACTCAATATCAATGTAATGAGTATGAGGAATCTGAGTGTTGGTTTCAGGTGCCGAGTGCAGCAGATGTTTATTATAAATACAATCCACTTGGAGAAGCTTGGTCGAGGAACAGGCAGAAGGTCACACACAGGAAACCGTAAGGGCAGGAAAGGTACAGACTGAGACAAGGCTATGAATCAGAGTGGAAAGTTAACAGGCAGGGGAACATGTAACCGTAGAACGATTAGGACTTAGGACTCCTCAGCACACACTTTTTTATTTCGACTGCCTGAGTAGTTAAGGACAAGGCGTGTGTAAGTTATTGCCAGTGAGGTAGTAATGGGAGCCAGGCACAGAGCTCCTAGTTTGGTATCTTTATTAATTTGCTCTAATCCTTTTCTTTTAAAAATAAAAGGATGGCAAATATATGGCAGAGAATAAACTCGAACAGGCATTTGGAATCGAGGAGCGACAGCAGGGCAGGTGAGGCCCAAGCGCTGGTGGGCGGGACCAAGGAGAACGAGCAGGCAGGGAGGACGAATAGTCGGAGAACCGGAACACGGACTAGGATACAAAGAATTAACGTGTAAAGGACGCACAGTAAAGCATGAAGCAGGACGGAAACAAACTATAACATAGGTTAAAAGAATCAAAGGTACTGACAAACAATGCTTCCACCAAGACTAAACACAAATGATGGCAATGCATTTGAGTTGCACTGTCTGGTGATTCGATCAGTTGATACCTGATCGAATCACCAGACAGTAGTCAACATCACACTTATTACGTGCAAAAACTCCAGTCCTAACCTTTAATTCCTAGGGGACGTTTTGACCTGAATAACATTTTTCGATTTACATGTATTTGAGAATATTTCAATTTGAATCTCCCTACCTGAATATGAAAATCTCAGAAAGGGGCAGGTTTTTGAGCTACCTGTCTCATGTCATTGTTCTCCGATGCGCAATAGCCTTTCTGCTGCTAATCACAGGGCTTACCAGCACTTACTGTTTCTCTATGTTCTCGTGAATTTAGAAGGAAAATGCAAGCAGATTACAATTATTCTATGCGAGGTTTGATGGCTATTTAACGTATTGCAAATTGAGTAATGATCAATTATTAATATGTGGATAAAAGGCAGACAATTATCTGTAATGGGCCGACTATATTGACCTATGGTATAGTCAGCGTGAACAGAAGCTTAGGGCTTGATAGAGGCATGGAGAAGACCACAAATGGCTTGCATGGAATAAATTACATAGTAAAATTTGCCAATGAGTAAGTGTAAAATAAGGACATAATGCACTAGTTTCTTCTGTACATAATTTAAAACGACTACATACAAACCTCCGCCATTTTGGACTGACCCCCCACCTAGTGCGTTTGGTGCTGTCCATTATCACTCACTCAATGTCTGGCCTGCTGCCTGTTTAATTTCTCTATTTCACGCAGTTATGCAGACCCTTTTTCTGTTTAAATACAGCTCTCCTCTCACTCTCTAACCCTCTCCTTTTATTCTTGACCTTGTCTTCTAATTGTACTAACTAACGGAAATCAGGGTTAGTTTCTATGGAGACAACAACTCCGATGAGCCCAGAAGTCAACAAAGCCTGCAAATGAACAAAAAAAACATAAATCCTCTGCCAGCAAATAAATACAAATTGGTAAAGTCCTCAGTTTTTTACCAGTGAACCATTAATTCCATAAGACCATTAATTGTATCTACTTACCAGTTATGTATTTCATATGTACTCACAACCAGTCTGAACCAATAAGTACCTAGTTAATCAATCTTCGTAATTTTTTATTTATCCTTTATTTAACCATGTTGGCCGATTGAGAACAAATACTAATTTGCAACGGCGACCTGGCAAACATAACGCAAACATGAGCAAACGAACATACAGTTACACAATAAATACAGAAAATACTTAACTGCAAAGTTGGATTCTACATGGCAATACAGATCAAGTGGAGAATCAAAATACAGTACAATACAAGATGGGGTATACGTAGGTCAGTTGAGCAGCATTTATATGGCAATAACAACTATATAAAATGTAAAGAGAGTCTATATACAGAACGTAAAAGTTCAAGTGTATCTAGCAGGTACGTCAATCTGAATTTCAGCACAGTACAAATGTCATAAATCAGCACCAATAATCTGTGTAGGTGTCGTGAAAGTTCAGGTATGTGTTTAACCAGACGTCGAGGCAGTTTCCCTTGGGCCTGGCTGGGAGTGCTATTTCCGAATAGATAATCATGAGCTGCAGCACTTCTCTAGCCATACCTCGAGCTATCAAGGCTTTACGCGCTCCTAACAGACATAAGGTGCTTTCACCCCAGCCCAATATCACAAGAATTACGTTCCCTGGGAGCTATTGTAAGAACACGCGATTACGTTACAAGTGAACGTATCTACCATGCATTTATGTTAAAACACGAATGCCAGCATGTGGAATGGAACCACTGCCTACAGCTCCGCAGCCGAGCACTCTACTCACTGCTCCACCTGGGTCGCAGTTATACGTCTAAGTCGTTAATTGCGGTTCTTACAATTGTTCACAGGATATTTACCCAAATCCTAACCCTAACATTACGAAACTAGCCCTAACCTTACCTCTAACCCTAACATTATGAAACGAGCCCTAACCTTAACCCTAACATTACGAGACTAGCCCTAACCTTAACCCTAACATTACAAAACTAGCCCTAACCTTAACCATAACATTAGGAAACTAGCCTTAACGAAAACCTAGAGCGCGTGCAGCGTTTTGCCGCTGTAAATTGTGTTTTGCCATTTTAAGAAGTGTGCAGGGTGGTACGCTGGGTGGTACGCTGGGTGGTACGGTGGGTGGGTAGAGCCGTCGGCGGTGGTTCGATTCCACCCGCGTGATATGACTTTTTGCTTTTTACCTCTTAATTACGTTTCACTAGTAACGTAATCTTGTGTTTCTACAATAGTTCCCAGGGAACGTAATTGTTGTGATATACGGTTGTTTCACCCTGACAAGGAAACGCCAGAGGTGTTGTTTTGTAGCCTTTGCTTCCTGTTCTTGGACTGAAGCAAACTCTCCTTATCAGTGCTGTAGCCATGAGCCTGTGTTAATCTTGACATAGTACTTTGATGTGGACATACTGCTGTGTCCGTAAGCTGTTTAGTTCACTGCGGTGTTTAGTACACGTGTGCTTTGATGAAGATCCTCTTACCAATGATATCATACTTTTTCTGTCAGGTTGTGTTTTGTCCTGCCTCTGTTGGATAGACATCAGGTAGGTTTGTGGCAACACAATTTTTGTCCATTTTAACCCATCTACAGGTTTTGGAAATACTTTTTGGAATCGTAGAAGAAAAAAAGCTGTGATCTTCAGAGGGATTTTTGGTTAAATAGTTTGTCATCGTCTCCAGAGAGCATGTCTGTCGTTTTTTTTTTTACAGTGTTGTTGTCACAGTCGCCACAGCAATGAGGAATTTAGTCCATAATAAGAACCCATTAACCTTCCTTCAAATTGGCCAATCTAAACTTCCTCAAGCCTGAAATTGTAGTAATTAGAAGCAAAAACGTAATCATTCCAGTGCATAATTAATTTCCTCTTGCATGTTAATTCTGGTGCGGACAGTGGGGACAAAGGAGAAAGTGTTTTTAATCCATTCCTCTAAAAAAAACTCCAGTGACGAGAGTCGGATCGCAACGTTGCTGTCAGAAGACGTAAAACTCCAACAGTATCTGTTGAGAGATACAACCGAATATTGGTTTCAAACAAGAATTTCAAACAAACATGTTTCAGCAGGGTTCTGTTTTTAGAAAAAAAACAACGCTTTAACTGTCACAGGAATTGATAAAAAGACCCCCTTTTCTGAGGCACACTTGCCTATCTCCTTTGTTTTTTCTCTACTCACTCCAGCCTGACTGCAGTAGAAATGATGTTCCTTAGCATGTGACCCGGTAGACCCGGCTCTGCTCAGAGGTGCTCAACCCCTACCCGCCCAACACCCATTTCCATATTTCCCATCTCCCCCAGAAAGCCCTTCATTTGTACCGCTGAGCAAATCCCTGTCTCCTGCCTTCTCAATGTAAATATTCATTTCATGCTTTTCAATTTCAATATCCACTCATTTTTCGTCAGGTTGCGCTGCGTTTCTTCACCGGGATGACTTTCCTGTGTTCAAAAACAGAGAAATCATTAGGAGTGGTCCCAGAAAGCAAACCCGCACACACGGTTGTTAATTTCTCGAAATTAACAATCACATTGGAAAACAGGAGCCTTGAAACACAATTATTTTGCAAAGCCTTTTTTGAATCGCTTGGCAGGAGAGTGAAGCCTTCTTTGCGGATGCTGCGATGTCTTGAACATATTATTATACCATATCAGTGTGGTTGTTAGTGTGCACCCTGTAAACATGTTGGACCAATCTGCAATAGCTTATCAACTCCACATTGGCTGGTGACTTTAAGGGCTGGCTCCACTTCAACTTAACAAGCACCGTTTTTTGGAATCAGCTGCTCATCATAATGTATCAGATACCAGAAAAGATGTATTTTAACCGACTGTCACAAAAAAGTCTACTAACCATCGCTGTATCCAAAACAACACGATTGACCAACCTTTTTCTACAACTCAAATTTTGAACGGACATTTCTTCTTAAAATAAAATGTACCTAAAAGTTGAAGCACCTATTATTTTCTCCTTCATTTTCTATTTGCATATAGACATACCATGGTATCATTGCACGTCACACGCAGGGCATCAATCATTCAATGTCCTGTTGATATTAGAGGGGCAGAATTGATCCTGTTGTACACAAGGATGGCAATGATGGCAATCTCATCGACGATACTGTATGGTGTCATCCCCGGGTGGCAAGAAAATAGGAAACGCAATGTGCCATTTACTGAAGCTCATTTACCAGCAGTAGAAACCTAATGTCATAGCGGATAACATTACATCAGCAGATACAATATTGTAATATATATTGTTCATCATGTTTTCTGTTGAGCCACTTTAGCCTATTTTGGTGGCTATATTGAAAGAAGTACAAAAACAACAAAAGCACTGATGGATGTGAGCTGAGTCATGTGCTAAATTAATGTACCTCTATCACAGTAGGTAGCTGCATTTGCTTGCAGAATCAGCATGACGCTATAGAAGACCGGCTTATGTTTGTTGTGACGACAACGTGTCTTTTATTCCCAGCTGCCAAGGTTTACTTTTTGTCAATTCAGTTAGCGTAACTACAAGAATAACTTAGCCGACCCAAGACAGATCTGCAGTTCTTTACATGCTGCGTAAAATGATGCTCTTGCAATGGCTTGGTCAAAAGTATTACACCTGTTTATTCGCAATTTGAGAGAGGCACCTTTGGCAGCCATTACAGCCATGAGTCTATTTGGATAGGTCAGACTGCTTTGAACAACTGGAGTTTTAGCACAGTTTTCTTTAAAAAATTGCTCAAGCCCTGTTAGTGACAAAAATGAGGTCATGCTCATTGGTTACCCCTACCAGCTGTAAAAAGCACGTCTGTTAACTTTTAACATCAATGGCTCTGCTTTGGATTTTCAAACAATATTCAAGGACGTAATCTTTGATGCTAAGTTTACATTTGATCACCATGTCAAGAATATGTTTAAAACATAATTCTTTCATCTGAGAAACATTGCAAGACTTCGCTTCATGTTATTTTCTCTGTGGCCCAAAAAAATCAATTTCTTCGTCTTTCCCTGAATTGATTTCTGTGATGCTTTACTTGTTGGGGTCTCTGAAGCCACATTCATTAAGTTGCAGTTTGTGCAGAACTCTGCCTTTTGACTCTTGACTAGAACTCGGACAGGTGATCAGATCACTCCTATTTGGAGTCTTTACACTGGCTCACAGTCAAGTTGTGTATATATAAAACAATTATCATGCTTACATACATGGTATAGCTCCAATGTAGTTGTCTGAACTTTAGACCCCCTTCATTCAAATAAATGACCTTCGTACCTCGGATTCTAGTTTGTTACCTATTCTCACTTCTCGTTCACTCTCGTCGTCTGTTAAAATTAGCTTGTTAAAATTGCCTTCTCACTCAGATACTCACTCAGTTCTCACTCAGTTTTTTCGAAAAGCATTATTTTCTAAAGTAATTTTACTACCCAACTGTGGAACCTTTCGGAGAAATGTGTAAATAACCTAAAATCATGTGAAATTATGTGTTGACCTTCTAGACTTTCTTTTTTGTTGTTTAGTGTTGATTAAACTCATTTTGATTACATAAAATTGTGAAAAATACAAGGGCGAGAACACTTTTGAGAGCCACTGTATCTGGTGAATAAATAAATGCCTTGTTGTATAAAGGTCAAATGTAATGTGTTGTCTGTCTGCTGACGTTTATCTTGTAACCCTTAGGCCTCATTGTAGTACCATTGGCAGGATTCATTTAGCACCCACCATCCTATTCTGCATTTTAACTACCCTAGTCTTGCTTAGCTAGCAAAAAAATGCAATCAAATTGTCTGTTTGTGTTCTTGGTTCTTTCTCCATAACAGACGGGTTCTGGCAGATAAAATGTTTCAATTTACTTTAGAAATGAGGCTGACTGTTTACTAGAAATTCACTAGTTTAGTAATTAATAATGAGATGTTCTTTATAATTTATGGGCAATTGTTCTGACAACATGTTCACACACACTCAGATGACTATCCGGGGAAGAAAAGGTAGACAAACAGCAGCATAACGATTCTCTTCAGCCTGATCCAATCCCTCTTAACGTAAGCACTGACAAGAAAGGACATCTACCCCAATAAACACCTTGATGCCAACACACCCACACACACACCCGCACACACACCCGCACACACACAACGGCCACATCTCTAAGTTTAAAGGATCTCTCCCCGTCAACACACAAACATCTATGTCCGTTCCCAGAGGCCTCATTAGTATTGCTGAGTGTAAAGGAGGCTCGCAGGAGCAGAACTAACACAACATGTCCTGAACAGCACGGTACACAAGTACTTTTCCACACACAGCCTGCAACGAGTCATGGCCCCCACGCACGCACGCACGCACCCACACACACACACACACACACACACACACACACACACACACACACACACACACACACACACACAAATCCATATTCCTTTGTATGCACTTGGCATTTTGTCTCTTTCCAATAGTGATAAAGGGCACTTGTTTTAAAGCGGAAAGCTTTATGTATGAAAAGTGTTTAGTGTATGTCTATATTTATCGTAAATGTACGCATGCTGTGTATGTAATGTGTGTTTAGGGTTAGTGTTTAGTCCCTGAAGGCATCATATAGTGATGTAGCCTGTGTTTAGGTCTTTATGCCGTGTTAGGGTGTAGTGTGGGTGATTGGATATATGCTGTGCTCGGTTGTAGTGTGGTTTTTTTGGGTTTAGGCTGTGATCTGGTGTAGTGTTGTGAAAAGCATGCCTTTTCATGATAATATGTGTTTTATAAGATCATATATTTTGTTCAATATTTTTGTTAAAGAACACAACACAGAGGAATTGTTTATGTTTCCACAGGGCTGTTAGAGGGGTGGGGTTTATTGTTTGCACATCCGCCTGTTAGAGGGGTGAGTTTATTGTTTGCACACCGGCCTGTTAGAGGGGTGAGTTTATGTGCACCCCTTAAGTTTCGGTCTGCGTCTTTTTGACAATACTCAGCTGGGGTGAACTAGCGATTAACAAGTTTGTTATTTCGGTCACTGGGAAATGTCGCCACTTTGCTTCTAAACATTTCAGTATTCTTTGTCATAGCTGATTTTTTATGTTTAGTTAGTGTTAGGGTATGGGCAATTCCTTATAATTTAGAATCAATTAAGACAATGACCTTCTGAATATTTGGCAATATGCAAAAAAATCAAATTACCTAAAAATTTTAACTGCCTTTAGCAGTTTTATTGAAATCACAGTTTATGTTTTCTGTAGCTGTTTGTTGTTTTCGTGTTTTAATTGTTAATTAATAATAAACGACCACGGATGGTTCGCCGCCTTTGCATTTGGCTCATTCAAGAAAATGAGCCAGTACAGCCTGATGGTGGGAGGTTTCCCTGGAGATTACTGCTACAGCTCCAGGGAGAAATTCTCCCAACGTCGCCTCCCTGAGCAGTGGGAGTGGATTAAGCCGGAGACGCTCGAGGAGGAGTACGGCATCATCCTGCTTATTTTAGGTACAAACAACTAATGCGGTTTCCAGGGCCAACTACATTGGGTCCACGGTTCTCCATAGGAGAGGGCAGGAGAGAACCTGGAGGCACCGCAAAAAAGGTTTTTTGGGGAGCTAACGGGGTGTTCATGGAGGACCATGGGGAGAACACCCACGGCCCTGGTACCGCAAGAAAGGCCACCCACTTCTCCGGGGTTGCAGCCAGGGCCAGCAAGAGCCCTGGAGTTGTAGCCACAAACACAGCTCTGGCTCTGCTACGACCCCTTACAGCCACCAACCTCCAGAAGTCCCCAAAGGGAGTAAGTAACCAGCCCCTGGAGATGGCAGGGAGGTGGTGGAGAGCCGGTCCTTGCCTACGGCGTTCCAGAGCTGGCCCCCACCTAAGGCGTTCCAGAGCCGGCCCCCACCTAAGGCGTTCCAGAGCCGGCCCCCACCTACGGCGTTCCAGAGCCATCCCAACCTACGGCGTTACTGGCCCCGCCTATGGCCTTCAAGTGCCGGGCAGAGAAGGAATAGCTGTTTTTTATGTTTAGTAAGTCGCCATCTATCCTCAGTTTTATTTCAATCACATTTTATGTTTTGTGTAGCCATTCGTTGTTGTCGTGTTTTATTTGTTAAATAACAATAAAGGATCACGAACGGTTCGCCTCGTCTGCACTTGGCTTATTCCCTGCACATCAACAAGGAGTTAAGTGACATAATCGGTTGTTTGATCACAAAAAAGAACATTTCTACTGTATTGTTTTAATAAACAACAATCGATGCTTCTTCCTCTTACTTGGGTTCAATATATTTTCGCAAAAAAGCCAGAATCTGACAGTTTGGTTTACTGTCTTTATGCAGTGCTCTGGTGTATTGTGATTTATTAGAGATATATAGTGGATATGAAAAGTGTGAAAACCCCTTAAAATGCCAGGTCTTTGTTATGTGAAAAAATTTACCAAGATAAGTAATGTCAGAACTTTTTTCCACCTTGTGACCTATAACGTGAGCAAATCAATTGAAAAACAAACTGAAATCTTTAAGTGGGAAAATAAAAAAAATACTGGTTGCATAAGTGTGCACACCATTAAACGAATACTTTGTTGAAGTATAATTTTTATTCAATTACAGCACTTTTGGGCAGGGTCTATTAACATGGCACATCTTGACTTGGCAATAATTGCCCACTCTTCTTAGCAAAAGCTCTCCAAATCTGTCAGATTGCGAGGACATCTCCTGTGCACAGCCCTCTTCAGATCACCCCACAGATGTCTCTGTTGAGCCATCCACTCTACATTGTGTTATAAGGTTAACACTTAATAAATGTCCTTACTTATATGTGTATTGTATGCGCCAAAATGTGCTTTTAGTCCTTCGCGTGCTTCAAAAACAACTCTGAAAGACCTCTGCAGGTGTCCTGTGGGCTGTAGCATGAAAAGTAGCCGCAAACTATGCTTTAAGTTATGTAAGTTGCGAGGTGTAGACGCTGTAGATCAGACTTGTCGGTCCAGCACACCTAACACACATGCTTATCGGATTAGGTTCTGATTTAGGAGACATGGGCAACACCTGGAACTCTTCATTATGTTCCTCAAACCATCCACAAACAATGTGTGGAGCGTGGGCAGGGTAACCTGCTGAAGGAGGCCACTGCCATCAGGGAATACCTTTGCCATGAAGGGGTGTACCGGTCAGCAAGAATGTTTCGGTAAGTGGCTCATGTCAAATTGACGTCCACACCAAGGCCCCGATTGGGGGCTTCTTACCAGAACACATCACACACCCTCCTCTGACTTGTCGTCGTCCCACAGTGCGTCCTGGTGCCATCACTTTCCTAGGTAAACGGCACACAAGTACACGGCCCACCCTGTGATGTTAAATGACTAATGGGACCAGGCGATCATCTACCACTGCTTAAGAGTCCACTTTGACGGTCCCATACTGATTGTAGGCGGTTGACAGGGGTCATTATGGGCACTCTGAACGGTCAGCGGCTTGGCATCGCCATACGCAGCAGGTTGTGATGTACTGGGTGCTGTGACACACTCTTTCCTTTACCATCATTAGAAGAAATTTGACTTGTGACCTTCTGTTGGTTCGGACCAGACGGGATTGCCTTCCTTGCACTCCCCACTGTCAGTAGGTACTCACCACTGTCGGTAGGTACTCACCACTGTCGGTAGGTACTCACCACTGTCAGTAGGTACTCACCACTGTCAGTAGGTACTCACCACTGTCAGTAGGTACTCACCACTGTCGGTAGGTACTCACCACTGTCAGTAGGTACTCACCACGCCCGGGAGCGCTCAAGAAGCCTTGTGGTTTTAGAGATGCTTTGATCCAGTCATCTGGCCGAAACCGAAATTGTCTAAGTTGCTCTGCCGTTATTCCTCCCCATTTCTCCTCCATCCAACATGTTTACAACAACAACTCCAGAACTAATTGTTCGTTTACCATCTAATCTACCCAGACCTTGCACTGTGCTGTGGGAGACGATCAACCTCATTCGCTACAGCTGATAGTGGTCATAATGTTTTGCCTCATCAGTGTGCTGCCCATCGTAAGCATCATCATTGAGACAGCATACATTATGTATGTACCTGAATGCCACTGCCTCGCCCACTCACGGCTAGGCAGCTTAAATAATGATGATTCTGCCTGAGGGACTGCTCGCTAAAAGGAATGTATTTCCTAATTAGATGAAGCTACTCTCCCAATTTTCTGGCTGCTTAAGCATGGCAGGGAGAGAAACCTCACAGCCATATTGACTTCTATCCAAACCTCCCTCATGTACCCAGCCTGTCACACTCCCACACTGCACACACCTCGTAACAATATCTATGATGCATATCCTGCCTAAAATGTGGGTGTGGGCAAGTTGTATCCTCCATTGTCAGATTGTATGCATGGAAAAAATACATGTTTATATATACGCAGATGAGACTAAATATTAGGACCAACTGCCTAAATTGCTGTTGGTCCTCCGCTTGGCGCTATCTATCGAAACATTAGCGTATCAAACACAGACAGAAAACAAATTCACAATAGAGCACAAGCTAACAAGGAACAGAGGGAACGTGTATACCTGTGATAGCGAATGGCAATGATTACCAGGAGTGCCTGATAGAACGAGACAGTCTGGGGTGTGTTCAGGATGGGATGGAACCTGTGGTGAACGGAATGAAATTGGCGCCTTAGCCTGCAATGCCTAATCCCAGCCAACAGAGTGCGCTGCTGTCACAGAAACCGTGACAGGCTCATCAGTGTGTATATATATATATAATATATAGATTATAATACATAATCTATAGTGGATATAAAAAGTCTACACACGGCTGCCAGGTTTTTGCGACGTGAAAACATGAGACAAAGATAAATCATGTCAGAACTTTTTCCACCTTTAATGTGGCCTGTAATGTGAACAATTCAATTGAAAAACTGAATTGTTCACAATTGAAAGTCTTTCAGAGGGATACATCTCATCTTCAACCGCTTATCCGGGGTCGGGTCGCGGGGGTAGCAGCTCTAGCAGGGGACCCCAAACTTCCCTTTCCCGGGCAACATTAGCCAGCTCTGACTGGGGAATCCCGAGGCGTTCCCAGGCCAGTGTGGAGATATAATCTCTCCACCTAGTCCTGGGTCTTTCCCGAGGTCTCCTCCCAGCTGGACGTGCCTGGAGCACCTCTCCAGGGAGGCGCCCAGGTGGCATTCGTACAAGATGCCCGAACCACCTCAACTGGCTCCTTTCTATGCAAAGGAGCAGCGGCTCTACTCCGAGTTCCTCTCGGATGACTGAGCTTCTCACCCTATCCCTAAAACCCATTTCGGCCGCTTGTACCCGCGATCTCGTTCTTTCGGTCATGACCCAGCTTTCATGACCATAGGTGAGGGTAGGAACAAAGATTGACCGGCAGGTCGAGAGCTTTGCCTTTCGGCTCAGCTCTCTTTTCGTCACAACGGTGCGGTGAAGCGAATGCAACACCGCCCCCGCTGCTCCAATCCTCCGACCAATCTCCCGCTCCATTGTTCCCTCACTCGCGAACAAGACCCCGAGGTACTTGAACTCCTTCACTTGGAGTAAGGACTCATTCCCTACCCGGAGTAGGCACTCCACCGGTTTCCTGCTGAGAGTCATGGCCTCAGATTTAGAGGTGCTAACCCTCATCCCAGCCGCTTCACACTCGGCTGCGAACCGATCCAGTGAGTGCTGAAGGTCACCGACCGATGAGGCCATCAGGACCACATCATCCGCAAAAAGCAGTGATGTGACCATCAGCCCACCCAACGGGAACCCCTCCCCCCCGTGACTACGCCTTGATATCCTGTCCATGAATATTACAAACAGGATTGGTGACAAAGCGCAGCCCTGGCGGAGGCCAACCCCCACTGGGAACGAATCCGACTTACTGCCGAGGACACGGACACAGCTCATGCTTTAAGCGTACAGAGATTGGATGGCCCTGAGAAGAGACCCATACCCATACTCCCGCAGCACCTCCCACAAAAGATCCCGGGGTACCCGGTCATACGCCTTCTCCAGATCCACAAAACACATGTAGACTGGATGGGTATACTCCCAGGCCCCCTCCAGGATCCTTGCGAGAGTAAAGAGCTGGTCCGTGGTTCCCCGGCCAGGACGAAAACCGCATTGTTCCTCTTCAATCTGAGGTTCGACTATTGGCCGAACCCTCCTTTCCAGCACTTTGGAGTACACTTTACCAGGGAGGCTGAGGAGTGTGATACCTCTGTAATTGGCACACACTCTTTGGTCCCCCTTTTTGAAGAGGGGAACCACCACCCCGGTCTGCCACTCCTCTGGCACTGTCCCAGACTTCCATGCAATGTTGAAGAGGCGTGTCAACCAAGACAGCCCTTCCCCACCCAAAGCTTTTAGCATTTCTGGACGAATCTCATCAGTCCCTGGGGCTTTGCCACTGTGGAGTTGTTTGACTACCTCAGCGACTTCCCCCAGGGAAACTGACGATGACCCTCCATCAGCCTCCAGCTCTGCCTCTATACTAGAGGGCGTGTAGGTCTGATTCAGGAGCTCCTCAAAATGCTCTTTCCAGGGCCCGATCACATCATCAGTTGAGGTCAAGAGTGTCCCATCCTTACTGTAAACAGCTTGGATGGTTCCCCGTTTTCCCCTTCTGAGGTGCCGAACGGTTTTCCAGAAGCATTTTTGTGCCGACCGAAAGTCCTTGTCCATAGCTTCTCCAAACTTCAGGCCTGTCGGTACCCTGCAACTGCCTCCGGAGTCCCCAGGGATAGCATATCCCTGAAGGCCTCCTTCTTCAGTCGGACAGCTTCCCTGACCACCGTGGTCCACTACGGTGTTCTAGGGTTACCACCCCTTGAGGCACCTAGGACCTTGAGACCACAGCTCACCGCCGCAGCTTCAGCAATAGAAGCTTTGAACATTGCCCACTCAGGTTCAATGCCCCCAACCTCCACAGGGATGCCTGAAAAGCTCCGCCGGAGGTGTGAGTTGAAGATCTTTCGGAAAAGTCTTTCCCCACCCTCTGATCCAACTCACTACCAGATGGTGATCAGTTGACAGCTCTGCCCCTCTCTTCACCCGAGTGTCCAAAACATGCGGCCTTAGATCAGCCGATACGATCACAAAATCGAACATTGACCTTCGGCCTAGGGTGCTCTGGTACCATGTACACTTATGCGCCTCCTTATGTTCAAACATGGTGTTTGTTATAGACAATCCATGACTAGCACAGAAGTCCAATAACAAACGACCGCTCGGGTTTAGATCAGGGAGGCCGTTCCTCCCAATCACGCCTCTCCAGGTGTCTCCATCGATGCCCACATGTGCGTTGAAGTCTCCCAGCAGAATGATGGAGTCCCCTACTGGAGCCCTATATAGGACTCCCTTCAGGGTCTCCAAGAAGGCTGAATACTCTGAACTGCTGTTTGGTGCATAAGCACAAACAACAGTCAGAGTTTTCGCCCCCACCACCCTTAGGCGTAGGGAGGCAAAACCTCTCATCCACCGGGGTAAACTCCAACACCGTCATGCTCAGACGTGGGCTCGTGAGTATCCCCACACCAGCCTGCCGCCTCTCACCCTGGGCAACTCCAGAGAAGAGTCCAACCCCTATCCAGGAGTAAGGTTCCAGAGCCACGGTTGTGCGTAGAGGTAAGTCCCACCAGATCCAACTGGTATCGCTCCACCTCATGCACAAGTTCTGGCTCCTTCCCCCCCAGCGAGGTGACGTTCCACGTCCCCAAAGCAAGCTTCTGCCGCCGGGTCTGATCCGTCGAGACCCCCCACCTTCACTGCCACCCATATGACAGCGCACCCGACCCCTGCGGTTGTTCCTGTGAGTGGTGGGCCCACAGGGTGGAGAGGAGAGAGATGCCACCTATCTCGTTCGGGCTGTGCCCGGCCGGGCTCCGTGGCAAACCCGGCCACCAGACGCTCGCTTTCGAGCCCGCCGTCTGGGCCTGGCTCCAGACGAGGGCCCTGGGCTTCCTCCAGGCAGGGTCTCGCTCCTTTTCCCTCTATCTTTCATGGGGTCTTGGTGAACCATTCTTAGTCTGTGTACACCCACTTATAACTGGGGACGTGGCTGTTTTAGAATTAACCAATAACATTTAAACTAATGGTGGCTTTGGGGCTGTTTTTCTTCAGCTGGAACCGGTGCCTTAGTCAGGGTGGAGGGAATTATGAACAGTTCCAAATACCAGGCGCCTCAGGGGTGTGTAGACATTTCATATCCACTGTAATTACTTATTATGACCGTTAAAGTGTTCTGATTACAGACATCCACACACATGCAGTGATGGAACTTTCACACAACAAACTTCTCACACACACACACACACACACACACACTTAGATAGTTACCTAAGCCATCCTCCATTGGTGAATGAGGAGTGCGGCATAGCTTGCAGTTGTGCTGAAAAGTGCCTTTGTGGGTCATGTAATTGAACATCCATAACATATCCGTCAGAAAACAAGACAGCAACCTCTGACCCCATCGGGCAGTGCTGTATATCTGAAAAGTGCAAAATGCACACACTGCTGTTTACTTGTGCAATGTAGACTGGTTCATAGAAAACCCTTCTGTTGGCCACTGTAAAAGGAGGAGGACAGAGACAGGAGACACAGCAACGCTGTCATTCTGTGTATCGATCCAATGGAAGATTAAGTGATGACAGGAACAATCAGAGAAAAGCTGGTTTTTGGAGCAGACTGCTTGTCTCAAAGGAACATTTTGATTGGGATTTAAGACTGATGAAAATGCTGAAATGCGTACAATGGCAGTCTGACTCAGTCTTTTTCAAACGCTTCTCCTTGAACAGCTTTAAGTACATATTCATGCTTAGATCCCCTGTGCTCACCGTAAATGTGTAGGACTGCAACTTCAATATTGATTCAGTGCTGTATCCAACTCTTCCCCCCCCCCTTCACTTAGCAACAGATGTCACTGAAGCCGCTCTCACACACCCACACACACGCATACACATACATTATTCCAATTCAAAATCCAACTTTCCCTATCGCTGAACCCTAACTTTTACAGAACCTCGTGTCTAACTCTCAAAATGTAACCATCACACTAAACCCCTGGCCTAGTTTCTTAATGGGGATCCACAAAATATCTCCACAAGGTAAAATTGTCTGTGTTTTATTATCCTTGCAGTGATTTTTTGTCCTCGCCAGGATAGTAATCCTCTAGTGAACTGTTACATGGCATTGGAGGATGTAATGAGAAACTATCTCACACATGGACAGACACTCTTAATTACCACGTTAGATAAAGTTCACCTCAGGTAAATTTCCTCCAGCAGGAGCGGCAGACAGAATATCCAAGCCTTCAAACTGTGATTTATTCAGTATAATAGCACAGGCCCTACAGACCTGCTATATAATCCAGTGTCCAAGACACAGCTCTCTGTCAAGATTGAATTGTACCTCTGAAGAGAGAGCGTCCTTCCCTTTCTCTTGTTTAAACATGGAGCACGTGAAATGTATAATGCATCACTCAGAAAAGCTTAGTTATGTCTTTCTCATCTTCAGGATGTGTTTTGTTTCTGAGCTTGGTGTTCAAAAGTTTTAAATGATGTTGAAGGGAATCTCTCCTGTAAATATTTCAGGCTATGAAGTAAATACATTTCTGTTGGTCTAAAACACATTAGAATGGGTCTCTTACCATGTCAATATGTTTTTGCTGTTTAATCGTGAATCATTTTATATAAGACATTAATGAATTGCAGTTAATGGAATGCAACGTTTGCTGAAAAAAACCCGAATGTAAATGTCTTTAGGAAACAGGCTGGTCATCGTGGAATGACATACTATTTGGTTGAGTTGCTACAAACTAATACATCTTTTTTTTTATACAGTAGTGCACATGTGTCAGAACGTGAGAGCTAAGGAGGGACATTATTGTCTTCAAATAATGGTAAGCTGCCTTACAGCATTTCAGGGACCAAAAACTATATCTCCCACAATGCATGTCGATTTTATGTGACAGGTTTGATGGGAGTAATGTGGGTTTCTAACCCTGATAAGTTAAACAGCACACCACACAACTAAAGCTTGGCCTATCATTTCTATGCACCATCAGCAGTAAAAGACCAATTATTTAACTTTCTTTGAATAATAGCATCTGCTAAATTATTCCAAATGTAATTTTCTATCATTTTTGGGGGATACCAAGTTGTGCAATATATTAGCGTATTTCCAAATGTTTCTTTATGAGCTAACATCTCAGATGCCCAGATCCCACATTAAAGTGTGCATTTCTTTCAATGGATAGGAGATAATAATTCAACAGAGAAAGTGAGAAAATTGAAGCAGTTCCAGTTGACTTGGGGGATTGTTTCCAGTTTGACACAGCTTTCTGTTTCCCTTTACTGAGGCCAAACAAAATGTCTTGTGAAAAGAATTACCATCAGTCTGACACATAATTATAAGTTATTCTTGTAATATTTTCATTCTGCTCTACAGTAAATAGTGACTGCTAATAAAAAAGCCAATCCCATAACCCATAATCAGGGATTCTAATGAGTTGGATTACTGCCAAGGATATTTCCTTCTATTTGACGCCGTTTCAGCATTGGAGAATTTAATGAGTATCGTAATTATTCACCCTAAATCCTTTCTCCCAGGCAGCTGCAGCTGTGAGGCAAAATATGAAGTTTTCTGATCAGTATGTTATGAATGCGTGTCTTTGGGGAAAAAGCTTTTCTGGAATATACTTTAGTTGTACAATGATGTTAAATGCAAAACTAATTGCGATAATTCATAAATATTACATCATGACACTGTAAAAGGGGATTACAGAATTAAAACTCCGTATCACATTAATATCTATGCGAGGAGTCGCTACTCGTAATGCATAAAACATGAATTACTTAGTAAAATGCAAAAAATAAAATAATTAAAGGTTGGAATCTGAAAGGTACATCCATTGCCATCTGTCTGGGTGATTTTGGCTCAGTCCACTCTAACAACAGAGTCACGTACCTTTCTGACAAGAGAATGGCGAACAGTAACAACCGTCTATGTTCTGTCTGAAGTGATTCAATTCCACAGACCTACAGATGTCATGGCCATATGCCGAAAGATACTGACAAAATGTGTGTGTAAATCTCTAGCTAATAACTGTAAACTCGAGCCGGTGCGCGTTCAGCTGTCTAAGAAGTGAAAGCCGCGCAAACAAGCGTTTCATCAACCTACAGTAGATTAAAGAGCTGACTCTTGTTTGAGTTTACCAAATGCCACACTCTTAACAAACAAGCCTTAAGCCCTTTGGGGAACGGTGTCTCTCTCCACCCTCTTCACCCATCTTCGTCTCTCCCTCCCCTCTCCTCTTTCTGCGGCACAGTGTAAGCTTCGGGGGGCTGTGTACGGAAAACTTTAATTAGTTTTCCAAATGACTGCGGTGAGTGGGATGACAAGCATTTGTTCTCTTTTAAACGCTGACGCCGTGGGACGTTTACTGTTGATAGTGTGGATGAGACAAGTTAAACACGCCAACAACACCCATCTGGTCACCTTGGATATTGACAAATCTCGTTTGTCTCGAGTCGTGGGAGGAAAAAAAATGCTCAAATGTTTAACATGAAACAAGGACATATTTTAACAAGGCCTCTCACTAACGATGACACTAAGATGTTCCTTCGGGGGAAGTAGAGACAGCCGAGTTGTGACACCTGTGGTTTTCAAGAGCACAGACGCGACCTGGAAAACATAGCTAAGAGCAGGGAAAGGTCAGGATGGATCACCAGCAGGACAGTTCAGCTTGGATATCAAGCACAACACAGCGAGGCTGCCATCCGCCTGCTCCAAGTCAGGGCCTGCTGATGTTTGTGTATCCTTTAAAGGGCATTAAGTGATAGAGTAAAGGTAACCCTTTAGAACGCACACGGCTTTATTGACTACATTGTTACGGTTGGCTTTTAAAGCCTGAACGCCCTTGTATAAAAACATCAACAGGCAATGAAAAGCTTTTCACTTCTTGCCACATAAGCCAGACCTGTCTGTTCAATCGAGTATCTATTCCTTCTATCTCGCTTGACTTTGACATCACAGTGAGTCCAGAAGGACCACATGACACGGTTAGCTGCGCTTGCCAGACGTTTAAAAAGCTTCTGTAAATGTTGACCTCCTCACACCTCCGTTTGGTTCCAGTGAGTTGGACCGTTACAATATATTAGTTTTAATATCACAATGGTATGGAGGACTATGAGTGCCATATTATTAAATATATAAATACATAAATAAATAAATATATAAATACTTAAATATATAATTAAATACTTAAATATATAATTAAATACTTAAATATATAAATACTTAAATATATAAATACTTAAATATATAAATACTTAAATATATAAACACACATTGCATTTGGATGGTGTGATGTTGCATGCAGTTCAAATACAATAGACATTGCATTTGGATGGTGTGGAACTTGTTGAGTGTTCAAATGCAAAGGGGCGGGACTTAGCTTATTTGATAGAGCTGTTCTCATTGGACGTTGTATTTTGTCCTTGGAACACAGTGATTGGACACTTGAACGCAAACTAACAAATTAGAGCTGTCAATACAGTAGCACATAGACGGGTTTATGTGTTTCCTTGTCAGCTATGTATCCAAAATCTGGCACTTTAAAAACAAGTTAACTCACAAATTTATATTGTTAGAAAGTGGCATGTTTTGATTTATTTTCTTTGCGTCAACCAGACTTCCAGCACCGAGCAATAGCTCAATACTAGGGGCCTGGACAGTGGTTTACAGCCGTCTGAACACGTCCAAAATAATACTGAATTCGCCGTAACAATGTTTTTAGTGGCAGATAAAATACCGACACAAGGTGTTTAACAGAGTATGTTGGGCTTAAGTCGCACAGGCTGAAATAAAGACACACGACACAAGTCGCGTTCTCCACTTCCCGTTATAATAGGTTGTAACATGTTTAATAACTCATTACATTCATCACCATTTGTTGATGGGCTTAAATGGAGCAAGCAGGCTTCTTCTAGGCATACAGCACCCGCAAGGTGCTGAAATCGCTTTTTGCTTTCTATGCTCATCAGATGAAAGGTGTCAATCAAATAGCACACAAACAAGTTTCCGTGTTTCCCTGTGGTATGATCCAGTGTGTTCAAATGTGATCACATGTGAACACTCTCAATCTAACTGAAAGTCACACCTCCATGCTCCATATTGCATTTGACCTTCACAGATAAGCAAACAATAAAAAAACTAAAAAAATTAATATATAATTGAAAAATTAAATACATAATTAAATGGCACTCATAGTCCTCCGTACAATGGAGCACAACTACAATGTAAATGCAAGGACTCAATATAATAATATGTATGGACGTTGGATGTCAACATGTGTGCGTGGGAAACATTACGATAAAACTGCTTAATTTCCAATCAGCCAATAGCCTAGTTGATAGAGAGTTGGAGTGAAAGGTTGCTGGTTCAAATCCAAGAAACAAAATACAGTGGCCCTTGAGCAAGTCATAAGTGACCTTACTTACTCATACCGGTGAACTTCTAGTAATGACCATAGAAGGCCTCTTTCAGTTATGCTTGTTTCCACACACTGTACCTAATATGTTGGCAGCTCTGCTTCGGTCTACACAGACAGAGGCAATAGATTGAGAGGAGCTGTCCATGTTCCTGAAGGAAAATATGTCTACGGTGCCCTTTAGAAATGATCTAGTGGTGCTGAAACCGATTCAACAATAGCTGATGCTGCAGCTACAACTCACACTTTCATGATCTAACCACCAACGGCGTTATCATTTCTTCATTGTTCTGCGTGGGGGAAAGACCCAGACTTAGATGTTATGTCAAGCCCAACTAGTCATTACTTTATTTTTTACTTTGTGGGGTGTTTTAGCTGCAGCCAATGAGTAAAAGTTCTGATTTGTTTAAGTGAATATGTGTGTAAATGTGTTCAATCTTTTGTGGTGAGATTTTAAAGGATTTCGTTTTTAATAAGGGTTTGGTGGTTAGAAAACTGATTGGTGGTTAGGAAGGCTGGTGGTTATTTATATTTTAGGCTTTTTAAATGTGGTTGCTCTGTCAGTCTTTTCATGATAAATACGCCGGGCTCTGACAACTTCCAACATTGAATACGGTCATAGCTTAGGTCTGGGGAAGATTACAAGAAAGCAGCACTCCATCAATCAGATCATTATGGTAGAGTGGCTAAACAGAATCCACTACTGAGTAAAATGACAGAGAGCATGACGACAAAGATAATGTAACAAGACCAAAATTAAACTGTTAGGTCTAGGCAGTGCTATGTTAGGCAAAACCAAAAAACACTCATCGCCTGGCAAATATCTGTACGGTAAAGCAATTTGGTGTACAGAGGAATGCTTCTCAGCTGCAGGAACAGGGAATCTGTTGAAGATTAAGAAAAGTTTCAACCGAGCTAAATACAGAGGTCACTGAAGAAAACCTGATTTCGAGTCCACAGGACATCTGACTGAGGCGGAGATTAAAAAAAACACTCTAAGGCACACAGCCAAAACAACACTGGAGTGTTTTTGGAAAAGTCTATAAATGTCTTTTAGTGGCCCAGTCAAAGCCAGGACCATAAACATCTGAAACGTAAAGATTTCAGTTCACCGACACTCCCTATCCAATCCGACAGTGCTTGAGAGAATCTGCAAGGAAATGCTCAGAATTGCTGCCAAAAAGTATTACGTTTTTCAATAAAATGGGACACATTTATAAAACTGTGTTTTTCATTTGTTGTTCTGTGGTACCGTGTGAAAGTGAAGGACTATGAATGCACTGCACATTTAAAAAAAGGCACTGTAAATGTATATGTTATGTAAATGTTATTAGACATAATCAACAAAACTGAAGAATAAGTAATAACCATAATAACAGGACGAATGCTTTTTCTGCATCATCTTCATTACCGTTTCGCCCTGAGCGACTGACTGTGTGTGTGTGTGTGTGTGTGTGAATAAACTTGACCCCTGGCCCTTTTTTATTCCTCTCTGACCGAGGGACCATGTCAGCAGGTCACCGGGGAATACAGAGCAGAGCATCTTTCACAGACATCTGATCTGCTTCTGAGACAACGAGTCATCTTATTACAAACTAATCCGCAAGCACTTCTGTCGCTTAACAAAGGAGTAAGGAAATGCTGTAATTCAGAGATTTGGCAAGCATAGAGTGTAGTGGTGTGTACTGAACCCATCGCTTGTTACAAAGTATTATACACTACGACGAACTGGGCCCAGTGACGCGTCGTTTACTTCTGAGGATGACAGGTGCAAATGTAGCACAGGTGCAACCAAGCCTAAAATTGGTGTCGATGAGCGGGGAAATGGAAAAAAGATGACAAGTCATCAGGGAACCAGGGGTTCCACACCTCCGAGACGTATCGTAGATATTTGTGTTTTTCCTGAGATTTCTGAAGGTTGACAACGATCAGATAAACACGCAGACGCCAGCCTCTCTGGTGGAACTGAGCTCCCAAACCTGCATACGTTTACCATTTTTCCAACGCTATGTTCTTTCCAAGGGGGAAAACAGCACTGAAATTGGGGTCCCTTAACACTTTTACTGTTGACACAGTTTGACATTGTATTTCCACATGGCGGTTTGACAGCCCATTTGCACATTACTATGTCACGTAAACATTACCACTGAAGTTTAAAAAGTTGACTTTAAATATTTCTTCAGAGAGAGACAGGGCTCTAACCTGCACAAGCTATTCAAAAAGCAAAAGTTATTTTCGAAAAAAAGAAAGGCTAACGTCTACAAATAGCCTTATCGTTTGATGACTTAGGATGGTAAGCACACACATCGTGCTTGCTCACATTGGGGAATGTGTGCGTGTGTGTGTGTGTGTGTGTGTGTGTGTGTGTGTGTGTGTGTGTGTGTGTGTGTGTGTGTGTGTGTGTGTGTGTGTGTGTGTGTGTGGACGTCTCTTTACATCTTCAGGGCTGACAGGATGGGTACATTGAATGAGGCTTTTGTATTTGCAGTCAGGATACATAACTGAAATGTTCTTTACATGGGTAACAGAGATTACCTTTTTAAATAATAGATAAGAGACAGCTCCCGAATGTCAACGCTCTAAACAAATCATTTTTTAAATTGTCTGATACTTTGAAAAAATATGTTCCAAGTTAAGGTTGAAAAACCTTCACACCCCTCCCTCTCAATGAATTCCAATATCCTCATAATCTGCTTTAAATTGTGATCATAACGTTTGTTGATTTCTTCTGTAAATGTTTGTTTAAGTCGTCTTGAACATGCCATTTCTTAATGATTGACTCCCACTAGAAAGACGGCATTTTATTATTTCTGGCGGATGAAACATGCAAATCTAACAGGATTGTAAATTTGGAACAAATAGGGGTTCACTCTGCCCTCAGCCACCACCTGAAAATTAAATTAAGGCATTATTAATAAACTGTTCAACAACATCTCAAATTTAAAAAAAAGTCGAGATAATTTGAGGAAATAGCTCAAAGTCATTGGATGCTTTCCCTCCTACATTCACAGATGGTGTTTGAGCATTTGTCACTAGGTGGAACCGTGGAGAGAAATTACACACAACAAAAGTAATAACCGAAAATAGCTTATCTGAAATATTTGTGTTCAGAGAGAAAACGCCACGTATTAGTTTAACTATTTATTTGAGACGTGCGTAACAATCATTTTGCCGGCCTGTGTTCTGAACCTCTGAGGTAAACTCACTGCCATCCCACCATGTACACAGTTCTACTAATAACGCTAGCATTAGCATAATATAATGAATAGCAATCCCCATAGGCAATGAGCAATGTACGCCTAACCAATCCCCCCGTGAAAAGCAAAGACAGAACCAAACATGCTACTAAGGCCAGCAGACTTCAGGCTGTGTGAGTAACCTGACATATAAATAGCCAGTATGAAACCTGATGTTGTGATAGGATCGATCCCGACGTCACCTGATACACCGCTGACCAATGACCATTCGGGTTTCCTGTCTAAGCTGGCTATGCTAATGAATCTATTAACTATTTTAACAAAACCTGCTACTTTCGTCTGTCAGCCCGTCACAGTGTGTTTGCTTACTCAAGTGCTTCTCTGGTATACGTTGCAAAATCTACAGAGAATAGAGAGTCAACAAGACACATTAACCTCGCTTGCTGTAATGTATTTTTTTCCCCCCACAAAGGGAATTGTTTGTGGAATTATGTCTGTGTGCTGCTAATGACTTGGAGGTAAACTTAATTACTTTTCCTTTAATAGATGCACATTTTTAATCAGCATTGTCTTATGAAGTGGAGCCCTCTTGGGTTCTCTCAAACTTCCACCCCCCCACCCCCCCCAATTTCCCACCCCACCGCTCCTTTCTTCACCTGATTTAAATCTTCAGATTTTGTCCTTTTCCACCCCTTCATCTGTCCCACCCCAGGCCCCTGTTCCAGTCCTGCCCTCTAGCTGTGGTTCCACCGTCAGCCTACTGCTTTCCATGGGCAATAGCCTGGTACTACTTGCCCTGTCGCAGTCCACAGTACTGATATTTTCTCAAACTTTGAACCCATCCTCATCTCACCACTGACTTGCTGGTATATGCTGCGGTAATCCGTATGCCGTAAAAAAAACTCTCAAAGAGAAGAATAATGTGCATTATTCAGAATGTTAGACAATGAATAACAGCACTGTCCAATGGGTTATATACAATATCACTTCCCGGCTGGAAAATTAAAGCAAAATTATTTCAATTATGTTTAGTCTTAGAGCTGTTTGGAAAGAGCTCCTCAAAGTTCGGTTATGGAGTGTTGGAAGTTTTTGCCTGTCTGGTAAAATCACATTTCTAGCTGGCAGTTCTTAAAGCAAATTGTTCTCAAACCCCTGTAGCTGTGCACAAAGAAATACACGTCTCACCCCATAATCGCATTGTTCATTGTGGCACACTATGCATTTAAACACCTCCAAAAATATCTAGGAACAATTTCCTACCCAGATTTTTTGACCTGAATGCACTTCTTATGACGGGGAGCGTGAAATTGGATTGAAAGCTAAAACATTTTTAAGCTAACATTCTCGCTTATTTGGAATGCTAATTCGAACCTACATTTGTACTCAAAAGGCTCAAACGCCACCATATTCCAACAAAAGTTTGACAAAATTTCCAGAGCAGCCGCGGCACAATTTAATAGTCCAACTTCACCTGAGGCGAATATTTTTGCTTTCCATCCCCAGATCACCCCACTTCCCACCTGACTCCTCAGAGTCCTTCCTCCCCGGCCACGCTCAGCAGCAACCTTCAGTTTGACGGGTCCGACAGAGGGACGTGTGGCGAGATGGGGCCGACCTCTGACCTGAGTGTGGATCAGTACCGACGGGGCACTCGGCGCCGCGTGAGCCAATTAACGTGGGAGCATGCAGAGGCACACAGTGGACCGGAACTTTCCGCAGGGCGAGCTGCCGTCCCTAATCTTTTAATACCTCACGGCAGCCTCCAAGGTGACCTCATCTAGCGGATTCCGTCACCGCACCGTGTGTCGTTATAACAGGTTATAACAGGTGCTGGGGAAGAGGACACTGTCAACCCGGCACACGAAGACAGATGACCGACCGCTGTTTACTCACTGTAAGAAAGCATTTTATGAGTGTTTCTTAAAAGTAAAGTTGCACCGGCCTTAATAAGCAGCACGATTCACTCAGGGGAAGAAGTTCAACTCCATATCAAAGTGAGAAACTCAGCGCTTTGTCTGACTGAATACCGTGTTTCGACACTAACAATTCGATGAAAGTCATTCCGACGATGAATACATAAACTTGCGTGACTCGCACACTTAAAACATTATTATCATTACTTTTTATTTTTACAAATGCCTGCCAATAGCAAAACAAAGTCACGGGGGATGAAAGCATAAAAACGAACCCAGGCAGAATAGTTCTAGCAAATTGTTTTTGTTTCCTGTGCATCTGCCTGAGCGTTTACCAGATATCAGTGTGAGCGATATCTCTCCACGTCGATGGACAGGCACCGCGGAAAATGGATGACTATTATCAGCGGAAACCTCAAAGGTAGTCACCGTGCAAACATGGCAGATGCATCCAATCTTGATCCGAGTTAAAGGATTCACTTTGAAGACAACTCTGCACTTTGAAGTCTGATTCTCTATTTGTATTTACTTATTTTCAGCCTCTCTCTCTCTCTCTCTCTGTGGAGCTATGACCCATCCGTGAGTGCAATATCTGCTTAGTAAACATATCATTTCCCGACAAGCAGATAGAAAGAGGTTGAAGTCTGTTTGGCCCTTAGAAAAATAGACTCAAACAGATAAACAAATCAAGAGCACAACCCGGGAGAGCAGAAAAATACAGCTCTCAGTCTTTATCTCCCGTATCACCAAATATGCTTTTCCCATCTATCACTTTCTTCTATGCCTGCCCTCTTTTCATTCCTTCACTCGCTCCGACCTGAGATGACCTTTCTCCTCGCAGTCGTCTTTACTGTACAGTCTGTATTTCGCTGGCGCACAACGGCCACGGTCTGATTGCATTTCAAGGTATTCATTCAAAGGACCGTGGACTCGTTCTACTGTACTGTGTGCGATGTTTGTTCATGCACATTCATTTGTCGCTGTTTGTGTCTGCGTATGATAATGTGCGTGGGTTGATGGGGTAAATGGGGAAATCCAAACAACGTTTATTCCGAACGCGGACGATTACGCAGTATATTGCGTTTAAGGTGTTTGTCAGAAGATCAATTGTCTGTAAACTTTTGGGTTCCAATTTGTTTTCCATCAGATTAACCCCATTCCAGGAGTAGGCATCTAGGTGTGCCAGTCTTCCTCCATTTATGAATCCCGTTGTATCTCACCACCACGGAGTCCTCTTGCCTCTCCTTTAAGATAAGTAACCCTAAACAACACAGCCAGGTGAGTACATCATTAGGAGGATTTCAAGCTCGTTGACAGGACAAATGCATTTTAATTTCCTGGCAATATGGACCTGACAAATATGTTGTTGAGCAGCATTTAGTCGCTTTACTTTGCTATTTATCCAGCAGTGACGCATTATAATGTTTAATCATACTCATGCTTTAATCATAGTCAGTCTGTTAATGTGCTGTTAATGAGCCTCAATGGGTATCAAGTACATTAAACCAATGTTAGGATACATTTGAATACCGGTCGCCCTGTTTGCAAAGTCAATGTTTTTGAATGGATGAAAAGTGATGTGATGAAAATTAAGAAAAGTGAGTGGTGGCGTTTTTCGGTCACCTGTTCCTGACATTACTATTTTCCTAATTTCTGTCCGAAAAAAAATCTGACCAAAATAATTTTCCTGCAACTTCCTTGTCACACCCAGATTTATACTAGATCCCGATTAGTACATCCACAGATCAGGAATCAGCTCTCGCTGCTTACATATAAAAAGGCGGATGACTGATATATTCAGCGGGCCATCAGAAGCTCATGACGATGCATTAATGGAAGCTGATAAAACCACGCTAATTCCCAGAGCGCGGTTTTGTCATGGCTGATCAAATCATGTTGCTTGCTCATCATAATTAATTACCGATATGGGGCAGATTGTAAGTGATCTGTGTACCGATGACTCATGTGTCTCTCGCGTTTCTGTGCCTCCATCTTGTCATTCCCCCTTCTGCCCCTTCATCCTGGATCTTATCTGGAGGGTTGGCGACTGGTTGGAGTCACCACGAACGATGATGATGGGACAGCTTTATTTCTGGCAAACACCTCCAGGGACCAGGTTCTTAACTGCGGGTACTGAAGTCTCCTTAGAAGAGCACTAGAAGGTCAATTTGGTTTTTGCTTCTCACTGATTAACAGCACGGACATCTCAAGGCACATGTCAAACCAATTTATGGGAAACGAAAACCCAAATATAATGGAATTGTGTCGATGGTACGTGCTGGTGGCATAAATCCTGCCTCATTTCCTCCCCTTGTGTCCCCAGATGTGTGGTGTACATAATGAACTTATCACGATATCTTCTAGCTAGTACATTCCTACAGATCCCACTCAATATCCTAACAGAATATGCATACAGTGAAGGAAGAAAGTATTTGATCCCCTGCTGATTTTGTACATTTGCCCACAGATAGAGACGTGATCAATCTATAATTTTAATGGTTGGTATATTTGAACAGTGAAAACCAGAATAACAGCAAACAAATTTCTGTTATTTTAAAGTTAATAATTGACTGATCATGTCTAATCACGTCTTGTCAGTAGGCAAACTTATTCAAATTATTTTTTTACAAACTCCACTTGCTAATAACTACATTGGTTGCCTTGTCTGTCTTATGTACATGTACTCTTTGATTATGAGTTTTTTCCCTGCATTTGCAATGGCAATATTTTTATATAATATATATATTTATATATATATATATATATATAATATTGTTACTCAGGCAACAGCTCCCTTTCACATGGTATCAACTAGCAAATGTTACTAGGAAATATCTAGCTTGGACTTGGGTTCTAGCTGTAATAATATATATGATGCTGTTATTCTGTATATGATCTGTTGTAAAAGGCACACTCTGGTCTCTTGGTAATACATTCTTAATATGTTTGAGTGGTGTATCTCTGTCCCCAAATGAACTGCTGCACACATTAACCTGTTGATGGGGATTGGTGGTAATATGTCAATATGAGACAGGTTGAGGACACACTTAAATAAGGTGAGATCACTTTTTGAAAACAATGTTTTTTTGTTGGAGCTTCACAATTTTCATCAGGCGAACATGTGACTGGAGTACATAATTACCGTAGTGACTTCCCTAACTAGCTAACACTAGCACAGTGTGTCTGATTAATGAGTTGTTCTGTAATATTTGAAATGGTTGGATGGCCTACACTGTGTTTAATCAAACGTAACTGGGAACAAGGAAATCTCCAACCTCCGGCTGGAAACTTGTTAATAAAATAATGAGCTCCAACCTGGAATTACAAGTAGGAAACTTGGACAACATGTACATTTCAACTTCCTGACCTTTAGATTACTGACATTTGAGCACGGAGTGTTCGGGTGTCCTTGACGCACTTATTTGGTGTGCTGGTGGAGCTGCTCCCTCTTCGACTCACAGGTTTCCTTTGCCCCAACGGCACATTATTGAGTTTACATGGTGGTCATAGTAGAGATGCCAGATTTATCCGCTTGCAAATATGAATATTCATGCCGAATGTGATAGAGCAGTTCCGGTACATTGCATGAAACAGAGACATATTTATCCCGCAAGGTGAAGAAAGACCTAGATATACAGTTTGTTTTTGTTAATCTTTATGATTTCACTGAGTCGACTTTAATCCATTCTGATGTTGACTTGCTTGTGTGTTTTGGATGATGGTCTTCTTGCATGGCCCAGCTGTGCTTTTAATCAGCCCGCAGACAGATGGTCTTAAATTCTCCTGTACAAAACCCAACTCACGTTTTATTCAATATTGACAATTGTCCAGGGCCTGAGGAGTCGACATCCAGAAGTATCTCAGTCTGATTGCTGTGCCTGATCGCTGGTATTAGTTAAATACCAAACCGGACCCCATGTTGTTCTTATTGCTCCACTTGTGATGTATTTGTCATTTTTTTTATATAACCGTTATTTTACCAGGTAGGCCAATTGAAAACAAATTCTCATTTGCAACGGTGACTTGGCCAAGATAAAGTAAAAACATGCAAGATAACATACAGTTACACAATAAATACACATAATACCAAAGTGCAAATAGCAGTGGGATTCGTACATACACAGTAACAGGTATGTCAGTTGAGCAGCATTGATATGGCAATATCACTATATAAAATACAAAGGAGAGTCTGTATACAGAATGTAAATTCTAAATGTATGTAGCAGGTAGGTCATTAATGTGCACAACTTGTACGACCGTGATTGCAGGAGGAAGAGCAATTGAGCACATTGAATAATTAAAAGAATGTAAACAGGTATGACAGCAGTTCAGGTGAAAATTATTCACTGTGCAAATTGGTTATGGCAAAGGTCAAAACATGGTGTGCATGAAAACCAGACAACAAACGTTCAGCCAGAAGCAGTTTGGTGGGATAAGGGTTTTGAGTTAAACGACGACCAGCCGACTAATGCATAAAGGTTGCACCCAAGGTATAGGTTGGGACTGTTATTTCTGAGTTATTGATGGATTTTCTGAGCCAGGTTTCGGACACGGCTAGGATGTAAGTGTTGTCTGAGTGAGCAAAAGTGTTGAGTAAATTGAGTTAAGGGAGCAGACTTTAATGTGCGTGAGTCCATAGTACGTCCGTAGGAGTCTTTTCTAGGTGCATTTTCACCAACGCAAGAGTTAAACATTTCAGACACCGTGGTTACAGTCTAAAGCTTCCGTTTCCTTTAGGAGAGACTTTACGGCGTTTTAAGGGGTTTGGTGATTTTATACTGAATCTTTGTTTTCTATATCATTGCCATACTTAAGGACCTTTAGTAGAAATAATAGGCGAGATGGCTAGTGTTTCTGGTGCATGTAGTTAGTACATTTTCACACTGCGTTTGAGTATTTTGTAATGTGTCCTGTAATGCACATCATGTTTTTATTTGTACATTTCACATTCATTGCAGGTGCAAACCGGAATGGTTTTCATTATCGGAATGTTTTCATGCTGTGGTTAAGGTTAAGACGAGTTCTTGCATTATTTACCTGAATTTAAATACCTATATTTAATTTAAATACCTTTGCAAAACTATCTTCTATCTTGTCTATTGGCTTATATGATATTTCTATATTTTTATAGAAATTATATGTCTCTTCATTGTAAATAGTAATTTCTGCCAATCGCTACTTTTAAAGGACGAAGTGCAAAGTTTCTGGTCTGTGTCGGATAGAGTGCAGCTCTTGGCAGGGCAGTGAGGTGCGGAGGAGGTGATGATCTATGATTGCTCCAATCCTCCCCTTGCGACAGTGTGCCCTGCCATCCGCAGGCCAGAGAACACCAGGAACAGACGGAGAGAATCAGGTAGGCGGGCGATGAGCCGTCAGACAGGAGATTGGGTCCATTGACGGAGCGCCCTATTGTTGCACAGAGTACGCTGGTTCCTGGTGGATTGGAAAGCATTTCTCCAGAAGAGACTCTGCGGGCAAGCAGTGCGTGTGACAGGGAACTGACAGGAAAGCAGGGGAGATCTGTGAGGGCGGGGGCACAATGCATTTGCTCTGCCACCCAGGGTACAGTAAGGAGACCCATTGCTTGGTTTTGTTTGGTAGTTAGTGATTTTGACAGGCGGTTCGATGCAGCCGAGGCTGTGTTTGCACGCAGTCCCAGGAAAAGTCTGCAGTCATGAATAAACAGCAGCTTACCACTTGTTGCTAATCGTGTGTCCTGTGAGAGGAGGTATTTGGGATGAGGCCCGATGCAATCTCGCAGAGATGGAGACGCAGTTCAAGAGTATTGTAAGGGTGTGTGTGTAAGAAATTAGTATCAACTGAGTGTGTGTGTGTGTGTGTGTGTGTGTGTGTGTGTGTGGGCGTGTGCGTGCATGTGTGTACAGTGGGGGCTCAAAGAACAAGACATGAGGAGAGAGAGACCCTGTAGAGTATCCCCACTGTTTCCTATCTCACTTTTTCCCTGTCAAAGACAACACCATGTGCATGCCAGGACTGTGACATGCAGGGAAACTGATACCTACTGTACACTGTCCTTTCCACGGACCCAGAAAAAGTCAGGAGGGAGGATAACTGTCCATATATATATATATATATATATATATATATATATATATATAAATATATATACAGCACAAGTCAAACGTTTGGAAACTCATTCAAGGGTATTTATTTAGATTATTATTTAGTACTAAAGACATCAAAACCAGGACAACACGAATGGAATTGTGTTGTAAGCTAAAAGTGTTCTGTAGATTCCTCAAAGGTCACACATTTTGCCTTGATGGCTTGATGGCTGTGTACTCACTTTGCATTCTCTCAACCAGCTTCAGGAGGCAGTCACCTGGAATAATTTTTCAACAGTCTTAAAAGAGTTCCCACGCTGTTTTTCATTCTCTCAATTGGGTTGAGGTTGGGTGATTGGGAATGCCAGGTCATCTGATGCAGCACTCCAATACTCTCCTTTTTGGCAAATTGCTCAGATGTGTGCGCTGGTTCATTGTTCCTTTGGAAAAACAAATGACAGTTACACTATATGTCATCCATTATCAAGCATAAAACCAGAAGACATGACGTATCGCTGCAGAATACAATGTCACCCATGCTGGGTTGAGTGTGCCTTGAATTCAAAATATATCACCGACAGTGTCAACTGTCAAAGAAGCTTGACCCCATCTCACCTCCTCCTCCAAGTTTTGTGTCGGGAATCACACATGCAGAGATCATCCGTTCACGGTTGGAATTTAAAATCTCGAATTTGGACTCATGAGACCAAAGGACCGATTTTATCTAATGTCCATTTGTCAGGTTTTTTGGTCCAAGCAAGTATCCTCTTCTTGCTGAAGGTTTCTTTTGCAGCAATTTGATCATGAAGACCAGATTCCCACATTCTCCTCAGAACTGATGATGTCTAGGTGTTTGTCTGTGAAGCATTTACTTGTGCTGAAATCTGATGTGCGGATAATTGCTGGTGTTGCTGATGTTGAGGCTGGTATATTTAATAAATTTACCTGCAGCAGAGGATACTCTAGTTATTTTCCTGGGGCAGGCTTCCTAAGAGCCAGTTTCATCATAGTTTACATAATGATGGTGTTCTGTATGCCCACCTTGTTTCGTCACAATACTACAGCACAACATTATTACCACAAATTAACATTTAACAAACACACCTGTTATTTTAATTCACATCAGATGACTACCAAGCTGTTATTAGTGTGCCAAGCTGTCGTCCACAAGAGGCAAGTTTAAAGAATTTATGATGTGTTACGATTCTTCCATGTGTTTTTTCATAATTCTGATGTGTTCACTATTATTCGTATAATATAATAATTATATGTGGAATATTGCTTGTGTGCCCATTGTAGATGCTTCTGTTGGGGACCGGTCAGCTACGCAGCCCCATATGCAGCAGGGTGTGATGTACTGTGTGTTGTGACAGACAGTGCATCCTGAAAGTATTCACTTTTTCTACACTTTGTTATGTTACAACCTTATTCCAAAATGGATTCAATAAATTTCAATACCCCATAATGACAATGTGAAAAAATTTTAATGTTTAAAATATTTGCCATTTTTAGATCTCTCCAGAGATCGATTCTGTTCATGTCTGGTCTTTGGCTGGGCCATTCAAGAACATTCATTGTTTTTTCATTGACTTTTCCCAAAGCCACTATTTTGTTATCTTGGCTGTGTGCTTAGGGTCGCTGTCTTGTTGGAAGATGAACCTCCGCCCCAGTCCGAGGCCCAGAGCGCTCTGGAGAAGGTTTTAATCAAGTATGTCTCTGCACATTGCTGCATTCATCTTTCCCTCGACCCTGACTAGTCTTCCAGTTCCAGCTGCTGAAAAACATCCCCACAGCATGATGCTGCCACCACCATGCTTCACTGTAGGGATGGTTTTGACTAGATGATGAGCGGTGCCTGGTTTCCTCCAGACATGATGCTTGTATTCAGGCAAAATAGTTTAATATTTGTTTCATCAGACCAGAAATAGTGTTTCTCATGGTCTGTGACTCCTTCAGGTGCCTTTTGGCAAACTCCAGGCGGGCTGTCATATGCTTTTTACTGAGATATGGCATCCGCCTGGCTGCTCTGCCATACAGGCCTGATTGGTGGAGTTCTGCAGAGATGGTTGTTCTTTTGGAAGGTTCTCCTCTCTTCAACGAGCAACGCTGGAGCTCTGTCAGAGTGACCATCGGGTTCTTGGACACCTCCCTGACTAAGGCCCATTTCCACCGATCACTCAGCTTGTCCAGGCGGCCAACTCTAAGAAGAGTCCTGGTGGTTCCAAACGTTTTCCATTTATGGATGATGGAGGCCAATGTGCTCATTGGGACCTTCAATGCTGCAGAAACTTTTCTGTACCCTTTCCCAGATCTGTGCCTTGATGCAATTATGTCTCGTAGTTCTATCGACATATCCTTGGACTTCATGGCTTGGTTTGTGCTCTGACATGCACTGTCAACTGTGGGACCTTATATAGACAGGTGTGTGCCTTTCCAAATCATGTCAAATCAACTGAATTTACCACAGTTGGACTCCAATCAGGTTGTAGAAACATCTCAAGGATGATCAGTGGAAACAGTACGCACCTGAGCTAAATTTTGAGTGTCATGGCAAATGCTGAAAATACTTTTACATTTTTATTTTTAACTAGATTTACACCGCACTGGTGTAAAGAGAAGAGAGAGGGGCAAGGAAACTACAGTGTCTTCGGTCTTACGTAAACCTCCCACTGGTGCAAAGAGAAGAGAAAGGGGCAAGGAAACTACAGTGTCTCCGGTCTTACGTAAACCTCGCACTGGTGCAAAGAGAAGAGAGAGGGGCAAGGAAACTACAGTGTCTCCGGTCTTACGTAAACCTCGCACTGGTGCAAAGAGAAGAGAGGGACAAGGAATCAGAGACAAACTCCAGATTCCATAACACCATTTTGTATTTACTCTGAGTCATGCTTATTGACATTCTGATCATTTTGCAGTGTGTTTGTGATGGGGATTATCTGTGTGTGTATGTGTGTGTATGTGTGTGTATGTGTGTGTATGTGTGTGTGTGTGTGTGTGTGTGTGTGTGTGTGTGTGTGTATGTGTGTGTACTCTAAAAACCCAGCAGGTCTTAATTACACATATCCATCTCAAACCGGAGCAAAGTGGCGAGGGGATTACCCCAAATCCTCTTCGAGTCCAAATCAATAGATAAAGGCAGGGGGAGAAAAACAAAAAGACCCTCTGCTGCACTCTACTTCGCCGCGGCGGAGGCTTTGATCTCTTGTTACTGCGCTAAATCTCAGTGTCACATTAAACCGGCAGAGTTTAACCGGCGCTAATAAACACTCACAGAGATCCCACTGTCTGCAGAATGACCATGTCCATCTCCAACCCTGTCACCACATCCATCTCCACATCCCTGGTCCAGAATGACCATGTCCATCTCCAACCCTGTCATCACATCCATCTCCACATCCCTGGTCCAGAATGACCATGTCCATCTCCAACCCTGTCATCACATCCATCTCCACATCCATGGTTTAGAATGACCATGTCCATCTCCAACCCTGTCATCACATCCATCTCCACATCCCTGGTCCAGAATGACCATGTCCATCTCCAACCCTGTCATCACATCCATCTCCACATCCCTGGTCCAGAATGACCATGTCCATCTCCAACCCTGTCATCACATCCATCTCCACATCCCTGGTCCAGAATGACCATGTCCATCTCCAACCCTGTCATCACATCCATCTCCACATCCCTGGTCCAGAATGACCATGTCCATCTCCAACCCTGTCATCACATCCATCTCCACATCCCTGGTCCAGAATGACCATGTCCACCTCCAACCCTGTCATCACATCCATCTCCACATCCCTGGTCCAGAATGACCATGTCCATCTCCAACCCTGTCATCACATCCATCTCCACATCCCTGGTCCAGAATGACCATGTCCATCTCCAACCCTGTCATCACATCCATCTCCACATCCCTGGTCCAGAATGACCATGTCCATCTCCAACCCTGTCATCACATCCATCTCCACATCCCTGGTCCAGAATGACCATGTCCATCTCTCAACCCTGGTCACCACATCCATCTCCACATCCCTGGTCCAGAATGACCATGTCCATCTCCAACCCTGTCATCACATCCATCTCCACATCCCTGGTCCAGAATGACCATGTCCATCTCCAACCCTGTCATCACATCCATCTCCACATCCCTGGTCCAGAATGACCATGTCCATCTCCAACCCTGTCATCACATCCATCTCCACATCCCTGGTCCAGAATGACCATGTCCATCTCCAACCCTGTCACCACATTGTTTACTGATGTCTTTACCATGTCACGGGTGTGATGAGGGAGTTCAGTTAGGAGCACTTCCTGTGCACTTGTTTGGCGTTAAACACAGCTGGTTCTAGTTAGCTTATCACAGGGGCATCGTTTAGCATTTAGCAGGAGTGTTTAAGTTACAGAGAGATGTCATCACTTTGTCGGATTATATTCCCATGTCACGGTATGTAAAAGTCTATCGGTAGCTGTTGTTTTATATTTGGACTGTTTGTATATTTATTATTAAGACTCTACGTATGTGCACTTTCATTTACATTCAGTTTAGTTTTACCAAATCAATGTTTCGTGTTTGGTTTTTGTTGTGAGGTAAAATAAACACCACGAACGTTGACAACCTGCTCTATTAGAAATCCAAATGGAGTTCTAATATACACAAATGCAATAACTCTTAATAGCAAAGCGTACAAAAAGTCAGCGTGTTATTTGCGATTGGCAGTGCAGGGCCTGTTGGAGAATAATGACAGACACATTACAACCCCCCCCCACCTTCCCATCCTCCATTGTAAAGCACTCAAAGTGTGAGTTTTTACTTCCTTATAAGTGCTGCACACAGTTTCGAAAAGTGTAACTAAATATGAGTCAACCAGAGGCTTGAAAAAGCTTTACTATCTTTAATGGCCAATTCAGCTCTTGGATAACATATGCTCTCAAAGTGCTGTGAGAGAAGAGCTTGTGTCTGACAGTTACTTTACAGTGTGTTTCCCCATTGCGGCAGCAACATTACTCCATGAATAATGCAGGCTGCTTTGTTTTCTGCTATGAATTAATTGCTGGCATAATGGAATGAAGTGCACATTTAAATATATTGATTTGATTCTTATTTGATTTGTTAGTGTGGAAATAACACTGTGGCAGGGCAGAGCGAGTGGGAGACGCAATTGATATATGAATTAAGTGGAAGCATATGCAAACATTAATTACTCAATAAATCAAAGCGAAATGAGTTGGCTCAGAAAATGAAAAAAACCCGACGATAAATACAATTTGAGCTCGTTAAGAAGACCATTCCAGCAGACAATACTGATACGGTAAAAATAAGTGAACAAAAGCTGCTTTGGCAATTACCAAATCTTGAACCTTGATCATTCTGCATTCATTTTACTTGAATTGACCCGTGATTTTACTGTTCTATTTTTTTGCCACAAGCAGGCAGAATTGCTTTTGTTTTCAGGAGAGAAGTGTGCAGGTTGACACATCTTGTACACACGGTCATCACTCTATCACAGTGTTCTCCTTTTTCCCGAACGTTTGTTAAAACGTTTTTTCGTCGTACATATTAAACAAATAACCAATTTCCCCTTTTTTCCCAATTTACCTAGAATTATCCTTACTGCATAATGGATAGTACCAAAGTGCCCTTTCTCCCGAAGTACACTGCTAGCTCCACTACAATAGCAGCCGGTGGCATATTAGTCTGAAGCTAAATGTGATTCCTTCACTTCTTTATTGCTCTCCTGGCATATCTTAAGCAGTTTCATTATTTGACAAACACATTTTTGCTACAATATGCCGGGTTATTATGGAACCATTGTGTTTGAGCTGGGAAGGGATTAGAGGTAATCCATGGAGGAACTTTGCAGATAAGTGGGTACATAAAGGCATTAGCAGGAGTGGCTATTCTCCATAAATGTTCGGTCCAGAATTGCATGGGTGTGAGCAGTACTAGCATGGAGTCTCAAAAGACAAATGTGAAAAAAATCGTATATGGAACCAATGTTATTTCATACATACACAATTGCTTATTCAAAGAGATTTTAAGTGTCTTGTTCAGGGTTTAGTGTCTTTATATGCAGGACAAACCACAAACTAGCGACCGGGTGTCAAGCTCCTAAGGCTCATAGGATGCGCGAGGGAAACACGTACTATTCTGTCAGGTCTAAACCGACAGAAGGTCTAATGTGGCACAAGTCACCGAAAAATAAAAAATCGGTTACGGGAGGAAAATGGTTAGAAGGCCGGGCAATTTGACAGGTGCCACCGGTCTAAAATCATTGCAGACCAGGTACACTCCTTCATGGCAATGGTTTTCTCTGATGGCCTCTTTCAGCTGGATAATGCACCCTGCCACACTGTTCAGGGGTTTGAGGGACATGGCGATGAGTTTAAGGTGTTGCCATGGTCTCCATATTCTCCAGATCTCAATCCACAGCGGCTCCCTCTCACATCGTGCGTCTCAGTGCCAGAGGGCACAGGACACTTTCAGGGGTCTTGTAGAGACCACGCCCTGGCAGGACGGTGTCGTTATGGCGGCAGACGGAGGACCAACCCCATATGAAGCAGGTGGTCAAAGTGTCTATATTACAGTCTACACTGGGGTTCAGGTTTATACTTGGCGGGACAACCTTTTGCTTGACTTACAGTGTCTTTGAGTATATCTCTACTAACTTTGCATACTCTTAGAAATTATTTAAAGATGCCATGATTCTGCAGCTTTCATATTACACTTAAACCTGGCAAAATGTGTTTTCTAATCCAGTATAAACCAGGAACTTTAAAGACAATACCGTTTTTACATTCAGATCCTCTAAATGTCAGCAGACACCCAGGAGAGAGTCTTGTAATACGCTCATGCAAAATTAAAGCATTGACTGCTAAGTAATTAGAAACAAATGAATTCACTGAGATAAATTGTTAATTTGTGTTTTCCAGTTATGGTTGGTCGGTATTTGAAAAGTCCACTGCAATAGTTTTTTGTTTAATTGATTATTATTATTTTTAACCACAATCCAGAGGAACACCTTACAGCACCAGACGTTTTTTCTGAACACTGGACATTATCTGGAAATACATTTGTTTTCTTGCTTAGCATTTTCTCCAGGTTACACATAATATTAGATTAGATTCAACATTATTGTAATTAAACAGTCCAAGTACAGTACAACAAAAATGCAATATGCATCCAACCAGAAAGTGCAAAAGAGCAGTGCAAAATACTGTGGAGAGCAACAAAATACTATGCAGGGCAGTAAAATACTAATGTGTCAATGTGTGAGTCAAATGAGACGGACACTGAAAGATAAGTAAATGAGACGGACAATTGACATGGATAAGTAAAGGTACAGTTCACTGATCTGACAAATAGCAGATATGCGGAGGGCAGTACAAGCGGGAAGCCTCTGTGCAAATGGCAAATGGAGAGTACAAACAGTACGCATCGTGCAAATAAAATATATATGGTAGCAGTGTGTAGTGCAAGAGGTACCGATGAGTTTCAGAGTTCAGCAAGGTAACAACATCTGGTAAGTACCTAAGCCTGTTGGTGCGGGTCTGTAGAGAATGGCACTGCTTGCCTGAAGGCAGGGGGTCAAATAGTTTATGTTCGGCGTGAGGGGTTCCCGATAATGCCACACGCTCTCTGAAGACAGCGCTTGTGCAGGAGGTCTTTGATGGAGTAGACCTCCACGCTCACCTCGCCTTTATTTTACGTTCTCTGCGTCACCTTCGGCCACTTCCGGTCACAGGAAGGATTAGATGAGGGATTTCAGATTCCCGGGGCGCTCTAGTAATCTCCGTGGGTAGATGAAGCAGGCCGAAAGCAATTGTTGTGCCCGGATTTTCCATTTCCAGTAGTTCTTGTCGGCTGTAAAGGTTAAACGCCTGGCTGTGCCAACGTTAACAAGGTAATCAGGCTCTGTCTTAAGTACACTGAGTCTATTATCCACAAAATAGCACTGACTGGGACTTTCTGAACGGCGATTCTGGTGCTCTATCTAAATCTGTTTCCAATGAGTGGATGCATTCACCCTAAGTGGCTCAGTATTGGTTGCTGGCTGAGAAGTACAGTGTAACAGTGTGACAGTGTGACAGTGTAACAGTGTAACAGTGTGACAGTGTGACAGTGTAACAGTGTAACAGTGTAACCGTGTGACAGTGTAACAGTGTAACAGTGTAACAGTGTAACAGTGTGACAGTGTGACAGTGTAACAGTGTAACAGTGTAACAGTGTGACAGTGTGACAGTGTGACAGTGTAACAGTGTGACAGTGTAACAGTGTAACAGTGTAACAGCGTGACAGTGTGACAGTGTGACAGTGTGACAGTGTGACAGTGTGACAGTGTAACAGTGTAACAATGTAACAGTGCTTGATCCAACCACTGAGCAGGGCAATTCACTGATACCTATTTAACCAACGACGTTTAAAGCTTAACCTGCTAATCGACAGCATCCACGGTGTAGACTGCGCCAGCCGAGGTAATAATATGTCTTTAAGGGGTTGGGCCGAGCCTTTGTGAGGCACATCAAGTTTGTCCCCTATCTGTCAGCGGAGAAGCATTAGCGGGTCAGGCTGCTTTTCGAGACAGCAGGATGGATGAAACCGGGGAACTAAATTTGCAGTCTGCTGTGACATCACAACAAGGCCCCCCGTGTCACCTCTTCAAGTTTTTAATGAAAAGCACCGAAGAGTTCGCGTCAAGCGCTGAAACCGACAGCTTGATAGCGGGGCCTTTCATCCCCCCAACCGAAGACTGTAGAAACTCATGATTGACTGTAGAGAGAGAGAGAGAATGGAGAAGAATACAGAGGAACGTTTTGAAAGTGTCGAACAGGGGCCAGCCGGTGCCAAGATGAGGAGAGCTGCTCTCATCCTCTCGCGGCCCGCTAGTTAAACATAGCCTGGCACATCCTCACATCCCCTTTTAGACACGTCGTCGTGGTTCTCCGGAGGGTGTTGTCACGGTGACAGTGACGAGAGTGCTCAGATAGCAAACGTGCCGTTGAAGCTCGTTAGGGTCAACTCGTTAAGCAACGGAATAAAGAATTAGAAAAATTACATTTAAAGAAACGGCAGAGTTTTGACTGTGTGCGGGTGAGGTAGAGCGAGTTTTGACAGTGCGGGGGAGAGATGGAACGCGGCTTCAGGTGGGTGGCGAGGTGTGACGGTTGTGTTTCAGACTGTGAACCTGTGTGACCCAGCTTGGTTTTCTACAGCTAATGATTCCCTGCGGGATGTGGATCAGAGCAGAACACTTTTTAACGGGTTGCAGAATTAGCAAACAGACAGTTGGACAGATAAAAGAAAACACAAGACGAAGAGTGAGAAGGACATAACGGGAGCATGCAGCGTCATTACATCTGATCTTGTTTTCTGTGTCTAGCCAGGATACAGAGGCTGGGATTCAGAGCGGATGCCTTCACCTGTCCATCAGAACCGTCACAATGCCAGTGTTGGGAGTAACGGCGTTTAAGTATAACGGCGTTACTAACGGAGTTACTTTTTCAGTAACGGAGTAATCTAATTAATTACTGTTTCCATCGTTACAACGCCGTTATCTTTACTGAGATTGAAAGTGTCGCGTTACTACAGTTTGGTTGAGTGAAGCGCGAGGTGTCATGTTTTGGCTACACAACAACTGCAGCTGGGGTGGGGATGATGACGCCGTTGCAAATGCGATGATGATTGGCTGGGTGGGCGGTGCCTTGCTCAAGCTGTCTCGCTGCACACACTCTGACTACCACTAAACAAGACAGCGTCAGCGACAATGGCGACGAGCCGGGGAAGTTCAAAAATAGCGGTATCAAACTGGAAGTACCGGCACTACTTCTCGCTCATTGAAGTCAAAGGCAAGAATGTGTATGTTACATGCACGCTATGCCCACATTGCCCAGGAAAAAAGACGTTATCCACGTCTGCCTCAAGCAAAGATTTTCCTTTGTTTCTTTTTACCCAGGTTTTTGTGTCTTAAATTTGCACTTGAATTTTATTTTCAATATTTATTAATGTTTTTATCATACGCATATCATATGGCAGCTGCAATCTATTGAGTTCAAATAAATACCAAATGTTCTAAAATACTGTATATAGTGTTTTATTCTTCAATAAGTTAATATAAACATCTTTGACGTTAAATGTTATAGAACGTAATAGTGTTTAGAACATAAACAAAATAATGTCAGTTACTTTGCTGAGTAACTAATTACTTTTAGAATGTGGCAACTGAGTTACTAACTCAATTACTTTTTGGGAGAAGTAATTTGTAACTGTAACTAATTACTTTTTTTAAGTAAGATGACCAACACTGCACAATGCTGAGAAGAGGTTGAATTCAGACAGAGTGCAGTGCTGTAATCTGCTGCCACATTCATTGGAAAAATAAACTAGTTAACATACCCAGTCGAATCACACAGTGTAAAGGAGACTTAGTAGTTGTATTACAGTAGTAATAACAGTAGCAATATTAGCAGTATTAGCAGTAGTACCGGTAATAGTAATAGTAGTAGTAGTAGTTGTTGTGATGGTATTACAGTAGTAGTTGGGGTAAGAGTATTAGTTTTAGTACTAGTAGTAAAGGTTTAAAAATGCTTATAGTTGTTGTAGTGCTAGTAGCTGCATATGTAGTGGTATAAACAGATGGAGTTTATAAGATGTTGCATTTAACTGGCTATAGTATAAATTAAGCGATGTACCTTACCCTTTCTCATTTCTTCAGGCTTCAGAGGAAGTTAATGTCAATGCAGAATTCTGTAGCAATATGAAGAGGAAGACGTAAGCAGTGAAGCGTACACAATAGCAAGAAATAACAAAGATGTATTAGCAGTAGTACAACATTTTAAGTGTTCATAGCTGTTTATCCCCCTTTAATGTAGTACATAGTAGTAGTAGTAGTTGTTGTGATGGTATTACAGTAACTCCTACCAGACACATAGTTGGGGTTTAAGACTTGACAAACATATTATACTATGTGTTTTCTAGTACTAGTAGTAAATTTATTAGGTTTAAAAATGCTTATAGTTGCTGTTAGTGCTTTTAAGTAGCTGCATATTACTTTAAAGTAGTGGTATAAACAGATGGTATAAAAATAGTATATAAATAAGTACTTTAGTACCTTAATAATAGTATACTTTTTAAACTTAAGAGGCAGACTGTGTGATGCACATGTCTGTCTGAGTGGGAGAAGCACAGGCACATGTTAACTGGAAAAATAACAGAATAAACTAAAGGGCATGTGCTTGTCACAGGTTGAGTTTTACCTTAACAAATGCCTGATGTGGTAGGAGAAATGAATAGTAGTAGCACTAGTAGTATTACTTGTAGTAGTTTGCTAGTTGTATTCATAGTTGGTTAAGTAGTTTCAACAGCTTTTAGTAGCTGTCTTAGTAGAAGTACTACTACTAGTATGTAAGAAGCAGAGGTTTGTCCTCCTCTATGCCGGGTCTGACAGCTCCCCAATCATCAGGAAGAAATCAGTCCCGATCTAACTCACCTGAGTTTTGATCACACCTGCGAGCAATCAGGCAGGGTATATAGGGTTTCCCTCCCATTGGCCTGTGCGAGGTATTGTTCGTTCATCCGACCTACTGAGCGTTTACTAGAGAACTTAAGAAGATTTCCCGTGTACCAGACCCTGGCCTGTTGTGTTACTTTCGTCTTTGCCTAACCCTGTTCTGTATATCCCAGTGATTCCCGTGGACCGTTCCCGTGCCAGCCTTATCGACGTCGCTCTCGCCTGATCCTCCTGTACCTTCTACTACCTCTGATCTCCCGCTGCCGACCCACGCCTGCCTGACTATTCTACTGCCTTACGTTCTGTTTATTAATAAACACATCGCGTTCCGCGATTGGATTCTCACACCTGACCCTCTGAGTATTCATTACATAGTAGTAGTAGAAGAATCGGTACTAGCAATAATATAAGGTGTCATTGTAACTTAGGGGTAACAATGCAAATCCAATTGTGAGAACCAAAAACTATTAAATAATCAAATGTTTACCGGCCTAATAAGTTGACTCTGAATATCTGCTGAATTCGATTCCATGATAACTTGGACAGAAACTCATGGAAGGTGTTGCAGGGAAAACATATATATATATATATATACAGTATATCTAATAACTCAAAAATATGCACAGAAAATGTACAATCTAAATGTAAATGTGTACAATACCCAAACAAGTGTGAATTGGTCCAATGTCAAGAGAAACCGGAATACTGAATGCAATATATGACACAGTAAGTACATATAGTTGGGGTGAAACATGTGCTGTAACTGTTCTCTGAATTCTTCATAGTTATCTGGGCTGGACCAGGTCCAATTGTAATCAGTGTTTGGTTTTGAACAGGAAACCTTCACACACAGGGTTTCCAACCTCTGCCAACAACAGCCACAGTACCTAGAGGAAATAGAGAAAATGTTCACTTTCATTTCCTTTACACTCTGTCTATTTGTAAAGGGATCACACTCTCTACTATTTCAATTACCTCTCGCTGTCTTTTCAGGGTTGAGCGGTTTGGCACGGTTTGGGTTTGGGCGCAAATCGCTGCATGCCCACTAGGCCCCTACAGCATAGTTCTCCTTCCCACGCCCCTTCCTATCCTCCCACTGGTCCTCCCATTTCTCCCTCTCCCTTCCTTTAAGTTCTGTCTCTCCTCCTCTTTTTTTCACTCTTTCCCCTAAGCCACTAGACCAGGACACACGTTGGAAAGGCAGACAGAGTTAACGGGAATCAGCTACGGCCCTGTGTAGAGGCATCTTGTAAAGAGTTAGGTCTTACTGTCCTCGTTTTTGTTAAGGCTTTTGGAAAATATTAGATTGATATAATATATGCAATTATTTTTCACCCATGTTTTTTGTCTCTGAAAGAAAAGCTATATTGACATTTCTGAATGGAAAAGTGTGTCGTTTTTCGGCTGGCATAAATTTTTCGGCTGGCATTAAGTAGAATTTCTCCATTCCATCTACAAACATGTTTTATCCATACCAAACATAATTGCCAATGAAAACCAATATGTCATGTTATCTCGGGAGACATTGGTATTGATATACCAATTGAAAAATCTATAGTTTATTTTGTGCAGTTTTCATTTACCTGTTTTCAAGTCCATCTTGAAGCTGTGACATAACGAGTAAATGACCAGTCCTTGTCTAAAGCCACAGCCAAGCAGCAACATCCATGTTTGTATTAACCATCCCCTCCAGACATCTTTTTCCGTCAACTATCAAACTCATTTTTCATTCATGCTGTCACTTAATGTCACTCATAATTACCTCAGCCCTTTTCTTGTTTCTAGCTTAACATTGATTCCATTCTGGCAATATCCCCCCCCATATCGCTCGGATGTTTGAGCAGCACTCACCTGGCATCTGTTTTAACATTACTACCACTGCCACACTGCAATAATAAACTCTGGATGGCAAGGACTGTGAGGTGACCGGGAGAAAGGGGGTTGGCTGTTAGTCAGGGTACCCACACACAAGAACACCTAAGTCCAAATACCAAAGCCTCCTTCTGCCTCTGTCTTCTCCTCTCTGCGGCAATGTTTTGACCAAACTTTCCTTCGCCAAAGAGAACACAAATATATATATATATATATATATATATATATATATATATATATACAGTCAGACTCTTTTCCTCCTCCCTTCGCTCGCTTATCCAACAGCCTTGATCAATCTCGCTCCTTCTCTCCGCTCCCTGGAGGGGAGGACGTGGCGTCGATATCCTCCTGACCAAAGTGCCACGACGAGAGGAGAGGAAGGAAGAGGGCAGTGATCAATTTCAGATATGGCCAGCAGCACGGAGTCTACTAACAAAAGAGATTTCATGCTCTATTAAGGCTACGAAGTGGACCAGTGGATTAGTCCACACTGCACATTAACCCTGCAACTGGAGCGACAAAGACCCACTTAACAAACGGTCCGCGTACCCCGCTACACACTCTACAGGCCCACTTAACCACGGATGGCATCAACCTCAGCTCTGGGGTCGTAATGGAGAGTCTAAACAAAGTGACAAACACAGGGGTTCAGAAGGACAAATAGGTCTACCTTTAATAATTATTAATTGTTTTACGTATGCTGTGTTCAGCAGATGCTTAATCGAGCGTGACTTATGGCAGTGTGTGCATGCGTTCTCATGCTTTGTTCAGATCGGCGTCCAATGGGAATCGAACCCACATCCCTAGCTATGCAGATTAATTAAAAGGTGGAGTGTACATGTGACACGTGTTACAGTAGAGTTTGGGTGTAATGTTACAGTACAGTTTGGGTGTAATAATACAATAGAGTTTGGGTGTAATGTTACAGTACAGTTTGGGTGTAATGTTACAGTACAGTATGGGTTTAATGTTACAGTAGAGTTTGGGTTTAATGTTACCGTACAGTTTGGGTGTAATGTTACAGTAGAGTTTGGGTGTAATGTTACAGTACAGTTTGGGTGTAATGTTACAGTACAGTTTGGGTGTAATGTTACAGTACAGTTTGGGTGTAATGTTACAGTACAGTTTGGGTTTAATGTTACAGTCCAGTTTGGGTGTAATGTTACAATAGAGTTTGGGTGTAATGTTACAGTACAGTTTGGGTTTAATGTTACAGTACAGTTTGGGTGTAATGTTACAGTACAGTTTGAGTGTAATGTTACAGTACAGTTTGGGTGTAATGTTACAGTACAGTTTGGGTTTAATGTTACAGTCCAGTTTGGGTGTAATGTTACAGTACAGTTTGGGTGTAATGTTACAGTAGAGTTTGGGTGTAATGTTACAGTACAGTTTGGGTGTAATGTTACAGTAGAGTTTGGGTTTAATGTTACAGTAGAGTTTGGGTGTAATGTTACAGTACAGTTTGGTTAAACATGCAACAAGAGCAGTTAAGTCGGACTTATTGACGAGCTGAAGTATTCACAATTGCATCCCTTATATATCGACGGACATTTAAAAAATAAATTCTTGGGAACACCAGTCATTCCCCTCCCTTGTGGCTAATGCTTCTTCCCACCCTGAGAAACCATTAACAACTTGACCGAAAAAGAGAAAAAACACACCCAGGCCTAAATCCATACAAAGGGAGATATAGATCGGCTTAATTGGATTTTTCCAACTCTGAAGTAGGAGCTAATTATCCGAACACTGCCCCCACTTAAAATACATCTGTCACCAGGAACTCTTCTGCCTGTAGATACATGTAGCTCACAGAACAGGGAGAAGGAGATGAAGGGAGGGAGGATTATTTACCTTATTAATTACACTGCAGCATAAAAAGACCACTTTCCAACCGTCAAGGGCAAGTTACAAAAACGGAGTCGTCGAGTGTAGAGTTAAAAAGTTTCTTTGTTGAAGAAAGTGTGGCTCCGCTTGTGCTTCCAGGGCACATCATAATACATCACTCGCCTGGTGTAATTAAAACTGACTCTGTAATTTGTTTGCTTTGTTTGCTGACACCGCTTGTTTGCTGATTCTGACATTTCAGGGGAAGAGCAGAGATAAGATGATTATGGCAGAGGAAAGGGAAACCACAAAGCATTCCAAATGCATCGCCTTTTCTCTTTCTTCTTCCTTTCCTCGTTTCGTTGGACACTTATTCCGCCGAACAACAACGTCTGCACATTATCATGTTGAATTGCTAATGCTTATTCCCTGATGCAGATGATGTAGACTGTTGGACCTATGCTAACGACGCCGTCTCTCACCTTGTGCATGAGTGACAAGGAGAGAGATTACTGTCACGACGACAAAGATTGACAGTCTCTCGCCGCCGTCTCAGCGGGTACGTAAAGGGGAGGAGCACTGCATCGTAACCTGTCAGTTGAGCCCAACTGAGAGACTCTTGAGCTTGAAACCCAGGGACACTTCACCTTTAATTGAGACCCCCTGGAATTCTGCAGGGCCACGAGGCGCAGAGGTCAAAGATTAAGGGTTTGAGTGCCAACAAAGTTCCCTCGGTTATAAGAGGCCCTTATATCATTGAACCAGTCAATCAGGATATGACAGTGAAGGAGCAATATGGGCATTGATGTAAAATCATATTTAATAATGTCTTGGTCTGGTTATAACCACCTCAGCAAGCTAATGCTAATGTTGATGAACTATCTCACAATGTCATATTGAATTTAACACCCGGAGGAAATATCAGCGGACAAGTGTCAAATGCTACATATATAACAGTGGTGGTTTTAGTCGGAATAGCAAGCTCTGTGTCAGAGTGTTTAATTTATTGGGTTATATTTGATGAATCTAGGCTTTAATCTGTATTATGCCAATGTGCCGTGTTCTGTTCAATTAAAGCGCTGATGTAACCGGGTTAACCAAGCCACATAATGCCGACCTATTTTACCTCGGTTGCCTGCAGGGGGGAAAAACTTGTTCTGAGTTGCTGTCAGAGTCATACTGTGTCTGGTTCAGGTTCAATCCAAGTCATTAGCAGAGTGTGTAGACCTCTCTCTACCTTTACAGTGGTGGGAATTTGCTGAACGGCGTTGCTGGGATACACACGCTAAGCCACGGATTACAGCCCCATTTGATCTGTGCTTAAATGTAGATTTGGTGGAAAATGCTTGTTTCCAGCAGTCGCTAACATGATGAGATGAAATAAAGTGATTAGGTAAACCCAGGAATATCATTATGTCGCCGTGTGACTGTTGTGTGAGAGTGTGTTGGTGCAGTGTCCCGCATCGGTGCACAAACACACACACACACACAAACACACACACACACACACACACACACACACAGCGTAACCTAGCCTGACTGAAACTACATTCTAAATATCTGTTTTCCAGACTGTTCATCCACTCACCACCTGCTTGTGGTTAATATAAGTAAAAAAAAAACTGTGGATATGCACAGAATGTGTTGTTTGAATGATTACAAAAGGCCGTATCAAAAGGCATTGCACTGTTCTGTCTATTTTTTCGTTCCTATTGATCTGTAAATGACAGTAGGCCGAGACGAATGCATGCCGGAGAAATAAAAAGTAATTGAGACTGACGCAACGAGGCAGCAGATTCCTACCTGATGTCAAACAGCCACTAAGCGCCATGTACCCATAAAACACCTGGGCTGTGGCTAGCAAACACCCCGGTCTGATATGTGTCCACGTGACCCTGGTTGTAGCCCCGTCTCTCACCCTTCCTCCCTCCGGTTCCCTTCCTGTGTGCTCTGTCTCTCTGTGTGTTTGCAGAGCACTGCTCAATGTGCCGTGACAGAGTAAGCGCATGACACCGACACCTGTTCCCTGAAGGTCACCCCACGCTGTCTGGCTGAGGCAGAGGCCGTCCTGCAGCGTCACACGCCAGACGCATAACGCAACACTGCTCTTCATCCCATCAATGGAGGATCCTCTCAGGGGGGCTGTGATTGGTTGTGTCCTTTAGCCACTTTCCAGATCCCTGGCCTCTCACATTTACTCTAGCACACACTGGCACACTTTTGCAACTGGCCGTAGTTCCTCATCATGAAAATAGTTTATGCGCCAAAAGAAGCCGCGGCGTTATTGCCATCTTTGGGTAGCTTTAGCTGCCGTCGCCAAATAACCTACGGAAGTAAGGTGTGTGAAAAAAATCATTCTAAATCACCTCCAGTCACCTCTGTGTTTGGCTGTATGTTAATTTAAGAAAATGTAGCTATTAGGTCACATGCTCTTGCTTGCCTTTATCGATTCCTAAGATTATTTTGCCGGTGGATATTATTGACTCTTCAAAGGAAATTGAACCGTGGATTTGTGTTTCTCTTAGCCCATAGACCACCTTCAGATAGAGACATCATCAAACACAAATGGTGGTTAAAAAGTGGAAATTAGCATTTAAGTAATTCATATAAAGGTGCTGTATTAGCTGGAGATCATACAGCCTCTGGCATTGACAATAAGTTGGCGTGCCGTCAGACTATTATACATATGTGACCGGGTGAAATGGAAACATACACACCGGAAGCAAACTATGCTTTTTTTTAAATCTAGGATTTATTCTGACTGCTGTTTAAAATAAATGACAGCGGTCGATGGGAGCACCATTAGACAGATAACCGTCTAATTCAGTCAAAACTGAAATACAGCGTAATACACTGCAACAGGTCAGATTTAAATTTATTTCCCCAAAACAAAAATGTGTTAGACCTGATTGAAATACAATAACCCAACTGGAATACGGCAGTGTCTAATCCTTTACCAATCACCACGAGGTTCACTCGTCACACATGTGCTCCAAACAAATCCAGAAAAACGGAAGTTTAAACACGTCAATCAGAACGATGCACACGCAAAAACACCGAGCTTTTCTGTACACTGAAAAAGGCTTCTCTAGCCGCGCTCACGCATCCAAACCCAGTAAATAGTATCGCGAGAAGAGAGAGATTTCTTAAAGGGGCCACAAACATTTTTAACACAAAATAGAAACCAGGTATATGTATACCACTTGGCCACATTCTCCCCTGCTAAGAAGTCATTGTCCTCAATGATATCAATACATATTTTTAACTTCTTTAACAGCTTCTCTAAAGAACACACTACAAGGCTTGTCAAAACTTGGGTAAAAACCTCAGGACTGAGTGAGACAGAATTACATGCCGATCTTGGCTCACTAAATGGGTTTGAATGCACACCCGCATTGGCCCGGGTTGTTCTTCTGGGTGCGGGAACAGGCCTCCTAGACACAGGTTTGTCAATGGTAGGGACAGGGTCCGGTTCTTGCTCCACCGACTGCTCAAATTCAGCTGGCTGTTCCACATGATCCAGAACGTTAACAGGCCCAACATCCAAGGCTTCTTCAGACCCAGAGACTCCAACACCCACATACCTTGTCGCTTCGAGATGAGGTAATGTAACCTCTTCCAACACCACATAATCTGTGTCAGCATCTCCAACTTCAACCTGCTCAAACAGATTCTGAGACGGTGATGACGACGAACTACTGTCTGTTACCACTGGTTCCACAACAGAATTCACACACGGGCGCAAGTCGACTCTGTGGACTCTCTTACAGGGACCACCCTCCAGAGGCTCAACCGTATATGTGGTGTCCAGTACATCGATGACCCGATACACTGTAGGAGCCCAAGCATCCTGTATTTTGTTTCTGCCAACAGGTCTGTGACGCAAATACACTGTCTGACCAACACCAACGGTAGGACAGTAGATCTTGTCGTTTAACGGAGCGAGTCTCTCCGCAGCCTTGTGCTCTGCATATTCTCTCGCTTTCTCGTGAGCCTCTCTGAGTCGTTTCTGGTGAATTGCCAACCAATCCTGTCTCCTATCCACTGCTTGTTCCTGGGCAAGAAGAGCATCGACGGGAAGACGTGGTTCTACACCAAACAGCAAGAAATAGGGTGAGTACCCGGTTGTTGCATGTGGGGTCACATTGTACGCATAGATTAACTCAGGGAGGTGTTCTGGCCATCGCCTTTTCTTCTCAGGAGGTAGTGTCCTTAGCAACTCATGGAGCGTCCTGTTAAATCGCTCGCACTGTGCATTACCTTGAGGACGGTAAGGAGTTGTGCGCGTTTTCCTCACTCCATACAGTCGACACAGTTCAGCTATCACCTCGCTTTCAAAGTTCCTTCCCTGATCCGAATGCAACCTCTCTGGTACTCCATATTTCATGAACCACTCTTTCAGTAAAATCTTGGCTGTGGTATCAGCCCGCTGGTCTCGGGTAGGGAATGCCTGTGTAAATTTGGTAAACACATCTGTTACGACCAACACATTTTCACGACCATCTGTGGCAGGTTCGAGCACTGTGAAATCCACCGCCACCACTTCCAAAGGCCTTGAAGCTAAGAACGGTTTCATAGGAGGACAGATTCTCGGCTGCGGCATCTTGGTTAGAATACACCGTTGACACTTTTTGACCCACCTCTCCACATCTTCGTACATGCCAACCCAGAAGCACCTCTGCCTTAACAGGTTGAGTGTACGTTCAATACCCTGGTGTCCCATCTTATCATGGACACTTTCCAGTACTTGATCTTTTAAACAGGCTGGCAGGAGCAGCTGCTGGCACTCACCAAGACGAAGATCCTCCACGACACGATAGAGCAACCCATCTGACTCTCTAATATGCTTCCACTGCTTTAACAGTGACAATACAGGCTTAGGTAGGTGGTGTCGTTGCGGACCGGATGGTTTTCGATTATGATCCCAAAACTCCCTGAAAGAGCAGATGATCGAATCATTTAGCTGGAACTCCTTTAACTGAGCTTTGGTATAGCCCGGAAGGGTAAATGTAGCGTGCTGGGAACCAGTCCCTTCCACTCTGGCTCCACACTCTAAAGCACGGATCTGACTCACTTTACAGCACTGATCACCAGCTGTCAACACTTCCACATCCAAGGGGTACCCTTGTTGACCACATTACAAATGGCAACACAATCATCGAACTCCGCATCCTCAGAACTAGTAGGCTCCCCTGCTAATGGCTGCCTAGAGAGGGCATCAGCAGCAGCATTATGCCGTCCGGGCCGGTACTTAACCTCAAAATCGAAAACAGCTAATTGGGACACCCATCTTTGCTCGATAGCACCCAGTTTCGCCGTTTTCAGATAACACAATGGATTGTTATCAGTGACAATTACAAATTTTGAGCCCAACAAATACCCCCGGAATTTTTCGGAAACGGCCCATTTGAGAGCTAGTAGTTCAAGCTTCATACTACTATAGTTCCGGTCATTCTTCTCGGCATTTCGTAGCCTTCTACTAGCGTAGGCAATCACTCTCTTACGGCCACCTTGTTGCTGGTAGAGGACTGCACCCAGTCCTTCACCACTAGCATCTGTCTCCACTATAAATGGAAGAGAAAAGTCTGCATAGCCCAATATTGGGGCGGATGTAAGCTCCTCTTTCAACAGCTCAAAGGCTGTCTGACAATCTGCTGACCACAGCGAACAGAACTCAGGCTTTCTCACAATTCTGTGCTGTTTCAGGCATAAGTTGACCAAGTCATGAAGGGGGCCGGCGATTTTGGAAAAACCTTCGATGAACTTTCTGTAATAACTACAGAAGCCTAGGAATGATCTTAACTCCTTTACTGTGCCAGGTGGTTTCCATTGTTTCACAGCTTCAACTTTTCCAGGATCAGTACCAATGCCCTGAGCAGATATTTGATGACCCAAGAATTTTACTTCTTCCTGAAGAAAATGGCATTTTTCCAGTTTAACCTTGAGCCCCGTTTCCTTCAGTCTACTGAACACGACCTCTAGTCTCTGGAGATGTTCATGGAAATCTGATGAATATACAAGGAAATCATCCAGATAGACTAAAAGGATCTGAAAGATCAAGTCTCCCATCGTAGATGTCATAAGGCGCTGGAATGTAGCTGGTCCATTACAGACCCCGAAAGGCATACGAGAGTATTCAAAAATACCAAACGGGGTAGTGAATGCTGTCTTTGGCTGGTCTTGCTCACGCACAGCCACCTGATGATATCCGCTAGCCAAATCAATAGTTGAAAAGAACTTTGCACCTTGCAATGCATCAAAACTTTCATCAATACGAGGCAAAGGGAATGCATCTCGTTTCGTTTTGGAGTTTAACTGTCTGTAGTCCACACAGAGTCTAAGATTACCATCTGTCTTTCTCACAAGTACGATGGGCGATGCATAAGCACTTTTGCTGGGTTTGATAACCCCTTCTTAAGAAGCTTGGTGATATGCTCCCTGACCTCACCATACTGGGTTGGTGGGATGCGGCGATAGGGCTGAGAAATCGGAACATCATCTACCAGATGGATCTCATGTTGCACTTTGTCAGAGAATCCTAGTTCCTCATCGTCCAGCGAATACATCCACATACCTCAATAGCAAAGATTTAAGCTCCACCTGTTGCTCAGTGGTACCACCTAACTGTAGCTTGTTAAGAAAGTCTGTTAAGGTATCTGTCAATACCTGTCCCTCTTCTGTGTTTACAGTTATTTCTTCCACTCCAACCGAGATTCTCTGAAACTTCACTTCACAACCCTCAGCTGGACTTAAGGATTCAACAGGACTGAGAGTACCCAGCCGGGTATTGGGCCGCAACCATACATCCTCTGAGGAGAGATTTACAACTTGCACAGGAAACAATGGCTTTGCAGTGGATACAAGGGAAGGTACAACGATCAAGCCCCCAGGCAAAGGTGAATTTCCAGGCTCCAACAACAGCTTTGAACCCTCAGGCAACAAACTTTTCATTCCCTTGACCATTAGAGTTGCAATTGATAAAGCAGGTATGTGCACCGTCTCTTTTCCAGCTACCCGTCCAACACACCGTTTCTCAAGTCGACTGGAACTTTGCATCTGCTGGAAAGCCTCTCTCCAGTCAGACTGCAACTCCTCCCAGGGTGGTATCGAACTCAGCATGAACTAACTGTCTACATCTGCCTATGATATTCATGCCAATGAGAGCGGGCACGGCTGAAGAACTTTGTGTATCCCGGACTACTAGAAAACCACACTCTGGCAAGGTGATACCCATGGTGTCAACTGGTAGCTCAAGATAGCCAAGGTATGGGATGTCAAGACCATTGGCAGCAGTAATTTTGAGCCAACCGGAAGTGGAAAGCATATCTCCGGCTTCACCTGCTAAGTGCTCTTTGAAGAAATGTTCTGTAATGGTACTGACTTGGCTCCCCGTGTCAAGTAAACACGAAACAGGACATCTCCCCACAGCATGTTTGAGTAGACGATCACGAACCGAGTCCCTAGGATTTGAGCCAACAGATTTCCTCCAATCGCCTGGCTCACAGCGACCGAGGGTGTGCATTTCCCTGCGGCATCGACGATGATGCATCATCACTGACTCTTTGTTTATTTCGTCTCACACAGTTTCTAGCTATGTGCCCCACCCCGTTACACTTAAAGCATATAGGCTGGCCGTCATCAGTAAACCCAGGCTGCATCTTAGACTTGGTACCATGCACGGATTCAGGCTTAGTGCAGTGTGAAGTCAGTTTCTGAACAGCTTGAGTCAACTCTCCAATGGCTTTGCCTTGGTCTGCCACTACTTTTAGAACTTCATCAAGTGTAACAGAGCTCGCTGTAGGCAGCCCCATTGCCGCACACTGGGCTTCAGTAGCTTCAGAGCTTACATTACGGTTATGGACTACTTTAGTAGCATGCAGTTTGGGATCTTCAAGAGACCACATTAAAGCTTCATCTCTTACTTCGATCAAAGTTGACTGTGGCCTATCCCTCACTAACTTACGAAGCTCTCTTCGGAGTGCGGGATCTCTTACTCCCTCCATGAACTGGTCTCGTACAGCAACATTTACATTTGCAACCGCATAGGGGGACTGTTTCAAAACAGAGTTCAATGTCTGCGATAAGGCATGAGAGTATGCACGAAGGTCTTCACCTTCCAACTGTTTGCGGGTATAGAAAGTCTGCAATAACTGGGCAAGACTACGTTTTTCTCTAAAGGCCTCACTGAGGTAGGCAAAGATGTCTCCTGTACGCTGAAGTTGATCCCCCTCTTAACTTAACCTCTTCCAAAGCAGCACCTTTCAATAGGGAAAGAACAAAGTCAGTTTGGTCTTCTGGAGTCTGGTTTCTCACCAGCAATACTCTTTCCACTTCTTCAATGAATTCATCTACATTTCTACCATCTTTGCTAAGATCGCCACTGAAAGACTGAATGTGGCGTTCTCTTGGCACATATATATAAGACCTAGTTGGCTCTCTACTTAAGTTGGCAATAGCTGCCATAGCTTCAGCGTGCTTTCTGCTGAGCTCTTGGATTTGCCCCTGCACATCACCCCTATCATGACTTACACCCTGTTCGCTAGCAGAACCCTGTACTACTGGACATTCATCATCAGACTGTGACATGGTGAATTAAATCGAAATGTCTTTTCAGTAGCAAAGTCCCTGTAATGTCTTTTTTTTTTTTTTTTTTTAAGGATATGGGATCAAAGAAAGTCTGTACAGCTTCCTCTTCTTGAAGGAAACACAAAACAGTCTTCTTGTAGACAGCACGTTCTTGAGCTTTGACCACGGATGGCGATGTCCCCTCCTCGTCCAACGATCCGGTCCCTTGGCCACGAACCCTTAGCCGACGTCGTTGCACTGGACACCCACAGGACAGTTGACCGCCTCCACTCTGGGTCCCTGCAGCTCACGTACCCACCACTACCGTATTCCAGAAAAAAACGCACTAATGCCTAAGAGCTCCCAACTGTCAGATATCCCACTTCTGACACCAAAATGTGACCGGGTGAAATGGAAACATACACACCGGAAGCAAACTATGCTTTTTTTTAAATCTAGGATTTATTCTGACTGCTGTTTAAAATAAATGACAGCGGTCGATGGGAGCACCATTAGACAGATAACCGTCTAATTCAGTCAAAACTGAAATACAGCGTAATACACTGCAACAGGTCAGATTTAAATTTATTTCCCCAAAACAAAAATGTGTTAGACCTGATTGAAATACAATAACCCAACTGGAATACGGCAGTGTCTAATCCTTTACCAATCACCACGAGGTTCACTCGTCACACATGTGCTCCAAACAAATCCAGAAAAACGGAAGTTTAAACACGTCAATCAGAACGATGCACACGCAAAAACACCGAGCTTTTCTGTACACTGAAAAAGGCTTCTCTAGCCGCGCTCACGCATCCAAACCCAGTAAATAGTATCGCGAGAAGAGAGAGATTTCTTAAAGGGGCCACAAACATTTTTAACACAAAATAGAAACCAGGTATATGTATACCACTTGGCCACACATAAATAAATGTAATAAATACATACACATAATGAATAAAGACAATGTTGAATTCATACAGCGGGCAGATAATTAACCGAATGCAAACACATGGTTGAGGAATAAGAGGCAAGGTAACGTTCACCCAGGTCACACATTACGAACCATGTTAACAGCATTCAGCCCTGATGTGATAGTAGCCTCATTAGCTACACTGGCTGTGAGAGTTGTAGCCTGCGGCAGAACTGAACAATAGGCCTATTGTCAGAGCCACATGAGAGGCCCCAGAACCAAACCAAGGCGCTACGAGGTCGTTAGGCGTCTCATTATTTTCTAGCTGCAGACGGAGAATGAGGAAGACTCTTCACCTATACAACCATGGTGTCAGGTGGTGAAAATGGGGATTCTGGGAGATAAAGTACGATGAAGGAGGCTATTTGTGTGGATTTGTCCTAAACGTGCTTTAGCCCGCCATAGGTTCTAAGTTACATTCCGTGCTACATGATATAAGGGTTTTATATGTTACAATGTGGCAATCGATGAAATAATATGTTATGTTTATGATCGCAGATAAAGTTGTTCAAACTGTATGTTTGGTAATACCACTGAGAACACTCAACATTTAAGTACATATAAGTGTTAAATACATGTTTATTAGCTCACACGCTAACACTTACCGATAAAGGTACATGAACTAGCATTAACAAATACAGTAATTAAATCGACGAATGTTAAACAAAGATGTAAACAAACCATTACTTATAATAACTCTTACTTTATCTATGATTTTCAAATGCATCAACTAATAGTGTTTACCATCATTTTTTCACCCCCAAAAAAGAGGCTTGGCAAAACTAATGACAGCACATTCATTATTTTAAATTAAACCAAATTAATTTACTTATACTATGTGTGTAGGTATAACATACATTTCTCACCCTGTGTACATCACATGAATGATACACTTTAGCAATGAAAACGCTTTGAGCACAATAAATCAGACAGTTGGAGTTGACAGTGGTGCAAGAAAAAAACTTGAATTTCTGGTATTATTTTAACCTTTTATTAAAACTATTTTAACCGTTTATTATAAAATACATTACTTTAGTGTTTTTAGAATGGACAATTGTCTTTCCTGTCAATATTTTCAAAATAAATTTGTTTTTTGGTTTAACGAAAATAATTGGTGTGATAATATGAAACCATTAATGCCTATATTTATGTGCATTTATTAAATGATAATAAACATTTATAGGCATCTACTATATATAGTGGGCAACTGTCATTTACATAGCGAGTGAATTTAAAGTAAAATGTTATTGTGCTAGAGTTAGAGGTATAATTGTGAAGAGTCTGAATTGTATTTTATATTTTTCCTGATGTTGACGTATTTTTTTATATTTTAAGAAATAATACATCAGCTATGTGTGTGACAGATATGTAAAAATATCAATTTTATTACATAAAAAAGAGGGAAAAAGACCATGTGCTCTGGGATTATTAGAAAGGCAATCAAGACAACCCCTAAAGGAAAAGACACATTTTCTGTCTTATCGTCCATTCAGTTATTACCTGCTCTTACAAATGCAGGACCCGTAGAATTGGCCAAACCCAGAACTGCTGTATAAGCATTTGATAAAAGAGTGCTTGACAAAATGCAATTGAATTGATTGATGACACTGCTAATTCCTTGCTCTTGATTTACCTGTTTTACTGACAAGGACACTACTCATCTCTTCCTCTACCATGAGAACATGTCCATCTGTCCAGAGTGGCTGTCTTTGTTAACTCTGTAATTCTTGACAGGAGGGTTGTGTCAGTGAATATTATTTACATGACCAACGACAATACTGAGCAATTGGTTGTTGTAAACAGATTATATTATTAATAGTGTGTACATACAATTGCCCATATTGTTTAAGCAAACAACTAGCTACAGTACATGAATGCATGGTGTGTATCAAGGTTAACTCATTGCAGTATGTAATGTTTGTCTCAGCAACAAAACGGGTTTGTATCCTCTGTCAACATGAACGTTTGACAGCAGACTCTGTTACTTAATGCATTTGTAAATTATTAATAAAGTAAGGGTTATCATTAGTAGCCATTTGTATATGTCTGAGTCCATCATTAGTTTATGTTAATTATGTGTTTGTCAATGCTAGTTCATGCAGGCTTACCTGGAGGTGCCGACTGTGTGTAAAGGACAATTCCCTCCTCTTTTTCTGTCTCCTTTCATTTCTACAATTCCCCCTCTCCATTCCCCTCTCTCGCTTATACTACCTTTAACCTTCTCCTTCTTGTCTCTTAATTCAGATTATCTTTAATATATATCGTTTAGGAATTTATTAATGGCCTGATCTATAATGTCAGAATTGCCTTATACTATACTATACTACTTACATTTATATATACTAACAAAACTGGAGATTTTGTTAGATATATATATTTATACAATTTAAGTGGAACCGAAGTTCAAATGTGACAGAATTACATAGTTCAGCCAGATGGGGCAAAACAAGCTGATTCCCATGAATTTAAAGAGGCTACTTTATGGGGAAGAAACACATTAACACCAGCCACATTCCCATTGGCCTGTCATACAGATTCACCACTGGTTTGGGAATTCATAGCCGTCGGACAGCCATACATTTGTCATTATTGTCATGTCCACTTTTCGTTTTTCAACAGGACGGGAGAGTAGAGGATAATATATCACATAGGACAATTTTTAATACACGTCATTCGATGCAAAGAATGGAACTATACACAATTCCTGGGACTATTATGAAGACGTCGTCCCAACATATAACTGTTAGTAGAAGTCTGAGAATCCTCACACCCATGGCATCAACACGTGTTTTATTTCTGGATATTAATTATATTTTGGATACAGACTAAGATTAGAGTTGTCATGCTACATTGTTCTTTGCCCCAGTTGAACACTGGCCCTGTGTTTACTTAGCTGTGTTCGCACAAGAGTTTAGTTCAGGTTTAACTCCAGGCTGAGGATTTACACTTGTATTACTAAGCCCTTGGCTAATGGACCAATAAGACACAACTATTTTACATTCTATCTGAGACAAGCTGTTTAGTTCTCACTGACTTTCAATCAATGACACTTTATCAAAATTCCATGAATGACTTTTTGACGCTGGTTGATCAAGATGCCCGCATTGCCGGCAATTGCTTTGACTACTTCGTTAAAACTGCATGAAGATAGAGAACACCGGCGACGTGAATATATGAACTAAAGGCGGAAAATGTTACAAGACAACCTTTTTTCTTCCGATCGCACGGTTTCCAGAGTGTAAGGTTTTAAACGTAAATGCTGTGCAGTTGTTGGTAAATGTGTGTGTCAAGACCACATGTAAATGAAGTGAAAGGGCAGCTTTTGTGATTGGACAATCAACGTTCTATGATTTTGTTTTTGACTTTGTTTCACACTGGTTATTTTCTCAGCGTATTTCCAGAGCTAGACATGATAACTCGTTGCTAACCCTGATCTGGAGCAGCTGGACCCACGCTAAGGTTAGTGCTTGTCACTTGCAGATATACCCAACCGCTTAGCCCTTAGATTAAATCGCCATTAGAATAGATCCTAGCGCTAAGCATCTGGATCCGGATGCGCACAGCATCATACAGACGGTAATAACCCGATATGCGATTTCCATTATTTTGCTTTGAAAGGGAAATCTTCTTTTCGAAGTGGAACATGCATCGCAATAACACATGCAACATTTTCTGTCGTCGACCTCGAAGAAACTACGTAGTTGACTGAAGTTTAAATGTCCTTCCATTTTAACCTCCAGTCTGTCCATCGCATTCACAACGCTGTCACCTGATCTCAACTGGGGACGTGTGGTATCTGAGAGGATCAGAGATCCTGAAAGGTTCAGCGATCAGCCAAAAAAAGCTCCCGTGGAGTAAACCGCAGGGACAGGTGGAAGGTCGTCATGTGGACAGAGGCTTGCTGGTGGGCTAAGTGCTCTGACCCCGCCCCTGGAAGTGCTCTGACCCCGCCCCTGGAAGTGCTCTGACCCCGCCCCTGGAAGTGCTCTGACCCCGCCCCTGGAAGTGCTCTGACCCCGCCCCTGGAAGTGCTCTGTCCCCGCCCCTGGAACTGCTCTGACCCCGCCCCTGGAAGTGCTCTTTCCCCGCCCCTGGAAGTGCTCTGACCCCACCCCTGGAAGTGCTCTGTCCCCGCCTCTGGAAGTGCTCTGTCCCTGTCCCTGGAAGTGTTCTGTCCCCGCCCCTGGAAGTGCTCTGTCCCCGCCCCTGGAAGTGCTCTGTCCCTGCCCCTAGAAGTGTTCTGTCCCCGCCCCTGGAAGTGCTCTATTCCCGCCCCTGGAAGTGTTCTGTTCCCGCCCCTGTGGGATCCTTCACCCAAGACCTCGCTGAGGGCTGACCTTCCACTTGTTCCTGCAGCTTCCTACAGGGGGCCGTCTTCTGTAGAGCCATACAGAGACAGACGTGGTGATTCGGCAGGGCCAGACCCTCTCCTTCTCCTGACACATCGGCGACTCGTCTCCGTGGCTGTGACGGCGATCACACTGACTGTCTCACTGACCTCGGGCTGGGGGAGGAAAATGGAGATGTACTTCGGGCCCGGAAAGAAATAGTCCAAGCTAGACTCACAACATAAAGTGAAGCGGAGAAATCAGTGGGCAACTGAAAGCGAGGTGACTGGGAGCGGAGAGTGATCCCAGCTCAGGGATGTGTAGCATGTCTTAGGTAGACAGGATAGGACGACCTGCTCTATTGCTGGCTGGATCACTGAAATATGAAACCTCCTGTTGACACGTGCTGGTTGAAAAGACTTTGGACTGAGAGACTGCAACAGTTTTTGTTCCTTTTTTAACAGAGTGTGAGGGAACATTCTGTCCGCTGGGCACTGTAGACGTTTTAACGGCGAAGGAAAAATCATAACATAAACAAAGTTACCTGATTTAAATATGCACACATACTCAAGAGTTATAAGTTAAAATATAAACCAATGTCGTCTCAAAGCCAAGGACTCTGCTAAAATGCTTGTTTTATGTGATTATAGAATTTTATATTTGTTCTACGTATGGCATATTATTACTTTAAGTGCAGCACTGTTCGAGAAAATGGACGCAAGCAAGCAGCTCAATGAACTGTTGAAACAAATCAACTTTTAAATCAACTTTTTACTTGAAACATTTTTTCATCAAAGTCGTACATTATCATGGAGCAAAAGATTGTCTCTGATCTACAAATACATCTGAATATTGAATCAGAAGGTTACATTTGCCTTCCATGACCTTTCAGATAGTGGGAGGGATGTGAACACCTACTAATTCCCCAAGCGAGAGAGGGAGAAATACATACTTTCAAGTGTATATATACAGTGAACCAATCATCAGTACTCTCTGTACGCCAGTCTAGGCTGTACTAGGTGTCACCTTCACACCCACTCCTCCAGACTATCCATTACCCAGAGAGAGGAGAAAAAACTCACTCCCACACTGCAACACTCGTCCTCTAATGGGTGTGGGGACTAGATTCAGTTGTGTCACCCAAATTGTTTTCATTATACAGTATAACATGCGCAAACGACATTCGGTTCGTATATTTGAAAACAATTCCTCGTCTAATTACAACAAATTTGCAGCGGCTGAGAAAAAGTCATCCTCGAGTGATTCCTGTCAAAGCTCGAACTCGCGGAGTCAAGTCCTTTTGCTTTTATCAGTAGATAATTGTGGCAAACTGTTCCCAGCGCGTCGAAGCAACGGGTTGATTTATGGATCTGTTTAACAGAGTATTCTGGCTCTGCAGCTGTCATGACAACACAGGAGAACTTCACACCTTATCCTGACAGAAATGCCGTGCGGAGCTGGAGAAGTTGTGTATTAGATGAAGGCAAAGATGCACACTGCATTGTGGAGGTGTCAAGGATTCCATTTTATATTTGCTTCTGGGGTGTCCGACCGTGGATGTCTTTTATTAGCCCAAGTCACTTTGTGGCCATTTTAGGGTGTGCTGCTGGAATTATGTGTTATCTGGTGAGTAATGTGACGGGTGGAACTTGGCAATCATGTTGTTTTAGCCTAGCGAAAACCGTTACAGTAATTACACACCTGACAGTAGCCGATAAACACCTCTGGCGAGCTGCCAGAATCACTGTGCGCGCGCGTGTGTGTGTGTGTCTGTCTTTTTGATGGGGAGAGAAAATGAGGGCGAGAGAGGTAGAGAGGTAAGGAAATAAAGAGTCAGTGTTCATTCTATACTGCCGCCTAACAACCTATGCTTAGGGGTGGACCTCTGCAATGGCTGGAATTCTACAAGAAATGACAACGTCAAAGACAAAACATGCAACTGACATATTTAGAATTGGAGCATTAAAACAATATCAGTCACACGTTGAACAGGTCAAAAACATCGATATAACATTCACATAGATAACTGATATTTTGTGTTATTATACAGCATGTTGCAGTTCTCCTGCTTGGCCTTCTCCCAGTACAGTTTCATCTTGAGAAGGCCAATACTGATGAGGTAAAATGTGTACAATTGCAACATTTCATTTATTTTGTTGGAGCAGAGAGTGTGAAGATCAAAGAGTAAATTCATAAAATTAAATATGTATGACAGGATTTTTTTCCCGCTCTTATTACCTCAAGATAGCAACATGATAAGAAAAATATTCACACCCTGGATTTTTTTTAGCGGCGGTGAATTTCTTAAATCTGCTCTCTGCGTTGCTGCACAATCAGATTTCAGATACCTCCTGTTCCTTAGCTAGCACACTATTTCCTTCAGATATATTCTAAATTCGATACTTTTTCAATACTACACTGTCGGTATGGCTCTATCCCCATCATCTCATAACATTACTTTCACATGAACACAAATACATTTCTAGTTAAATGGCTCAAGTTTAGAATGAACCAATAGTTTAACAAGCTTTGCCTTTTGAATTGAGTCAACCAGTCACACAAATGTCTACCTTCGCGGCAGACTTGCCTCCACAACTGTTTTTGTTTCAGTAAGCAGAACTCCAAATTCACACTTAAGCTTAATTCTTAGCGAGTGTATTTCGAAACAATTGAATGTACAAATATTAGGAGTTGTTCTTTAAATACACACATGATATTTACAAACTCAGAATCTAATCTTTTCAATAGCAGAATGGGTGGTGTTATTTGGTGTAATGTTTATTTTGGCTGTATTTCTGCATTCATAAGCATAACTGAGAATACGCACACATGCAGATACCGACGAGGCGGTTGTTGATTAAAATAACATAGCCAGTTCAGGCAAGAAACCAGAGTTGTCATCAGCTGAAATCTGCGTAGCTCCAATCCCAATATAACATGTCATACTGACAAATTAATCTTCAGGTAACTCACTCGGCCTGTTGTGCGCTGATCGTACTAAGCTCATCACCTACGGGGAATGCAATGAATTATTGGTAGTATTGTACACACAACCGTGTGATGGCAGTGTATTACAGAACCTAAAGCCATTGGTGCACATTGTTCTCCACTAAACTGGTACACAAATACGTGTTCAGAGTCATGTGGTTTAACACAGGTTGGGACACCTGGAACGCGAAAGCTCACGGGTTTACCTGGAAAAGGCCCTTAAAAATGTACCACCAGAAAACAATGTCATGTCAACAAATTCAATGGCGGAACAAACCAGATCAGCCATCACATTCCCATGGCAACACAATCAGCGTGTTCCAGGACTATAATGTCGTCAAACTTTAACCATTCAGCTGACAGTTAAACAGGCAATTAAATGGGATTTTAACCGAACAGAACGTTGGAACTGACGCGTGATAAAAACAACGACAAATTTAAAAAAAAATCTTGCTTCAAACACGCCCGCGTAAACACGACTATTGGCGAAATCTTTTTTCTCACGCGATGCATGTAAAAACAATAAACAATTAAATGACTATGGCTTTCCGCTATAATTGAATTATCGGCTCATGTAACAACCCCCTGTCACGACTCGTCGGGTGTAGTGTGGATGAAGCCATGTGCAGGAGCCAAGGTAATCCGTTTGGGTCAGGTTTATTAATGACAAAACATAAAACAAACCGTAAACGGCGACAAAAACACGTACTGGTCGAATGAAAGGAAAATGCGCATATAGCGACTTAAAACAAGCACCTTCAAACAACAATTCAAACGTGTTACAAAAACACTCACCTCTACAAACAATGTGACATAGAACAATGCGAAGCAATGAGTGCACTGCTCGCGACCCTCTTATATCCCATTGATTAAAGGTGCAAACAGCCGTGAGACAAACGTAAACACGGAAGTGAAACAAGGAAGTGCATCACCGAAATGTAAGTGTAGCAACGCCACCACACCAATCGTGACAGTATCCCCCACTAAAAGGCTAGCTCCCCAGATAGCCGAACGGAAACACAAAACCAAAACAAGGGAGCAACAGGGAGAGAACCCGCAGTCAAACCCAAAAGGGTCAGTCCAGGACCGCAGGTCCAGCCCTGAAAAGGCCTCGGTGGCTGAGAGGCCGCCATCTAGTGCGGCAGAGAGACCGCCATCTTGTGCGGCTCAGAGTCCGCCATCTTGTGCGGCTCAGAGTCCGCCATCTTGTGCGGCCCAGAGTCCGCCGTCTTGTGCGGCTCAGAGTCCGCCGTCGTGTGCAGCTCAGAGTCCGCCGTCGTGGGCGACGTGGTGGCGGAGGCCATCGTGGGCGCCGTCGTGGCGGCGGCCATCGGGGGCGCAGTCGTGGCGGCGGCCATCGTGGGCGGTGTCGTGGCGGCGGCCATCGTGAGCGTAGTCGTGGCGGCGGCCATCGTGAGCGTAGTCGTGGCGGCGGTTATCGTGAGCGTAGTCGTGGCGGCGGCCATCGTGAGCGTAGTCGTGGCGGCGGCCATCGTGAGCGTAGTCGTGGCGGCGGCCATCGTGAGCGTAGTCGTGGCGGCGGCCATCGTGAGCGTAGTCGTGGCGGCGGCCATCGTGAGCGTAGTCGTGGCGGCGGCCATCGTGAGCGTAGTCGTGGCGGCGGCCATCGTGAGCGTAGTCGTGGCGGCGGCCATCGTGAGCGTAGTCGTGGCGGCGGCCATCGTGAGCGTAGTCGTGGCGGCGGCCATCGTGAGCGTAGTCGTGGCGGCGGCCATCGTGAGCGTAGTCGTGGCGGCGGCCATCGTGAGCGTAGTCGTGGCGGCGGCCATCGTGAGCGTAGTCGTGGCGGCGGCCATCGTGAGCGTAGTCGTGGCGGCGGCCATCGTGAGCGTAGTCGTGGCGGCGGCCATCGTGAGCGTAGCCGTGGCGGCGGCCATCGTGAGCGCAGTCGTGGCGGCGGCCATCGTGAGCGCAGTCGTGGCGGCGGCCATCGTGAGCGTAGTCGTGGCGCGGCCTTCGTGGTCGGCGATGCGGCAGCCATTGTGGTCGGCGATGCGGCAGCCATTGTGGGCGGCGATGCGGCAGCCATTGTGGGCGGCGATGCGGCAGCCATTGTGGGCGGCGATGCGGCAGCCATTGTGGGCGGCGATGCGGCAGCCATTGTGGGCGGCGATGCGGCAGCCATTGTGGGCGGCGATGCGGCAGCCATTGTGGGCGGCGATGCGGCAGCCAGTGTGGGCGGCGATGCGGCAGCCATTGTGGGCGGCGATGCAACAGCCATCTTGAGCGCTGGCGGCACGGCGGGAGCCATCGTGGACGCTGGCGTGACGGCGGCAGCCATCTTGGGCGCTGGCGGGACGACGGTAGCCATCTTGGACGCTGGCGTGACGGCGGGAGCCATCGTGGGCGCTGGCGTGACGGCAACAGCCATCTTGAGCGCCGGCGGGACGACGGCAGCCATCTTGAGCGCTGGCGGGACGACGGTAGCCATCTTGGGCGCTGGCGGGACGGCAGGAACCATCGTGAACGCTGGCGTGACGGCGACCATCTCAGGCGCAAGCGTGGTGGCGACCATCTCAGGCGCTGGCTCCTGTAAATCCAGCCATGTCCTCCACCACGTCCTAATAACAGCCGAGGGCTGATCATCCAACCCCTCCGGGGGTTTTTCTGTCCCTGACGTCGGTGGCCGAAAAGGGTCTTCCCACTGCGGGGTTTGTGGCTGTAGCTCCAGCCATGGCCTCCGCCACGTCGCACACGATGGCCTCCGCCACGTCGCCCACGATGGCCTCCGCCACGTCGCCCACGATGGCCTCCGCCACGTCGCCCACGATGGCCGCCGCCACGACGCACCCTGAGCCGCTCAAACTGGCGGCCTCTCAGCCGCTCGAGATGGCGGTCGGCTACCGTGGCCTATTCAGGACTGGACCCGTCCTGATGGACTAACCCATTGGGTTTAACTGTGGGTCCTGTCTTGTTGCTCCCTTCTGGTTTTTGTTGGTTCGTTCGGCTATCTGGGGAGCTAGCCTTTTAGTGGGGGATACTGTCACGATTGGTGTGGTGGCGTTGCTACACTTCCATTTCGGTGATCCACTTCCGTGTTTTTGTGTTCACTAGCTGTGATTACTTCCTCTTTCACGTGGTCACAGCTGTTAGTAATCTGTCACTTTATGTGGGGATAAAAGGGGTCGCTAGCAAGTCACTCCTTGCTTAGCATTGTTTGTTGTTACATGTCACTGTGTTTTAGAGGTTGTCTTTAATAAACCTGGTTAAACGGATCTATTGGCTCTGCACATGGCTTTCACCGCACTACGCCGCTCCATCCGTGACACCCCCATTGACCCAGCTCCCGTGAAACTCTCATTGACCATTTCAAATGGTCACAGTCGATATTTGTCGCTAACTGGCGTGGAGCTGATATCAATTTGCTTCTGTCTCAGGCCAGCACAACCTGGGTCCATCCCACGGCATTGAGCTGTGTTTACCTGAGCCAAACCCCCGGGCCACACATCACAAGTCGTCAGCGAGTGATTCTAATGACCCGAGTCTGATCTCTGGCGGCACATCCAGGGCTGTGAACCTCAGGTGCGACGTGGTGTTCGTGCGCATTTCACCCCCGCAGTCCTGAAAGCTGCACTCTGAAGCCAGAGTGTGAAAAGCGCCAGTGTGACACAAGAGACTGGCGTGAAGTAGACATACACGCACAAATGGACGAACACACACAATCACAAAAAGCGGAGGGGAATCACACGCCTGCCTAAACACTTGCCTCCCATCAGACTCAAGGTCGGACAGTCTGATTTAAATGGGCACCTTCTTTCTGGGTGGAAAAAGCTCTCGCTAATTAAACGTAAACAAAGGGTTATAAATGAATGAGTGCTGAAACGCTGCGGTTAAACACTAGTGTGGGTATGGGGGAGCCATTCTACGGCTGATTTCTACCCGTCTCTGGGTAACTAATGACTGCATTGAATTTGGCTTTCAGAGGCGGTGAAAGAGACGAGCAAGGTGCTCCGTTGTTCTGCCGGAAGCCATTGTTATCCGAGGGACAGAGGAACCAAATCAATGTAGGGCTTTTTTTTTTACCTGAAAATACCCCAAAATAAAGATACACAGCGAAACAGACATGCGATGGCTTTTGAATTCTGTGAAGATCGCAATTAAAACTGCAACATTTGTTTGGCTGTCAGGAGTTTAAGGTGTATTATTGACAGGGCGTCAAATTGTTAGATATTATTTTATAATTAACTGAACAGAGTATTATATAAGTTATATATATATATCAATAAACATCACCAACGATTTCTTTTTCGTTTGGTCTCTGTCTCTTTATGCGAAGGCCAATGTATCTGAAGCCTGATGTCTGGCTGAAATTAGTATTCATGTTTACTGCTGTAACATTTGATTGATTGCTTTTTCCAGTTAGCATTTGACTTCCCTTGATGAACAAAGTCTAAGCCAGTTAGTGTTGAGCTGAGTTCAACTGTAGGTAGATGAATCACAAGGAAGTGGCTTCACAGCAATCACGTAACATTTAGGTCACCATAATATATTTCTTTTGTGAAAATGGAAAAAGGCTATTTGCGAAGAAGATTTAGTAACTCATAATTTTGTAGTTGCATTTGGCTACAGTGCTTCGTATCCAGATGAAACCAGTTAATTTGATTCTCCTAATAAAGATGTCCCACTCCCTCTGGGGTGCCGCCTCTTCGTTGTTGGGCAGACTTCACCAGTGTAGATCCCCTTCTGCTCATCCACTCATCATCATGTAAACTGTGTTATATTGTTAATCAGGATATGTTTCCATTGGCTCTGCTAATGCCCATACGCTACCGTGTCATGTCGCTTCTGTATCCAAGCATCGCTGGAATTGACCAAACAACCCAATTAAAACTTGGCTCCATCCCTTTTATCCACGATTACAAAAAGCCTCTAATTATGGGCCCCGTCTGGCCTTTGTATATTTTTTATATCGTATAAACTTTGCGATTTAACGCTTGCCGGACGTTTTAGGGTTCAATAAACTGCGTTTCTGATCATAACGTGATGCTCTTGTCTCATTGGAGGGATTTCGCAGGATGACATAGAGTGTGATAGGGTGCATCGGTTACTCGATCACTCTGAGGCGATATGGCCATGCACATTAGGGAGAGGCAAGTGCCCGTAAAGGAACTCATTTCAACATTTTGAACAAATTATTTTCTGGGTTATGAAACCAGTCTTTCCTCTAACACGTACCGCTATTGTGATCTGATCCCAGGTCATCCCATAGGTTCATGGCAACTGGCTCCTTAAAAGCAGTGTGGCCCTAAAACAGAACAACTGCAGTAGAGAGGAGCTGAACGGCACAGTGACGGAGAGCTGCTAAAAGCCTGTCCTTGATTCCAACCACCCCTGGCTAAAACAGTCAAATACACATCGCAAATTGGTTGGGGGGTGTTTGGTTTTGACGGGGTTGGGGAAGGTCAAAAGGCACCTTTTCACGCACATGCATGAGTACATATCGCTTCTCAATTGTTTACCCGTACGGTGGTTTGGCTGCTCGGTCTACATCAGCGCTCTAAAGGCCCAGTGAAGCGGGGTGAGGGAAAGCTTGACTCCCCTGGTTGGCCACTTAGCGATTCACAAGGACAATAACATTTTCCCTCATTACAACATTATACGCGTACTCCCTGCCCCGGTTGCTGTGAACAGCGCACGGATGGGGCTTGAAAAATGTAACCACTTGAATCTCTGAACAGAGCTGTGGATTCCAAGCGCTGACCATTAATTACAGTAATTAAAATGATCGACTATGAACTGTGTTGTGAGGCTGTCGAGTGTTTGTATTTCTTTGTTTTTGAATATTGTTGTTTAAAAACGTTCTGGTGAAACGTGTTTTTACGCCGGGGGCTTGATTGGGTCCAACAGTTTAACTGCTCTCATGGGGATTTTATGAATTATTTGATTTGCGAATCAATAGATTAATTTATAGGTGCATAACTGTGGGTAGCCACTCCTGACTGTCCCCATTGACTTCAGGCTAACCAGTTTTGTGTTTCCCATGATGCACCTTTCAAAACACTGCGTTTCATGTTAGGACATTTGCTAATACAGAAGTCTGCACAAGTCTGCACATTCTAAAACACACAGTATTTTATTCCATGTTATACCATGTCCTAATGCAGAACCACATACCTTTTAAAAAGCACAGTATGCTATGTCGTGTTATGTCAAGTAGCCTTGGCAGTCCAGAACCTATAGTACGGAAAGCTGATTGTTATCGCAGCAGCCCATTCTCCAGGAACGCTGCATTTAAAACCCCTGGCCTCTAGCACCATGTCTGCAAAGCTAAGTGAGGAGATCAGCTGAGAGTCCCCAAACACGTCCCCTCACACGCGTTGACCCACATCACTTCCTGGTTGGAGGAGTGGTGCGGACGAAAGCTGAATGGCTCGCTGCGATCGTCAATTCTCCTTATCCTTGGGAGTTGTTGCCATTAGTCAAGGCATTAGATCCCGTCGAGTATGACAAACTATGGAGAGAATAAAAAAGGTAAAAACTCATTTGGAAAAAAAAAACCCGGTCCTCTAATGGGCAAATCTTGGAGATATATATATAAGTATTGTAAAAGTCAATCTGCATAATACCAATGTAATTTCGGGTAAAACACAAAATACAAGTTATAATTGCTTTGGGGAAAACATTTGATTGCTGTAATCAGATTGTTTCCCTGGGTACTCTGTATTGGGCAATAGGCAGAATTCTTACTCTGGGAATCCACCATGGAACTGTTTCTCTTTCGTTTCACTAAGAACAGCCTCATTACTCTGGTGTTTGTATTCACTTTCAAGTAGCGGAGAGAAAACAACGCTGCCTTTCTCTCTCTGCTCTTGTCATTTCTCTTCTTATAGATTTACAGTCGGCCTGCATTTTGGGAGCTTATGTTGTTGCCTCTGGAACAAAATTTTAACCTTTTTTCCTTTCAGTTGTAAATGAAATGTGCTTTCTGTAAGATATGTCCTCTATAATAAAATGCTAAATTTGTAGATCGTTTTTTAAACGTTAAATGGAAATGTTGTGTGTGTCTGTCCGGGGCCAATCTCCGCCTGTCTTTCCATATGCTCCCCTTCATTTAGAAAAGTTGTATTAAGAGACACATGCTAAATTAGCATCGCTACGAAGGGATTGTTGGAGGGATCCTGAGCATTTATAAAGAACACTGTTTTCCAACACTATTGACTAACCCAATCAACTGCACCCTCCATTTATTTTCCTGTTGATTCCGCCGGCTCTGTTGACGATCGCTATTCAGAGCGGGCGGCGAGGCAAGGCGACGTTTTAACGACTGTGTCTGACCCTGCGTTCACCTGAGAAAGCGCTAGCCGTGGGCGGCGGAGCTAAACCAAGAGACCGGTCGAGAGCAGATAATCCCGACCCCATGGCGTTCAATACATAGCAACCAGCTAGCCCGCTGAGAGACGCACGTGGAACAGTTCTCCAGTTCTCCTCTGAGCCGCACTACCCACTGTCAGGTTTAATATCAGAACGGAGCCGATGATTCAATCAGCAAATAACGTTCCATTTATTTCGGGATTGGGAAGCGGGGGTTAGTAGCGATATATTCTCATTTTGGTAATTAGCCTAACATTTTCCTTTAATTCCTCACAGCGCGCAGACAATTAATGTGTTCGTTGCTTATCCACCCAAATGATTGTTTATTTGTCTCGCGTTGACTGCACACAATCCCCCCGGAGTCATGCTGGCCCCGCGCTAATTATTTTGTCATCCCTCATATCTCTTTTAATTGTTCTTGGGCTGTTTATCCCGGAGATCAGATGGCAAACTGAAAGAGACGGAGGGTGGCTGTCAACAAAGATCAGTGAGGAAGACGGATGAAAACGCATCAAAAAACCTGGAAAAAAGAAACTATCACCCTCCCTCCCTCACCTCACCCTCAGTTACCTCACCCTCCCTCACCTCACCCTCCCTCACCATCCCTCAGCCTCCCTCACCTCATTCTCACCCTCCCTCCCCTCATCTCACCCTCCTCACCTCACCCTCAGTTACCTCACCCTCCCTCACCTCACTCTCACCCTCCCTCCCCTCATCTCACCCTCCTCACCTCACCCTCAGTTACCTCACCATCCCTCAGCCTCCCTCACTCACCTTACTCTCCCTCCCTCACCTCACTCTCACCCTCCCTCACCTCACCCTCAGTTACCTCACCCTCCCTCACCTCACCCTCCCTCACCATCCCTCAGCCTCCCTCACTTCACCCTCCCTCTCCTCACTCTCACCCTCCCTCCCCTCTCCCTCCCTCACCTCACCCTCCCTCACCTCACTCTCACCCTCCCTCCTCTCATCTCACCCTCCTCACCTCACCCTCAGTTACCTCACATCCCTCAGCCTCCCTCACTCACCTCACTCTCCCTCCCTCACCTCACTATCACCCTCCCTCCCTCACCTCACCCTCAGTTACCTCACCCTCCCTCACCTCACCCTCCCTCACCATCCCTCAGCCTCCCTCACCTCATTCTCACCCTCCCTCCCCTCATCTCACCCTCCTCACCTCACCCTCAGTTACCTCACCCTCCCTCACCTCACTCTCACCCTCCCTCCCCTCATCTCACCCTCCTCACCTCACCCTCAGTTACCTCACCATCCCTCAGCCTCCCTCACTCACCTTACTCTCCCTCCCTCACCTCACTCTCACCCTCCCTCACCTCACCCTCAGTTACCTCCCCCTCCCTCACCTCACCCTCCCTCACCATCCCTCAGCCTCCCTCACTTCACCCTCCCTCTCCTCACTCTCACCCTCCCTCCCCTCTCCCTCCCTCACCTCACCCTCCCTCACCTCACTCACCCTCCCTCCCCTCATCTCACCCTCCTCACCTCACCCTCAGTTACCTCACATCCCTCAGCCTCCCTCACTCACCTCACTCTCCCTCCCTCACCTCACTCTCACCCTCCCTCCCTCACCTCACCCTCACCCTCCCTCACCATCCCTCAGCCTCCCTAACCTCACCCTCCCTCACCTCATTCTCACCCTCCCTCACCTCACCCTCCCTCACCTCACTCTCACCCTCCCTCCCCCCTCATCTCACCCTCCTCACCTCACCCTCAGTTACCTCACCATCCCTCAGCCTCCCTCACTCACCTCACTCTCCCTCACCTCACTCTCACCCTCCCTCCTTCACCTCACCCTCAGTTACCTCACCCTCCCTCACCTCACCCTCCCTCAGCCTCCCTCACTTCACCCTCCCTCACCTCACTCTCACCCCCCCTCCCTTCACCTCACCCTCCCTCACTTCACCCTCAGTTACCTCACAATACCTCACCCTCTCACCTCACCAACCCCTTACCTCACCCTCCCTCACCTCACCCTTGCTTTACCCTCGTCCTACCTCACTTCAGGCACCCTCATATATCTATCTCGAGCTGCCCAACACCACTAACAAGACAGAAAAGCGATTTTGGTGTTACTGTAATAACAAAAAAAATGTTTGCATAGACACTTTATCAAAGTGAGTGAGGTGAACGGAAAAGCAAGAGTCATCTGAGCTTACAGTATGTAGCTGTTGTGAAAAGGCTAACCAGTAAGAGGTGCAAGCTTCTGGCATTGTGTGATGGATGGAAACAATAGTGTGACACATTAAAACACCGCCAAGGACTGGCATTTGTCAATACTGGAAAAAGAATGACAAATTGTAATAAGCCGAAAAGACTTAAAAGCATTCTTCAACATTTAATTTCTGACTGTCATTTCATCCATTGACTCGGCATCTCTGGTTGTTTTATCTGCGTTGCTCACTTCTGATCGGCATATTCTTTGAGAAAAGGTCTGAAAAGTAATTAACCTTGTTCTGTTGCGTTAACAGAGAGAGATTGTATAACACGTTTGCATGCCATCAGACAGACACACGCCAATCTATGTACAGGCAAGACACTTTTTAATGCAAGATAAAACACAAAAATATTACTGCGAAAAGTAACCTTTTGTAATGTTTGTTTTGTTTCTAGCGATGTAACAGAGTTTCTGCAATTTTCTAATGATTTCAATTCATGCAGATAGACAGACTCGCTATAGGACGGGCATGCTAAGCTAAAGCTAGTTTGTAACAGGTTTGAGTAAAACATATCAGGCACAGTATCCTATTCAAATGCTCAAGAACGGGGAGGAGATTTGGCTGAAGAGCTTGGTTTTACATCACCTTATATTAGGCCCTATGCTACGGTGAGCTGAAGACCTGGTTGTCTTCAACCTGTTTAAACCGGTTTCCTTTTCTACCATGAAAGCAACTTGGGCTAATTCACTGTCTTGTGTCACTAAATGTTCACACCAGGTCCCTATCCACAATTACTAAGTGTATATACTGTATGTTCCCCATGTCTTTGTGCTTTTATAAATGTCCTATCTTTGTGTGTCTTATAGGTTTTTGAATTTTGTAGTCGCTACAGTCAGCACACTTTTTTCAGATTCCATATATGTTTGTTCGTAGTTGTTTTTTTGTATATTTAAACCCACAAACGTTATTCCTTGCCTGCGTTTGGTTTCTGCCACACTACACCACAAGTGTGTGATACCCTTCAATATTACTATAACTCATAAGATAAATGCACAAACTGTATTTCCCTCTGGGTAAGACCATCAGATAAACATTTATAATATCCAATAGAATTTTCTTGTATTTTGGTATTTAATAAATCAATTGTGAAACAAAACAGAAATTGCATCCTTGACTTCTGTAGAAAATGTATTTATTCTTCAAATTATTTTACTCTTCAAATTATTTTCTATCTTCATAATTAAATGCAACGTCAGTAGGCTACAGCACTCGTTAGTTTAATTATTTGGAGGGGAGTCTCAATCTACATACACAAACATAGCTGGAAGGATTTCTAGCTGGTTCCCGTGCTTAAAAAACAGTTCTTTCCCGAAACACTGAAAATCACTTCAGTTCCCGTTTTAGTTTCTGATCTTTGAAACAACTTCAGTTTAAAGGTCATTTGCCTGGTCTCACGTGACGTCTAAACTGTTTTATTAAGTGAACATCAGTTAATTCCCCACCATCTAAGAGGAACTTCCTGGTAATTCCTCTCTGTCTTTGTGTAGCTAAACTCAGGCCGCTGCACGCCGTCTTCCGTTTGTTTATCTTTCAATTAATCTCTCATTCATTTTGACCCCCACCCCCCCGCCTGTTCTTTTGATTTCATTGCTATCCCTTTATTTTTCTCCAAAGTTAGACAGTTCCAATTTTGGCACTCCACACAAGTGTCGAGTGGCCTGTAATGGCCCTGTGATTTCTCACCCAATCAGCTGAATCTGGATGAAGAGTTTTTCCAGTAAGTGATTTCATGTTGTGCTCTCAAAACTGTTATTCCCATCTCGCTGTCTGCCACTCGTCCCCCCGGCTCTCTTCCATCTCCCGGTTTCCTCCCTCCTCCATCCCATACTCTGCTTTTGTTTTCCAAAACATCCTTGTTAAATCAAACAATGCGTTCATTCTGCCTCTCGGTGGGGGAACATTCCAGAGCAAGCCGTTTGTGTTTAAACAGGTTGTGCTGTTTGCATTCCTGGCAGAAAAACAAATACACAACAATGATCATTTGTTACATTGTTGCATGAAAAATATTAAACAGAGTAAAGCCTTTATATTAAGATAAAACCATACCAATGCTTATTCCATGTTCAGCTCCCATTATCAGTGCTGTTATGAACATCTTCAGTATTGGTTTTGACCTGATGAGGGCACCAGAGACAGCACTCAATAACCACCGACAGTGACAAAATACAGTAGCTGCACCTAAAAAGAGAGGAAGAAATGTCTCATTATGGAGAAATTACAGAACATATCCTGTATGTTTCCCATTTCCCGATTCTGCTCTTCTCTTCATCAACCAATCCCTCGTGTTGCTGCCATAACATCTGCCCACTTCAGTGGCCATCACCATGGCACTCCCCCGCTTGCAAAACCGCTACCCTAGGCATGTCTCATTGTCTTCGTCTTGTTTTCGCCCGCCCAGATCTCCCCGCCCTAATGAATCA